>VWZI01004602.1:10684-27067 GCA_013396835.1 Psilopogon haemacephalus
GCTAAGTTGGGAAGGGGCTGGCAGGAATACACAGGAACAACAACATCATCAACAACAAAAAAAATATATATATATGCACCAAAAAAAAAAAAAAAAAAGAAGTATAAATTAGGGTGTCAGAATTGTTTTTAAAGTGTAAAAAAAAAAACCCCATAACAACAAAAAACTTGCAGTGGGCTCTCAGCAGCCCCAACTTGGGAGAAGTTAACCTCTCTTAAAAGTGAAATAACACCAAAGAGTGATGAGGGAGCCAGGGCAGGAAAAAGCCACTCTTGAAGTGCAAAGATTCACATTCCAAACAGCTTGGGCTCCCCTCACCAGGTACTGTGAGAGGAGCCTGCTTGCTGATGAGGGGATAAAAAAGAAAACTAGAGGGCAGGGGGTCTTCAAAATGACTTTGGTTCCAGTGAGGGTGGGTGTTGAGCCAAGCACAGCAAGGCCTCAGCTGGGGAGGACTCCGACTCGAAGGGAAGAGGTAGCAAAAAGGCTTTTGCTTGCCCCTGGGCTCAGCTTTACAATCCAGTTCCTCAGCACCAGGAAAGGAGGTCTCTGCACACCACCCCATCCCCTTCCTCTGCTAAGCAAGACACTAATACTAGAGCTAAAGGGATTGAGCAAAGGTCTCCCTGTTTAATACTGCCTGTGGTGCCTGCCCTCCTGCATCCCTCAGCCACCACACCCAAGCAGGAGGTGGAAGTGCTACCCAGAAGCATCAGTGGAGGTTGGTGCAAAGGGGAGGGGGTGGGGGGGGGGAAAAACAACCCCAGAAAAATATTTAAAAAGGGTGTGGGGAGGAAGGAGGAAGGGGGAGAGGAGGGTGTGTGCCCACCCCAGAAGTGTGCATTGACTGTGCTAAAGAGAGGGGAGCTCATTTCTGACCACTGAGGTTTCACCGTGCCCGACAGCGACAAGGCAAGAGCTGGGTCTCAGCTATGGAAAAGAGGCTGGAGGCCAAGCCAGCCAGATAGGAAAAAAAAAAAAAACAACCAACAAACAAAAACCAAACCCTGAATGTCTCATGGAGCAGTTTTGAAGAACAGAAGGCCAAAAAAACAAACAAACAAAAAAAAAATGGTCACAGAGGCGAGGGATCATTTCCACAGCTGAGTGCTGAGGGACTGATTGCTGCCTTGGCTGCCTCCTCCACCCATCGACTGTCCATAGCCCAGCATGCCATTGGCTCCATAGAAGTTCATCCCAGCCATCTGCTGGGTCATCTGCAAAAGGGAGAGGAGAAAAGTCAAGGCTCTGCCAGCCCCCCCCCATGCCCAGCAGCCCCAGGGCAGACTCTGCCAGGCTCCAGCCTCGCCTGGAGCTCAGGTGAACGCCAGGCACTGGATTCTCAGGCATGTCCCCACCTAGCAGAGCTGTGTCTGCAGTTCAGCTGATGGTTAGGTGAGCTTTGGTCTCCACCAAGCACTGAATCACAGCACCATGCAGCTTGGCAAAGCCCCTGGGGGGTCACCAAGTCCAGCCTAGAACCCTGCTCTACAAGAGTCACCTTAAACCATCTCCCCAAGCACCACATCCAAACCACCCTGAAACACAGCCAGGGTGGGTGACTCCACCACCTCCCCAGGCAGATCATTCCAGTGCCAATCACTCTCTCTGCCAACAACTTCCTCCTGACATCCAGCCTGAACCTGGCACAGCTTGAGGCTGTGTCCTCTTGTTCTGTCCCTGTGTGCCTGGCAGCAGAGCCCAACCCCAGCTGGCTACAACCTCCCTTCAGGTAGCTGCAGAGAGCAATGAGCTCTGCCCTAAGCCTTCTCTTCTGCAGGCTGCACACTCCCAGCTCCCTCAGCCTCTCCTTTTGGGGCTGTGCTCCAGGCCCCTTCCCAGCCTTGCTGCCCTTCTCTGGACACCTTCCAGCACCTCAACATCTCTCTTGAATTGAGTGGCCCAGAACTGGACACAGCACTCAAGGTGTGTGCTGAGCAGTGTTGAGCACAGGGGCAGAAGGACTGCACTGCTCCTGCTGGCCACACTGCTCCTGCTCCAGGCCAGGATGCCCTTGGCCTTCTTGGCCACCTGGGCACACTGCTGGCTCCTGCTCAGCTGCTGCCACCCAGCACCCCCAGGTCCCTCTCTGCCTGCCTGCTCTCTGGTACCAGGTCCACGCTGAACTGCCGAACGCCTCCCCTGCCTTCCACCCTCCTCCTGTGGGGGCCAGCAGAAGGGCAGAGCTCACCTGAGCAATGTTCCACTGAAGCTGCTGTGCTGGTTGCACCCCATAGACTGGTTGGGGGACTGCTGCCATCCCAGCTACGTAGCCAGCCTGCTGGGCAGCCATCATCCCGTTGGGCACGCCGATGACGGCCGCCTGCACGTTCCCCACGTACCCAGCTGGTATGGCCATGGGTGTCACCATCCCTGTGGCTCCAGGCTGGGCCATCATGCCCACTGAAGGTGCCATCATGCCTCCCATCATGTTGCTGGAAGGGGCTACTCCGGGAAAGCCAGGGTATGCTGCTGCAGGGTAGGCCATCTGAGCTGGGGCCATGAACATTGCTCCTGCAAGAAAGGGTAAAAAAAGGTTGGGCATGGAGCTGAAATGCAGAGCTTAGAATCACAGAATCAGTCAGGGTTGGAAGGGGACCACGAGGAGCAGCCAGTTCCAACCCTCCTGTTCAGGGGCAGGGACACCTCACACTAGAGCAGGTTGCCCACAGCCTCACCCAGCCTGGCTTTGAACACCTCCAGGGATGAGGCTTCCACCACCTCCCTGGGCAACCCCTTCCAGGCTCTCACCACCCTCATGCTGAAAAACTTCTTCCTAACATCCAGTCTCAACCTCCCCATTCCCAGCTTTGTTTCATTCCCCCCAGTCCTATCACTCCCTGACAGCCTCAAAAGTCCCTCCCCAGCTTTCTTGTAGCCCCCTTCAGATACTGAAAGGCCACAATCAGGTCACCTGGGAGCCTTCTCCTCTCCAGACTGAGCAGCCCCAACTCCCTCAGTCTCTCCTCATAGGAGATTTCACAAATCAGAGCCCACCACAGCCTTTCCTTGCTCACCACATCCAGACCAGGCTGCTCATTCTGTTTCTCACCAGGTCCTGCAGAAGATTGGCACCCCCAGCCCCCTCTGCATCAGGGCTGCTGCTCCCCCACCTCTCCCCTGAGCTCTCTTACCTTGGGCAGGCAGCTGAGGTGTTTGGGAGCCATACAAGGAGAGGATGGAATCTTTAGAGAGCTGCTTCTTCCCCACTTCCTCCCCTTTGCCTCCTGGCTCAGGGAAGAGGTTGAGGTTCTCAGGGACAGACCCAGCACTTCCAGCTGTTGGCATGGAGCCAGTGACCTGAGAGAGAGAGAGAAGACAGCACCAGGGCACCAGCTGCTTCCAGCACGGGCTGGGGGGCAAGGACACACAGCATCTCCTCCAAGCATCCAGCCAGGCTCTGACAAGCCCTCAGGCTCACCTTCCTGGAGTCACAGTTTGATCCCACCGATGCAAAAAGATCCAGATCCTTCTCCAAACTGCTGGGCCTGCCATTTGCAATGGTGGTCAGCACAGGGGCATCTGGCAGGGACAGAAAGCAGTGCTGGCTGCTCACACAGATGGCCTCGGGCTGAGGGGCAGCCTCCTTGCCAGCTCTGTGGCTCACACAGATGCCACTCAACCCAAGTGTGACCTGACCTGGAGCCTCCTTCAGCCAACACATCACTGCCAGCTCTCCCCTCAGCCTTCTGGTGCTGGGAAGCAGCTGGCTCAGAGGACCAAGGAAGCTGCACTGTGCTGTGGCTCTCCTACTAAGCTCCACAGCCAGGAGCCATGCTGGGGCTGCAGAGCAGCAGAGCTGCTCCTGCCAGGCTACAGGCACCAGCAGAAAGGAAAACTGAGGACAAGAATTCTGTTTCTGCTGAGCTTGAGCTACACTGGAGCACTCACAGCAAAACGTTTTGGTGCTGCCATCAGCTGCTGCTGGTCACTTGAGGTGGAATAGGAGGAAGAAACTCTCAAAGGTGGGATTTAGGCTGAGGGTACCAAGTGGAAAGGCTCTTACCAAGTCCTAGCAAGTCCATTACTGGCTCAGATTTAGGAGAACTTTTCCTAGACTGTTGTGTTTCTTCTTTCTTTTGAGGCTGAGGAAAGAGAACAGAGTCACAGATTGCAGCAGGCTGTGCTGCTGTGCTCCACAACCTCCCTGAGCAACCTGTGCCAATGATCCACAACCTCCCTGGGCAACCTGTGCCACTGATCCACAACCTCCCTGCAAAGAACTTCCTCTTAACATCCAGTTTCCATCTCCCCTCTGCCACTTTAAACCCATTCCTCCTCCTCTTCTCATTCCAAGACCTTGCCAATGTGATCTTTGATCCCATTCTGTGCTCCACAACCTCCCTGGGCAACCTGTGCCAGTGTCTCACCACCCTCACTGCAAACAACTTCTTCCTAACATCCACTTTCAATCTCCCCTCTGCTACTTTAAACCCATTCCCTCTCCTCCTGTCATCCCAAGATGAAGCCAATAGTCCCTCCCCAGCCCTCCTGTAGGCTCCCTTTGGATTCTGCAAGGCCTGGAAGCCTTTGTCAAACTCAAGCAGCCTCTGGGCTAGGAAGAAAGCAGCCTGAAGGTGGGAGGCTGAGCAGGGAGCAGCTGGATTCCAATCTGCTCTGCACTGCAAGGGCAGAAGAGATCTGCTTAGTGTCTGCTGGGAGCAGAGGCAAACAAGCCAGCACCAGCAGGGTGTGACTCAACACAGCCACTGCCATGACAGCAGGCAGAAAATATGCTCCCATATCCAGCTGGATCCCCTCTGCTCTGCCTGAGAGAAGCCCTCCCCACCCAAGCCACCTCTTGCTCTTACCATTTTCACCTTCTCAAAGATGACAGGCTCCAGCTTCCTCTCTGATACTGCCTCGTTGCTCCTTTTCCACTTGTCATCTTTTTCTTTCTGCCAAGGCAAAAGCAAAGAGAGCAGCAGCAGCAGGGTCAGAGCTCCTGGACCAACAGCAAGAGAGCTCACACAGAGCTCTGCATCAGCAGAGAACCACCCAGGTGGGGAAAAGGCCTCTGCAGAACGAGTCCAAGCACCAACCCAACACCACCAGGGCAGGCACAGGGAAGAGAAATGACTGATGGTGTAGTTGGGATCCATTCCTGGTGGCCAGAGCTTCCCAAGAGAAACCCCAGGGAGTTTGGATCCTAAGCCTCAAAAGGCAGAGCTGAAGAGCTCCTGGGTTGGATTTGAAGCTGGGAGTTAAGGAAGTGACCTTCAAAGGTCCCTCCCTCTCATTTTAATTCCTTCTAGAGGATCACAGAATCAGGCAGGGTTGGAAGGGACCACAAGGATCAGCCAGTTCTAATGCCCCCTGCCGTGCCCAGGGACACCCTGCCCTAGATCAGGGACACCCTGCCCTAGAGCAGGCTGCCCACAGCCTCTGCCAGCCTGGCTGCAAACACCTCCAGGGATGTGGCCTCAACTCTGGGCAACCCACTCCATGCTCTCACCACTCTCATGCTAAACAACTTCCTCCTCACCTCCAGCCTGAATCTCCTCACCTCCAGCTTTGCTCCATTTCCCCCTAGCCCTGTCACTCCCTCCCCAGCTTGTGACTGCAACCAGCCTCTGAGCAGAGCTTAGTCACTAACCCAGGAGAACATCTGAAGTGGTTGTGCTGCCCCAGCCCCTGCTTACTCAGAAGTCAGGCACCCTTTGGTGGGTGGGGGGGTCTGGGCAGACTCACCCTGAAGGCAGTGATGTCAATGCTCCTGTCCAGGTACTTCTTCTTCTCATACTTGTCTCGAATGAAGCTCTCCACAGCTCTGCAAGCAGCTTGTTAAAGACAAATGGTTCAAGCCCAGCAGCCTGACACAGTTGTGGTGTGCCTGTGGCCACCAGGCACAGGCTGTAACCAAACCCATGCCTGCCTAAAGAGCATCCCCAGCAGGAGCTTGCTTAAAATAAGTGAGCCTTGGATCCATCTCCTTTAGCTTCTCCAGGTTGTTTGAGGTTTGTTTGGGTTGTCTGTTTTTTTTTTCTGGGCTGTTGTTGGGTTTTGGGTTTATATTTTTTTTTTTTGGCCCCTAGATTATTCCAAGCATGAGGATGCTATAAAAGGTGCATGGAGGCAGGGTTTGAATTCCTGGAGTGATCTTGCCCTGCTGCTGCTTTGTGTTTAGTTGAGTCATCAGCATTTAAGAGCACAAATGTTGTTAGCAAGGAGGTGAGCCAAGGGCTGGAGCAGCTCTGCTATGAGGACAGGCTGAGGGAGCTGGGGGGGGGTGGTGGTGCTCAGCCTGGAGAGGAGAAGGCTCCAGAGGGACCTCAGAGCTGCCTGGCAATAGCTGAAGGGATCCAACAGGAAGGCTGCAGAGGGAATTTTCATGAGGGTGTCTAGAGGCAGGGCAAGGAATGGTTTGAAGCTGAGGCAGAGCAGGGTTAGAGTGGAGCTGAGGAAGAAGTTCTTCAGTCTGAGGGTGGTGAGACTCTGGCACAGGGAGGCTGTGGCTGCCTCCTGCCTGAAGGAGGCCAGGCTGGCTGAGGCCTTGAGCAGCTGAGTCTAGTTGAGAGATGTCCCTGCCCATGGTGAGGAGGTTGGTTGGAGGAGATGATCTCTGAGGTCCCTTCCAAGCTGAGCCACTCCCTGACTCTCTGAAACCACAGAGGTCAAAGAAACTGATGCTCAGAGTCCAAAAACACCTCAGCTTGAGCAAAAAAAAAGGAGGTGGAGAGGTGGTCCTGGGCTCTCTTTAAGATCACACCACAAGAATCATGGAACAGAATCAGTCAGGGTTGGAAGGGCCCACAAGGATCATCTGTTTCCAAGCCCCCTGCCATGGGCAGGGACATCCTACCCTGGATCAGGCTGCCCACAGCCTCATCCAGCCTGGCTTTAAGCACCATAAGAATAATGCAATGCTTTAGGTTGGAGTGGGACCTTTAAAGCTCCTCTTGTCCAACCTCCCTGCACTCAGCAGGGACATCCCCAACTAGAGCAGGCTGCTCAGAGTCCCAAACAACCTGAGCTGGGATGGTTCCAGCAATGAGGCATCTCCCACCTCTCTGGGTCAAGCTGGGCCAGGCTCTCACCACCCTCAGTGTACAATAATTTCTCCCTCCTCTCCAGTCTGAACCTCCCTCTTTCAGTTTCAAACCATCCCTGTCCCAACAAGCCCTGCTCAAAAGTCTGTCCCCAGCTTTCTGCTCAGCCTCTTTAAGCCCTGAAAGACAACCAGAGAAGGTCTTCCTGGAGCCTTCTCTTCTCCAGGCTGAGCAACCCCAACTCTCAGCCTGGCCTCACATCAGAGCCCTTCCAGCCCTCTCCTGCACTGCTGTGGCCCCCTCTGGTCCTGCTCCAACAGGTCCCTGTCCTTGTGCTCAGGACTCTCTACTCACTCTCCCCTTGTGGCACTCAGCATCTGGACACCCTCCTGTGCCAGGCCAGAGCTACAGCTCAGTTTCTCCAGACCTGTTCAACACTTTTCAGCTGCCTCCAGTGAGAGCTTTGAGATGCTCAGCACTTCCCTGTAGGAGTGGTGCTGCAGCTCTCCACCCTCAGAGCTCAGCTCTGCTGCTTCATTCTCTTAGCAAGCAGCTGATGGCTGAAGCAACTCCTCCTTCCCCAGAGAGGCTCCAGCTAAGACCTCCTCCTCCACCTCCCTCTCAGTTAAACCTCCTGAGCCAGGAGTGCAGCTCCAAAAGCAACAGGATGAAAAGGCTCCCAGCAGCAGCAGAGGAAGAAAGGATGCTGATCTGTTTGAGGTCTCCTGAAGTTCTCTGGCAGGTAGGCTTCATACAGTCGATTTGCTTTGCCATTTCCCATCTCCTGCATGCACTGCAAGTCACAAAAAATAAAGAAAAGAAGTCTTGAACTGTTTGTTCCACAGACATGAAAGCTTTGCCACATCTATTAAGAGGGATGTGGATATGCTGGAAGTGTCCAGAGAAAGGCCAGGAGGATGTTCAGAGGGCTGCAGCACCTCTGCTGTGAGCACAGCCTGAGAGAGTTTGGGCTGTGCAGGCTGGAGAAGAGGAGGCTCCCAGGGGACCTTCTTGTGGCCTTCCAGGATCTGAAGGGGGCTACAAAAAAGCTGGGGAGGGACTTTTGAGGATATCAGGGAGTGAGAGGACTGGGGGGAATGGAGCAAAGCTGGAGGTGGGGAGATTGAGAGTGGAGGTGAGGAGGAAGTTGTTGAGCATGAGAGTGGTGAGAGCCTGGAATGGGTTGCCCAGGGAGGTGGTGGAAGCCTCATCCCTGGAGGTGTTCTTGGCCAGGCTGGCAGAGGCTGTGGGCAGCCTGCTCTAGGGTAGGGTGTCCCTGGGCATGGCAGGGGGGTTGGAACTGGCTGATCCTTGTGGCCCTGATTGATTCTATGATTCACCCTCCCAGCATAGGGAGCAATGCCCATGGGTGGGCAGCTCAGAGAGATGATGCCTTGGGAGCACCTTCATAGAATCATAGAATGATTCTCATCTTTGAGGTCCCTTCCAACCTAAACTATTCCATGATTCAGGGCAGGGATGGCAGCTCTGTGGCAGTGGATGGAAGCTGCAGCACAGGAGGTTGCAGCTCAACACAAGAGGCAACTTCTTGCCTGTGTGGGTCCCAGAGCAGTGGCACAGGCTACCCAGAGAGGTTGTGGAGTCTCCTTGTCTGGAGCCTTTCCAGACCCTGTCTGGATGTGTTGCTGTGTGCCCTGAGCTAGATTAGATGGTCCTGCTCTGGCAGGGGGCTTGGACTGGGTGAGGTCTTTGGGTCCCTTCCAACCCCTGACATCCTGGGATCAGGTAGGCAGCAGCTCCAGACAAGAGCAGCCTTTGGCAAACTGACCCCCCCTGAGGTTTGCTGAGGCTGAAATGAGGACATTTTCCCTCCCCACCTAAACCAGTTTGCTATCTCCTCCTTGCTTCACTCCTCACCTCTTTGCTTGTTCAGCCTCTGTCTGCCTCCAAGCCCCTGAAGCCCCCTGATCGTTGTCCCCCCCTCATTACCTGGATCTGTTCTTGTGTCCACTGGTCCAGATTGACAGATTTCACCCTGGATATGTGAACCCCCAGGTTCCTGTGGATGCCAGCACAGCGGATGCAGATGAAGACTCCAATATTCCAGGATGCCCATCGTGGACCTGCAGGGAGGCACAAGAGGTTGACACCCTCACAGGCAGCTGCCTGCAGCCACTGAGAAACTACCAAGTGAACTGGGGCTGAGGTGCTGAGGGCTCTCATCCAGACTACATCAGCAGGATGCTCAAAAGGTTGTCTCCCCACTCAGGGTTTATTTGTCTCCCTCTTCCATTTTTGAGAGCTCTGCCCAAGACTAAGCTAAGGAGAAGAGGGAAGAAAACTCATCTGAACCCCCCCAGGCACTACCAAAAACCCTGCTTCCACCTTGCTCCAATTGATGTAGCAATCAGCTCAGCACAAGTCTGTGGCTCCTGCCTGGAGGAGAATCTTCCTCTCATCACCTTTGTGCAGTGCAATCAGCTCCAGAACATCCACTGCTGCTCCAGGCAAGGCAGCAGAAGACACTCAAGAGGCTGACGTGAGCCCAACCTTCTGTTAGCCCCTCAGGAAGCCACAGCTGAGTCAAGGAAGACAGCAGAGGCCAAGCCTACAGCTTTGACCATCACAAAATAAGGGAGGCAGGAGCAGATCCCAGGCTGGGATCCTGCCCCAAGACTGCTTCACAGTTCACTCCACAGTTTCCACAGCTCCAGCACCAGGCTGAGGGTTTGCATGCGGCATTCAGACAGGCAGGAGAGCTCCGGGGGTGTAGGAGGGAGATCATGCCAGGGAGGTAAAAGAAAACCACAAGGGGAAAGATTAACAGGCTGGGGTTTACCCACTGCAAACAGGAAACCCTGCAGGGCACGGCCCTGGGGGCAGCAGAGGTCCAGGGAACTGCCACAACTCACAGCCAGCATCTGCTGCCCAGCGACACCTTCAGTCCCTCTGGATCAACTGAACGGGAGGGGTTGGAAGGGACCTCCAAAGATCACCCAAGTCCAACCCCCTGCCAGAGCAGAAGAACCCAGGAACACATCCAGGTGGGTTTGGAAAGTCTCCAGGGAAGGAGACTCCACAACCTCTCTGGGCAGCCTGCTCCAGCACTCTTCTGTTCCCATGGAACCTCCTCTGCTCCAGCTTGCCCCCAGTGCCCCTTGTGCTGCCCTTGGACATCTCTGAGCAGATCCTGGCTCCTGCCCTGCACATCTTTAGCACAGCACTGAGGGCAGCCCTCAGGCTCCTCTGCTCCATGCTCCTAGCCCCAGCTCCCTCATCTTGGCCTCATTTGGGGCTCTCTGTTGGACTCTTTCAAGCAGTTCCCCTGAGGTTCTTCTTGACCTGAGTGGCCCAGAACTGGACACAATATTCCAGATGTGGCCTCACCAGGGCAGAGTAGAGGGACAAAACAACCTCTCTGACCTACTCACCACAGCCCTTCTCATCCACCCCAGGATGCCATTGTCCTTCTTGGCCACAAGGGCACATTGCTGGCTCCTTCTGGGCATCCTTCTGAAGGAAGCTCAGCTTCAGGAGCAGACCTGTGTGGTGCCAGACCAGCACGTTTGCACACTGCTGCTGCCAGGGGGTCACCCAGCTCCACCAGACAGCTTCCACCAAGGCTTTGGCCATCACTGGAGCCAAAGAACCACAGCAAAGCCATGACCTGAATCAAGGAAGGACCTGTCAGAGCCCTGTGCTGCCAGGCAGTCACCAGCTCCATCAGACAGCTTCCACCAAGCCTTTGGCCATCACTGAAGCCAAGGAACCATAGCAAAGCCATGGTCTGAATCAAGGAAGGACCTGTCAGAGCCCTGGGATGTAGAGCAGCCACCAGCTCCACCAGACAGCTTCCACCAAGGCTTTGGCCATCACTGGAGCCAAAGAACCACAGCAAAGCCCATCCTGAATCAAGGAAGGACCTGATGGAGCCCCGTGCTGGGCCCTTCCTGCAGGCACTGCTGCAGATGGAGTTGTTCTGCCTTCCTTGCCAGAGTGAAAATAGCAAACCTCAGAGCTCATGAGTCTGAGGTGGGAGGGGAAAGAGGTGGAGGGTGGTGGTGGTGGTGGGGGAAGTGTAATTTCCAAGCCCTAAAAAAGCAGCATTTGATTTGCCTCTCCTAGAGATGCCTGTTAACAGCTCCATCCCTCTTCCCTGGCAAGGTTTAGGCTAACCCTGAGGGATTTGGTACTGCTAAAAGCATCCAGGGGCACAGAAGCTCCTCCAGGGCCCAAAGGGTGGAAGCTCTGACTTAGCTCCAGCCCAGCCAACTCCTGCTAGGAGTTTAAGTAGGTCTTCATGAAGCCTTCTGGCCTCTTCTGCCACTGTAGGTCTTCACCAAGCCTCTTCTGGCTTCTTCTGCCATTGCTTTCTACTGTTTCAAGACAAAAAGTGGCTCTTAGAGAATGAGTCTGGTTGAATGAAGCTGAAAAACACCCAGGGGTTGGAAAGGGACCTCTGGAGATTGAGTTCCAACCTCCCCCTGGCCAAGGGAGTTTCACCTAAAGGAGGTCCCACAGGAACACCTCCAGGTGGGTTTTGAATGCCTCCAGAGATGGAGACTCCACCACCCACCCTGGGCTGCCTGCTCCAGTGCTCTGCCACCCTTAAGAAGCTTCTCCTCATGTTTAGGTGGAGCTTATCTACAAGTCTGTGCCTGATCTTCTGATCAGCATTGATCAGCTTCCTCCTCAGCCTGCTCTTCTGATCAGCATTGATCAGCTCCCCCCTCCTCAGCCTCCTCTTCTGATCAGCATTGATCAGCTCCCTCCTCAGCCTCCTCTTCTCCAGATTAAGACCCCCCCCATTCTCTCAGCCTCTCCTCTAAGCAGAGATACCCCAATCCCCTCATCACCTTTGCAGCCCTCTGCTGTAAAACTCAGCTCTTTAAGACTCTCCCAGACCCATCCCTCACCTCCTTCACCACAACCTGCCCAAACTCCAGGCCTGAATGCCTCAGAGCAGGGACTCAGCCTTTAAACAGCACCCAAAGATGCCAGCCACAAGGCAAGGCATGGGAATAAAAGGCTTTAAGCTGAGTGCTAAGCCTCTAGCACCCAAGGTGAAGCCAGCAAGGCTGATTCCATCCCTCCCCCACCCCAATTTGATTTATTTGTGGCACTCCCTCCTAGCTCCAGCAGGAGAGTGCCAGCAGGATTAAGCCTGAGATTCAAGGTTAGATTTAAACCTCCAGATATATTTAGCTTTTAGAGGGCTAAAAGGATTAGGCAGGCAGGCAGATACTACAAAAGCAGGGCTGGGGTAATCAGCTCACTGCTTTGTCACATGGACTGGGACAGAGTCCCTGCAAACACCTACCCCTGTGATGCCACCCAGGAGGTTGACTCAGTGCCACTGCCTCCAACACCCATCCTGCCCCCGAGGATGAGGAGAGGAGAAACAGCTCAGCAGTGATGCAAACCCTCAGGTGCCAGTGCTCAGCAGTGATGCAAAACCTCTGGAAGATGCCAGTGCTGGGGAAGGGTCATCCTGCCAGGGCCATTTAACCTCCTCACAGAATGCCTTAGCTTGGCCTTCCCTGGAGGTGTTCAGGACCAGGTTGGATGAGTCCTTGAGTGACCTGTTGCAGTGGGAGGTGTCCCTGCCTGTGGCACAGGGCGGGTTGGAACTGGCTGAGCTTTGAGCTCCCTTCCAACCTAAACCATTCTGTGATTCTATGGTTCAACAGCAGACTTGGGAGTGCTTTGGACCAAGGGATTCACTCCTCACAGCTTCAAGGTTTCTCCTCAGCAATGAAGCCTCCAGCAGGCATCTGAAAACAAACCAGAAGTTGGCTGCAGAGCCTCTGCTCTTTGAGGAGGGTCGAGGGGAGAGGAGGAGGGGGAGGAAAAAAAAGGAAATAAAATAAAAATAGCTGCTTTCAGAAGCAGGAAGGAGACCAGATCACCACTGAGAGCCTGATGAAATATTCTCAGTGCAAACAACCATCTGAGCATGCCAGCTCCCTGCCTGCCTGAGCTGCAGCTGCAAGAAAGAGATGTGGCTGCACATCCCCTGGATGCCACTGAACACTGCTGGGCTGCAAGCAGCCCCTCAGCACTCCCCAGTGGGAGCTAGGGGTGGGGAAATTCTCCTTGGAAGTGGATCATCCCTGCTGAGGATGGAGCCTTCTCCACTCAGGTTTCTCCAAGCTCCCCTCTTCCAGCTTCAACCCATTGCCTCTCATCCTATTCCCTTGCACAAAATCCCTCCCCACCTTTCTTTGGGTACTGGGAAGCTGCTCTAAAGTGTCCCTGGAGCTTTCTCTGCTCAGGTTTCCCCAATCTCCCCTCTTCCAGCTTCAACCCATTGCCTGCCATCTCATTCCCTTGCACAAAACCCTTCCCCAGCTTTCTTCAGATACTGGGAAGCTGCTCTAAGGTGTCCCTGGAGCCTTCCCCACTCAGGTTTCTCCAAGCTCCTCTCTTCCAGCTTCAACTCATTGCCTCTCATCCTATTCCCTTGCACAAAATCCCTCCCCACCTTCCTTTGGGTACTGAGAAGCTGCTCTAAGGTGTCCCTGGAGCCTTCTCCACTCCAGTTTCTCCGAGCTGTGCACTATTTGAGCACCCAGTGGCCTTGAAAGCAGCTGCCCAGCAGTGCTTGATGTCATCAAAGCCGTGGGAAGATGCAGAAGCAGCCTCCAGCACACATCCTCCTGCCTGGGACTTATCTTGGTCCTCCCGAGAAGCTCTGCGCCGATGCGGCCGCAGATGGAAGGAGGTGGAGGAAATGAGAAGCTGCTGTGAGCAGCAGGGTGGGGTCCTTCCTGCTGGTCTCCAAGGGATGTTTATGAGTCGAGTCAATAAGTTGTGCAAGGGAGAGTGGCCAAGCAGATGCTGTAAGAGGAAGGCAGGCAGCAGGACTGCTTCACACGGCTGATACCTTAGGCAGCCTGGAGGTAGAGCGCTCAGGCAGGTGCCCTCGCCCACAGACTTCCTCTGCTCAACAGCACACCCAAACCAGAGCCAGGCACTGCTCTGGGCTAAAGGCTCCACATTCCCCAAGGTCTGGATCTCCATCAACTCCTAGAATGGCTCAGGTTGGAAGAGACCTCAGAGATCATCTACTCCAACTCCCCCTGCCACGGACAGGGACACCTCTCAACCAGGCTCAGCTGCTCAAAGTCTCATTCAGCCTGGCCCTGGCCAGCCCCGGGGAGGAGGCAGCCACAGCCTCCCTGGGCAGCCTGTGGCAGAGTCTCACCACTCTCAAACTGAAGAACTTCTTCCCCAGATCCAGTCTAACCCTGCTCTGCCTCAGCTTCAAACCATTCTCCCTTGGCCTGTCTCTAGACACTGATGAAAAGTCTCTCTGCAGTCTTCCTGCAGGATCCCTTCAGGCACTGGCAGGCAGCTTTAAGGTCCCCCTGGAGTCTTTTCTCCAGGCTGAACACCCCCAGCCTGTCCTCACAGCAGAGCTGCTCCAACCCTTTGGCTCACCCTTGTGACCCTCCTCTGGACCCACTCCAGCAGCTCTGTGTCCTCCTCCTGCTGGGGACACCAGAGCAGGATGCAGCATCTGAGGTGGGGTCTGAGCAGAGCAGAGCAAAGCAAAGGGGCAGAATCCCCTCTCTTGGCCTGCTGGCCCCCATCACCATCTCCTTTTCTTTTCCCACACTCTGCCTTTTTGCCTTCCCCCTTTTTTTTCTTCCTCACCTTTTAATTTTCCTTTTTTGGGGCAGCTGTGGGGGAGTGAAAGGGCAGTGCCTGGCCAGTGAGGCAAGGCAGAGCTAAGCAGTTTAAGGAGGCACTGAAGGCTCACTCTCAGCACAGGTAAAAATCCACCTCCCCAGGCAGGTGGAAGCTTTGCTCTGGGAGAGAATCTCCCTTAAAACCTCCATCTCTGTCCTACATTTCCCTGGGGCACGAAGTCATCAGAGCTGTTCTGGATGGAGCTGAAGGGAGAGCTAAAAGCTACTCCTGATTCTCTAGCTGGGGAATTTTTTTTTTTTTTTTGTTTTTGGATAACCTATTTGCATTTTTTTGAAGGCTCAATTACCTTTTTCCAGTGCAGAGAGGCACGTTCTGAAGAGGCTGGCACACCAGTCCTGGGCACAGCTGAGAGCTTATGTAAGCCCTCCAGCAGTTACTATAGGAACCAACTTTGACTTTACCCTTAAAGTTGCAGCTGGTTGAGTCCTTGCCCGGGGCAGGGAGGTTGGAGTAGAATCACAGAATCAGTCAGGGTTGGAAGGGACCACAAAGATCAGCCAGTTCCAACCCCTGACATCCTCTGATCTCTGAGCTCCCTCCCAACCTCAGCCATGCTGTGGTTCTATGCTCTGACAGTCAAGAGTGGGCTTGAATCACAGCAATGGCTCAGGTGGGAAAGGACCTCAGGGATCATCTACCCCAACCTCCCCTGCCATGTACAGTCTACCCCTGCCAGGTATCTTCTACTAAGCTGTGACTATAAAGATTCATTTATTAGCTTCCAGCCAGCTGAGTCTAGTCTGGGTGATTTCAAAAGTGTCTGGAGGGGGTAGGAGGGGGCAAACAACTCCCAAACCATCACAGGCAGAGACACCTCTCAACTAGACTCTTGAATAGAGTAAGCCAGCTTGGAAGAGACCTCCAAGTAGAGGAGGAGAAAAACATCTCCCTCATCCTCCTGGCCACAATCACAGGCTCAGAGGATGTCAGGGGTTGGAAGGGACACAAAGAGCTCATCCAGTCCAACCCCCCCTGCACAGCAGGACCATCCAAGCTAGCTCAGGGCACACAGCAACACATCCAGACAGGCCTGCAAAGGCTCCAGGCAAGGAGACTCCACAACCTCTCTGGGCAGCCTTTGCCACTGCTCTGGGACCCACACAGGCAAGAAGCTGCCTCTTGTGTGGAGCTGCAACCTCCTGTGCTGCAGCTTCCATCCATTGCTCCTTGGCCTATCCCAGGGAGCAGTGAACAGAGCCTGTCCCCCGCCCCTCACCCCCAGCCCTCAGAGATTTACAAACATTGATCCAATCCCCTCTCAGGCTTCTCTTCTGCAGCCTAAGCAGCCCCAGGTCCCTCAGCCTCTCCTCCCCAGGCAGTGCTGCAGTCCCCTCAGCATCCTCACAGCCCTCCCCTGGACCCTCTCCAGTAGGTCCCTGTCCCTCTTCAACTGGGGAGCCCCAAACTGAAGGCAGTGCTCAAGATGAGGTCCCAGCAGGGCAGAATAGAGGGGGAGGAGAACCTCCCTGGATCTCCTGGACACACTCCTCTTCTTCATAATGCCCCCACAGAGCACTCCTGAAAACACTGCAGAACATTGTGACTGCAGCTGAGGACTGCAACGAGCAGCCCAGGCACATCCACACCCCCCCTGGTGTAAAGCTGCACTTACATAAGGCTGAGCTTTCTCCTCACACAAGATGTTTCCAAGGCAAGCTGCAGAGCTCCAATCCTACCACTTTGGGGTGTTTGTGGAGTTGTTTTTTTTTTTTTTTTT
>VWZI01004602.1:34721-45458 GCA_013396835.1 Psilopogon haemacephalus
GACGTCCTTAGGTACACGGTGGTGAGGGGGGGAGGGGGATTACAGCTGCTCCAGTGGGATCCTGGGATAAAATTAGTGGGAAGGGTGGAAAAAGGCTGAAGAAGATGGAGGTAGTAAACCCAACTCCAGCGTTCCCACGGCGAGGTGCTGGGGGCAGGAATGGGAATCCGTGAAATGAGCAACGGCATCGAAAGGAGAAGGTGGGGGGGGGGGGAAAGACTCCTGTAGTAAGCTGAGAGGTAGTTGGAGTTACATAACTCCTCCCAAAGTGACACTCGTGTCCCAGAAAGATGCTGGGCTGGGTGGTGATGCTGGGATGGATGTACCAGCAGGGATAATCCCAGTGGATCCAGGAAGGGTGAGGATCCAAATTTAGCTGCTCTGGAAACCAGGTGCTCCCAGCCTGCAGCCTGGAAACACAGGATCAGAGATTGGGTCAGGGTTGGAAGGGACCACAAGGACCAGCCAGCTCCAACCCCCCCTGCCGTGGGCACTGCTCTGCCATCCTTGCCCTGTGCCGGGGGTAAGCAGCAGCCTGCTCTGGGAGGGGGCAGCACTGGACACCCCTCACCCCCAGCCCCCCACTTCCCTCCACAGCCTGATGAATCAGTTTGCAGCACTGCAGAGCCTTCGAGCCCTCCAGGAGAAGAAGAAGGAGGAGGAGGAGGAGGAAGATGATTCATCCTTGTGTTCCCTGGGAGCTAGGGGGGGTGGCTGCCAGAGAAGGCAGAAGCTGAGAGGGGGGAGCTGGGCACAGCAGGGTGATGAGTGAGGTATCTGTGTGTCCCCCTACCCCGTGGGCATGGGCTGTGGGGAGCAGCTGGGTGCCCCCCTGGCATGGTTACTCTTGTCCTCCCAGTGCCATACTGGGCCTACAAGGACATTCCCCAGGGGTGCCCCAGGAGCCACAGTGGGGTGGGCATCAGGGCAGAGCTTGGGTGAGACAGGTCAGAAATCACCCAGTGCCCCCCCACGGGTGGCAGGAACTGGTTCCCAGTGCTGAGCCATCACTGGGGTTGGATGCAAACCACAGACCCAGCTCTGAGCAGTGCCATGCCCATGGCACAGACACGGTGATGAGTGTGTCACAGGGGACACCTTGGCACTCCTGGAGGTGCCCACACAGATGTCCTGACCAGGGCATCACCAAGCAGCCCCAACAGCAGCCCCCAGCTCATCCCCTTCGTCTGCCAGCCTCTTGTCTGCATTAAAACTCTATGCCACTCGTGCCAAAACCTCCACCACTGGCATGCCAAACTCTGCCATCATCCTGCCAAACTCTCTGCCACCATCGTGCCAAATGCCCTGGCACCATCATGTCAAAAACACCACTACATTACACCAAAACTTTCACCAGTATCATGCCAAACCCTCTGCCACCATCAAGCCAAACCCTCTGCCACCATCGTGCCAAACCCTCTGCCACCATCGTGCCAAATCCTGTGCCACCATCGTGCCAAACCCTCTGCCACCATCGTGCCAAACCCTCTGCCACCATCATGCCAAACCCTCTGCCACCATCATGCCAAACCCTCTGCCACCATCAAGCCAAACCCTCTGCCACCATCGTGCCAAATCCTGTGCCACCATCGTGCCAAACCCTCTGCCACCATCATGCCAAACCCTGTGCCTCCATCGTGCCAAATCCAGTGCCACCATCATGCCAAACCCTCTGCCACCATCATGCCAAACCCTCTGCCACCATGGTGCCAAAACGTCCACCAGCACCCAGCCCAAAGCAGCCATAGGCTCACCTGAGCAGGGGCGGGCAGCCAAGGCTGCCTGCCTGCCCTCATCCCACTGCTCCATATTAATGAGCCCCCATCTCCTCCTCCTCCTCCTCCTCCCTCTCTTCCTCCTCCTCCTCCTCCTCCTCTCCGTGTCCGGCTGTGCAGCCGAGGCTGCCGCCGTACCTGAGCTCAGCGGGACGAGGCCATCGCTGCTCGGTGCCAACTGCCTTTGCCATGGCTTTCCCCTGGCTCCAGCTCTGCATCTTGCTCCAAGCCTCCTGCCTCTGCCTGGCCCAGATCGTGAGTGTCCTGCTCGGGGTGGGATGGGGGACAGAGAGGGAATGGAGATGGGACCGAGAGGGAATGGAGATGGGACAGAGAGGGAATGGAGATGGGACCGAGAGGGAATGGAGAGGACAGAGAGGGAATGGAGATGGGACAGAGAGGGAAGGGAGATGGGACCGAGAGGGAATGGAGATGGACAGAGAGGGAATGGAGATGGGACAGAGAGGGAATGAAGTTGGACAAAGAGGGGATGGAGATGGAGGGAGAAGGGCTGGAGGTGGACAGAGAGGGAATGAAGGTGGACAGAGTGGGAATGAAAATAGAGAGGGGCTGGAGATGGGACAAAGGGGATAGAGATGGACAAGGAGGGGCTGGAGATGGGACAGAGAGGGAATGAAGGTGGACAGAGAGGGAATGAAGGTGGACAGAGAGGGGCTGGAGGTGGAGATAGAGGAGCTGGAGATGCTCTGAGGATGAGCCAAGGAGGAGACAGTCACCATCTCCCCCATTGCAGATGCTCCCTCATAGTCCTGAGCACCCCCGAAGCTTTTTGCCTATTTTCCCATCCCTTTTCCCTCACTTTCCTCAAAAAAAAAAGCCCCACTGAGGGGAGTGGAATCAGCTCCCATTTGGGACTCACAGCCCTGACCCTCTGGGGACTTCTCCATGCCAAAAGCTGCCTCCAGCCCTGCAGGACAGGGACTTCTCTGGAAGTTTGAGGCTTGTCAGCTAAACAAGTTCACTTTTCTTTTCCCTTTGGGGGCCTCTCTGCTGTTTTATCTTCCCCCTCCCATCACCCAGGGCAAGTGGTTACCTGCTTGTACTCTACTGGGATGTGCTGGGAGCTAGGCTGAAGGGAGCTGGGCTAGGCTGGGGAGTGATGGTTCTGACCCTCCCAAAGGGCTTGCTGAGGGTAAGTGATGAGGACCAGCAGCAATGGATGGGGGGGTGGTCCCGGTGGGCTTTCCAGACTCACTTAGGGGCAGGAGAAAATTCCTGGGAGAGAGGCAAAGGGATAAGGTGGTGGGGGAGTCCCTTTGCTCCTTGGGCAGAGGTTTGGGGGATCCCACCTGGGAGGAGGGAAACTCACCCTGCTCTGCCAGTGCCAAAACCAGATTTTTAGAGCAGATCGAAGTGGGGGAAAAAAGGAAACCCCCCCAAAAAAAACCCCAAACAAATCTTCCCCTGTAGCTCCTCAGCTGCCTGCTGGAATGGACAGCAGGAAGGGCTGCAGGGAGCTGGGGAGGGGGCAACTAAAGCAGCCCCTCCCCGGGATGCTTGTGGTGGCTTGGGGATGGAGCTGGGCTGGGAGTGAGGTGGAGGGAGGGACACACACACACACACACACACACTCACGCTGGAGCTGTTGGAACAAGGAAGCATTTGGGAATCCTGCAGGCAGGACAAAGATGCCATTGATGGGTGCTGCCCAGGCTCGGGGCTGCTCCCTCCCACCCCGGCCCTGGCTTTTGCTTCCAAGGTGAAGCTGGAGCAGTCCTGGCTCCAGCTCCCTCCCAACGGTTCGCTTGAAAAATAAAACAACCTGGGAATGGGGCAGAGGAGCCCCAGGAGGGTGACCCCAGCCAGCCCCTGCCTGCTTTCCATTGCCAGGAACACCATGGGGGTGGTGATGGGAGGGGGGAAGGGTTCGGTCTCTGGGCTTGGAATCTCTTCCTCCCTCCCCCCCAACCCCAAACACTCCTTTAGGATCTCAACAGAGATCTCTTTGCGAAGCTGCTCCTGTGCAAACCTCAAAGCTGGGGGCCTGCAGGAGCTCTCTGCCACCGCTGAATGCTGCTTTTGTCTGCTGCTGCTGCAGGCAGTGAGCCAGACCCCGGGCAAGGGAAGGGGGGGACGAGGTGGGGGGGACACTGNTTAGAAATCCCAGTGCTGGGCTTGCCACCCCGAGCAGAGAGGGCACTTGGTGAGCCCTGGTATCACCCTGGCATCACCCTGGCATTGCCCTGGTATCACCCTGGCATTGTTCTGGCATTGCCCTGGTATCACCCTGGCATTGCTCTGGCATTGCTCTGGCATTGCCCTGGCATTGCTCTGAAATCACCCTGGCATCTCTCTGGCATTGCCCTGGTATCACCCTGGCATTGCTCTGGCATCACTCTGGCATTGCTCTGGCATCGCTCTGGCATTGCTCTGAAATCACCCTGGCATCTCTCTGGCATTGCCCTGGCATCACCCTGGTATTGCCCCATCGAGGCTGGAGCCCTGCAAGCACCAGGGCAGGAGAGGAGGATGGATGAGGCAGAAACTGGGCAGGGGATGTGGAGGTGGCTGTGAAATCCAAGGGGCCAGCCTGGATTTCTCCCTCCCTGGGCAGCGGTGGATGCTCGGGGGGAGGGCAGAGCTCTCTCACCCTGCGGTGCTCACTCCCTGCTGGCTCTCCAGGGGTGGCTCCCCCAGCGCTCAGCAGTGGTGAATGCAGTGTCCTGGGCTCCCTCTGCCCCTCCAGTGCCTCCTGGGGGGGTCTGGTTGCTCCTTCCTGACCTGGGCTCTCATCCTTTCTCCCCTTTAGAGAGGACCACCAGGAGAGCCTGGCCCGCGGGGGCCCCCCGGTCCCCCAGGAGTGCCTGGAGCTGATGGAGTTGATGTGAGTATGGGGCTGGGAACCTGTGCAGGCTGCAGGGAAGGAAGGAGAGAGGGAGGGAGGGAGGGGACCTCAGCACAAAGAAGGACATTGTGTGGGGCACAGGCTTGGCAGAGGGCAGGGGATGCTGATGCCTTGTGGTTCCCACACTGCTCTGCTCCTGGGCTGGGGTAGAAAGGTCCCTGGGGAGCATCTCCAGCTTTGGTGGTGCCTTTGGGTGGTTTCCACATTGTTCTGCTCCTGGCCTGGGGAGGGAGGGTCTCTGAGGTGCAGCCTCCAGCTTTGGTGGTGGCTTTTGGTGGTTCCCACACTGCTCTGCTCCTGGGCTGGGCTCGAAGGGTCCCTGGGGAGCATCTCTGGCTTTGGTGGTGGCTTTTGGTGGGCACCAATGTTGGCATGAGGCAGCACAGCTCCTGCCCCACAGCTCCATCCACCTCCCCAGGCCAGCAGCCTGGGGAATCATCTTGGGAAAGGGAGCCTGAAATGCTTTTTGGGGGGCACAGCATCAGGGAATTTGGGCTGCAGGCTGTTGGGGGAAAGTGAAGGATGCTTGGAGGTGCAAGAATCAGCCCAGTGAGGAAGGGGAGCTGGGTGGGGGGGGAGGTGCTGGTGAGGAGCAGAACCCCCAAGATAGATGCCCACAGAGCAGTGAGGTGGTGGAGGGCTTGTGGCAGGAGGCTGTGGGGAAGGAGCCTGCACAGAGAGGAGATTTGTGAGCCAGCAGAAAGCAGCTTCTCTCCAGGTCGTGCCCCACCCCTGACCCCTCCCCGGTGTTATTTTAGGGCTATTTATACCCCAAATGCCCACAGCCCTCCTACAACCCCAGCACAGCCCCACCACATCTCCCTCTTCTCATGGCTGGCCCCATCCTGACCTGCCTGATGTGCTGAGCCAAGCAGCAGGGAGGTGCTTGGCACCCATGGGTCCTGAGCTGCCATGCCTGGCCCCAGAGGGGGGGCACAGCTCCCTTTTTACCTCCTCCTTTCCCTTTCCCCAGGGTGAAAAAGGCCCTGCTGGTGCCCCTGGATCCCCGGTGAGTACCTCCCCTTCCCACCACCACTACAGTCTCCTGATGGCCTCCCCCCTTCTGGAGCAGCTCCTTTCAATCATCTCTTCTCTGTTAAAGGGCATCAAGGGGGAGCCTGGAGCCCCTGGTCCAGATGGCCCCCCGGGGAAGCCTGGCATCGATGTGAGTACCAAACCTCTTGTGTCCTCCTCCCCAGTGTCTCTGGCTGGAGCAGGGTCTCAGCAAGCTCCTCTGTCCTCCTGGCACAGATGAGAAAGTGCCCAGGCCCCTCGGTGTGGCAGCTGAAAACGCAGCAGGCAGCACAGCAGAGCTCAGGCAAGGCTGCTGCCACCCCCCTGCCACTGCCCAGCTTGCCACAGCCTGTCCCTCTCTGCCCCATGCCAACAGAGCCACCCACATGGCACCCACATCCCTCCCCTGCAGCAGGGAAAGGCTTTTCCTCCTCCTCCTCTGCTGAAGCTGCTGCCCTGCTCCCTGCACCAGACCCCATTGCCTCCAGGATAAACCTGGAGCAGTCCTGCAGTCAGGCCCTTGGCACCCACCTAGCTGGCACTGGTGGCTTCCCCCACTGCCACCCCCCTGGGGCAGAAGTGGAGGGCAACAAAGGGGAGTGGAGCTGCCAGCAGTGAGGAGCACAGCAGTGATCAGCACAGCAGTGAGGGACACAGCAGTGAGGAGCACAGCAGTGATCAGAACAGCAGTGAGGGACACAGCAGTGATGTGCACAGCAGTGAGGAGCACAGCAGTGATGTGCACAGCAGTGAGAGACACAGCAGTGAGGAGCACAGCAGTGAGGAGCACAGCAGTGAGGGACACAGCAGTGAGGGACACAGCAGTGATCAGCACAGCAGTGAGGGACACAGCAGTGATGTGCACAGCAGTGATGTGCACAGCAGTGAGGAGCACAGCAGTGATGTGCACAGCAGTGAGGAGCACAGCAGTGAGGAGCACAGCAGTGAGGAGCACAGCAGTGAGGAGCACAGCAGTGAGGAGCACAGCAGTGAGGGACGCAGCAGTGAGGGACACAGCAGTGATCAGCACAGCAGTGATGTGCACAGCAGTGATGTGCACAGCAGTGAGGAGCACAGCAGTGAGGAGCACAGCAGTGAGGAGCACAGCAGTGAGGAGCACAGCAGTGATGTGCACAGCCCCCCTTCCATCACCCCCAAACCCTTCCCCACTGCCAAGCCTCAGCTCGATGGGAGGAGAGCAGGAGGGCTGCAAACCATCTCCCATCACCTCTCCTCTTGCAGGGCCTGACAGGAGCCAAAGGGGAGCCAGGAGCCATCGGTGGGCCAGGACTGAAAGTGAGTGAGTGAGTGAGAGACCACCCTGGGGGAGCTGCTGCAGGCTGCCACCTCCCCCTCCTGCAGCCACATCAGCACGGAGGGGATGCCTGGGTGCAGGAGTGCTTGGCAAGGAGGGGGCACTGAGGCTGTTCCATGGGGTGGAGGGGGTGGGGATGGTGAATTTTGGCAGCTGACACAGCAGTGGAGCAGGGCTTGGAGGGGACACATCCTCCCCTTCCAGCTCCTGCCTCTCCCCTTCTGTCCCAACAGGGCCAGCCTGGACTTCCAGGGCCACCAGGGCTCCCTGTGAGTATTTGCCTCTGCCCTGGGTGCTGAGAACCCAGGAGTGGGGTGGGAGTGGAGCAGGGATCCAGCCCCACTCTGTCCCTGCTGCATCCTCGGTGGCAGTGTGGGCATTGCCCAGCCTCAGGGCAGGGTTTGGGTTGGAGAACCTGCACCAACTTCTTAATTCTTCTTCTTTTGCAGGGTCCTTCACTGCCAGGACCACCTGTAAGTGCTGGGCTCGTGGGGTCAGGGACCCTGCTCAGGGTTGTGCTGGAGGAAGCTCAAATCTCACCAGCCCCTCAAAGGAGGGGTCCTGGGGCTCAGCTCCTCTCAGCTGGTGAATGTTTGTCTTCTCCTTAGGGGCTTCCAGGCCAGGTTGGGCTTCCTGGAGAGATTGGAGCACTGGGACCTAAGGTGAGGGGGGTGAGGAGGGGGTGTGGGAGAGCTTCCCCTCCTCACACCACACTTTGGGGCTCCCGAGGCAAACAGGAGTGACCCCCATGGAGTAGGAGAGAGGGGATGGAGGTGTGCTGGACTCTGTCCCCTCGTGTCACCCCTGCCCTCCCAGCTCCTGCTGTGCCACCTTGCTGCTTCCCCATCCTTCTCCACCCTGGCTCCAGCACTGCCTGCTCCCTCCACACTCTTCAATCTTCTCTCCTGGGCTTGTTCTCTCCTAGGGTGACCCTGGACCCGATGGCCCAAGAGGTCCCCCAGGTCCTCCAGGGAAACCAGTGAGTATCTGCCCAGTCACCAGCACCTCCTGCAGCAGGCAGAAGCTTCCAAGCAGGCTCAGTCCAGGGTCTGGGGCTGGGGTCTGGTCTCTGGCACACCTCTCCCACCCCATACCTTGCTCCTCTCCTTCCTGGGTGCAACCTTCACCCCCTCCTGCAAAAGAAGCTTTGCACTGAGGGTGCTGAGAGCCTGGCTCAGGTGGGCCCAGGGAGGTGGGAGCTGGAACCATTGCAGGTCAGGCTGCTTGGGGCTTTGAGCAACCTGCTCTAGCTGGGGATGTCCCTGCTGATGACCTCCAAAGGTCCTTCCAGCACAAACCCTTTTGTGGTTCCATGGCTCTGTGGTCAAACTGTGGATGCTGAAGGTCTCCTTCCCTGCAGGGCCCCCCAGGACACATCCAAGGACTGGAAGGCAGTGCTGATTTCCTGGTGAGAGCTGCCATTGCCTTGGCCCTTCAGCAGGGGAACAGCTGCTGGAGGGTTTTGTGCTGCTCTGGGCCACAGCCCCCCAGTGTGACTCAGGCACTGGGGGGGCTGATGGAGCAGGGATGCAGCCCCCAGTGGCTCCCACCAGGTGCTGGGGGAGCCCTTCCCACTTCAGCTTCCCCTCCAGCCTCTGGGTCCCTTCCCAACTCAACCTCTGCTGCTTCTTCCCCACCAGTGCCCCACCAGCTGCCCACCAGGTCCCAAAGGCCCCCAGGGACTGCAGGGACTGAAGGTAAGGAAGCTGCCCAGGAGAGAAGAGAGGCCAGAGAAGAGAGGTCCCTCCTTCTCCTCCAGCATCCTGTGCTTGAGTTCTGGAGCCCTCCCTGCTCTGGAGCCTTGGCAAGCTCAGGACCTGCTCTGCTCTCCTGGAAGCACAAAGCTGTGCATGGAGAAAGCCCTGGGGACACACACACACACACACACAAAGGTGCTGTGGGAGAGGTCCCCCATGGCTCTCCAGCTTCTTCTTGGGGAGCAAGACCTCAGGGAAAGCCCCAAGCAGGCAGCTGCCAGCTCCCTGCACCCCAAAGCCCAGGGGACTAAAGCCAGGGAGCATCCCCACCACACCCTCTTGTGTCTCCAGAGGGCTGCTGGGACCCCACCAGATCACCAGTGGGATGCTGAGCCCCACACTGTGTCATCAGTGGGCTGCTGGGACCCCACCATGCCACCAGTGGGATGCTGAGCTCCACACCTTGTCACCAGTGAGACACTGAACCCCACACCATGTCACCAGTGGGATGCTGAGCTCCACACCCTATCACCAGTGGGATTCTGAGCCCCACACCTTGTCACCAGTGAGACACTGAGCCCCACACTTTGCCACCAGTGGGATGCTGAGCTCCACACCCTGTCACCAGTGGGATTCTGAGCCCCACACCTTGTCACCAGTGAGACACTGAGCCCCACACTTTGCCACCAGTGGGCTGCTGATCTCCACACTGTGTCACCAGTGGGATGCTGAGCCCCACTGCTGGGCACCCCAGGGTGGGGTGTCACAGGCAGGGTGACTCTGGGCGCTGCAGCTGTGAGGATGCTGCCTCAGCCCAGGTCTGATCATCACTTTCCTTTGCCCTCAGGGACACAGAGGTCGCCCTGGTGCCCTGGGGGAGCCTGGCAGGCAGGGCAGGCAGGTCAGTGCCATCTCCTGCAGCTTCCCAGCAGGAGCCAGGAGTGCCTGGTTCTGGGGACACTGGGGATGGAGCAGGGTGCAGGAGCCTCTGGGAGGGGGAAAGGAGGAGAGAAAGGGAGAAGGAAGGGAAGAGGAGGAAGAGTCAGGGCTGGGTGGACAGGGTGGATCATGCCACAGTGGCTCCCTGGGTGGAGGGACCTGTCCCTATCCCCTGCTGAGCCTTGAGTTGGGGGGGGTCTGGGGTCCTCAGGGTGCTTTGTCACTCTGTTGTAGCTCAGCACTGACACTGCTCCTCTCCATCCCCCCTAAGGGTCCTAAAGGTGCCATTGGCCTGTCTGGAGAACAGGGGATCCCAGGCCCTCCGGTAAGCTTCTGCTTCCTCCCTGCTGCTTCCTCCCTGCTGCTCCCTCCCTGCTGCTTCCTCCCTGCTGCTTCCTCCCTGCTGCTCTTTGGGGCTTGGACTCGATGAGCTTAGAGCTCTTCTCCAACCAAAAGGATTCTATTCTACAAAAGGACCCCACACCCCCATCCCGGGTGCCCCAGGAGCTGGGGAAGGGTGGGGGGGAACTGCTTTGTGCTTGACCCCAGACCCTTAGAGACAGGACACAGATGGGACCTTGGCTCCTGCGGACCCAGCGCTGAGGCTGCAGCCAAACCTTCATCCCACCCTTCTCAGCATCACAGGATGCTAACAGCCTGCTGGGTGGCAACCTCCAGAGGTGGAGTCTGACCCCCTCCCTGCCACAACAGGACCGTCGAGCCCAGCTCAGGTGGCACAGGAACACGTCCAGCCAGGGCTGGGAAGTCTCCAGAGGAGGAGACTCCACAACCATCTCCCCTCCTCCCGGTGGCAAAGCCACAGCCCTGGTGGAGACATCCACCCATGCTCAGGTGGACAACTCCCTGCACAGCTTCCAGCACGCTGAGCCTTCCCCCAGCCTTACAGCCCAGAGGCTTGGGGGGGAGTGTGCAGTGCTCAGCTCCCCGTGGAGGGGGGAGGCTGCAGGGTTAGAGCCCTTGGAGCTCGCCGAGGACTTTGAAGATGAAAAGCAATTANCTGCTCTCCAGCACTGCCTTTTGCTCTAATTGTGCCTTCCCCCCTGGGCTCTTTCCTGTTCATTTGGATGGTTTTTGTGGTTGTTTTTTTTTTTTTTTTTTTTTTTTTAAGTT
>VWZI01004602.1:59840-71721 GCA_013396835.1 Psilopogon haemacephalus
ATAATATATGTTATTTATATATATATAATTATATATATGTAATTATATGTATATTATTATATATATTTATGTATATATAATATATGTTTGTTTTTTTTTTAACCTCTTCAGAAGGAGGAGTTATTTATAAAATGCTTTGGTCCTGCTGGTTGTGGCCAGGGCTGCTCAAGGCTCAAGGTAGCTGGACCGAGGTGGGGGTAAAGGAGCCTCCATCAGCAATCAACAAGAGAAATTCATCTCCCCTCTACCCAGGGAGTGATGCTGCCAGCTCCAGCCATGCTCTGTGGGCCCAGGATGGACCCAGGCAGAATAAGCAGGGTCATAGAACAGGGACAGCAACTGCTGGAGAGGGCACAGCAAAGGGCTGTGAAGATGCTGAGGGCTGGGCTGCAGCAAGAGCAGCTGTGGGCAGCAGGGCAAGGGAGGGGATTGTGCCCCTTGGCTCTGCTCTCCTCACACCCCACCTGCAGCACTGCCTGCAGCTCTGCAGCCCCCAGCACAAGCAGCACATGCAAGTGGTGGAGCCAGTGCAGAGGAGGCCACCAAGATGCAGCTGAGAGGGCTGCAGCAGCTCTGCTCTGAGCACAGGCTGAGAGAGTTGGGGCTCTGCAGCCTGGAGAGGAGAAGGCTGCCAGGAGACCTTGGAGTGGCCTTGCAGGATCTGCAGGGGGCTACAGGAGGGCTGGGGAGGGACTATTGACAAGGTAATGAGAGGAGGAGGAAGAATGGGTTTGAATTGGCAAGAGGGGAGATTGAAAGTGGATGTTAGGAGGAAGTTGTTTGCAGGGAGGTTGGTGAGACACTGGCACAGGTTGCCCAGGGAGGTTGTGGAGCACAGAAGCACAGAATGTGACCATCCAGCCCCAATCTCCTCCCCTCCTCAAGCTTCCACCCATTGCCTCTCAGCCTATCACTCCAAACCCCTGTCCAAAGTCCCACCTGGGAAGGCAGCTGAGGATCCTTTCACCCAGCCCCAGCTCCCCTCCTCCCGAGCCCCTTGCCCTGCTCCATCCTTCCAGTTGCTATCAGTGTGAAGTAATTAAGTTCATAAGGCATCAGACAATCAGGCAGCAGCCCACAAGACAAGTTGTGTTTAATCATGTCCTAATGGCATGTTCTTGGCAATAATTACAAGATAACAGTGTTTGCAGGCTGTAATCAGAACAATTCCAGTAATTAAATCAGCCTTTTGTCAGCAGCCTCCTTCCCCCCCTTTGCCGGGTGTGGGAGCAGGATGGCAGGATCCACTCTCCCCCCTCCACCCCAGAGAAGGAGGAGGAGGAGGAGGAGCCCTGGAGAGCTCTTGCTGTGCTGGTGGCTGCTGCCACTGCTAATTGAAATGGAGAGGAATATGAGGCTGCTTGCAAGGAGCTCATGGCAGTGGCATCTGCCTGGGGCTCGTTGGTGCCACCAAAAGCCCCTTCAGGGGGCAGGGGGTCTCACTCTGCTCTCTCTGAGCTGACCACAGTCAGGTGCAGGGCACCAAAGGGGCAGTGGCAACCTCCCTGGGCTCATCCTTTCCCCAGGATTTGGGGGTTGCTGCTTGTTGAGGTGAGCCAGCACTGTGCCCTGGCTGCTAAGAGAGCCAAATGTGTCCCTGCATTGCGGCCAGCAGGTCAAGAGAGGTCTCCCTTGCCACGGCAGGGGGGTTGGAGCTGGATGATCTTTGAGGTCCCTTCCAAGCTAAACCATTCCATGGTTCTATGATTCTGCCCTGCTCTTCTGACACCCCCACCTGGAGTCCTCACATCCACCCACTCAGGGCTTAGCCCCTGTGCTTTACCTCTCAGTAGCCAAATCTCTTCTTGGCTTCAACCTTTGTGCCCAAAGCTCTCCCTGGCTTCACCTCTTCGCTCACAAATCTCTCACTGGCTTTACCTCTTTCTCCCCAAATCTCTCCTTGGCTTTGTGTTTCTGTGCCCAAAATCTCTCCTTGGCTTCAACTTCTGTGCCCAAAGCTCTCCCTTTATGAGAATCATGGAATCACAGAATCAGTCAGGGTTGGAAGGGACCTCAAGGATCATAGAATCAGTCAGGGTTGGAAGGGACCACAAGGATCAAAGAATCAGTCAGGGTTGGAAGGGACCACAAGGATCATAGAATCAGTCAGGGTTGGAAGGGACCTCAAGGATCAAAGAATCAGTCAGGGTTGGAAGGGACCTCAAAGCTCAGCCAGTTTCAACCCTCTTATGCCACAGGCAGGGACAGCTCCCACTAGAACAGGTCACTCAAGGCCTCATCCAAGCTGGTCCTGAACAACTCCAGGGAGGTGCCCTCCCTTCTGGTGCCCTGCAAGGTGATGGCAACCTTGCTCCTGCCATCCTTCCTGCTTGGCAGGCAGCAGCAGCAGCACATGGGTGGCTGAGCTGCAGGAGCTGACAAGGGCTGTGACAGCTCCAAGACAAAGGACAAATTGCTGGGGACGGTGATGGATGTCTTGCTGCAGCTCCTGCCAGTGCCTTGGCTGCTCAGGGGCTCCTGGAGTTAACTTCAGGACAGCTTTGGTGCAGGGGCACTCACTTCTCCTCTGACCCAGCTGCAAACTTCATTATCCCTCTTCCCCAGGCAGCTGCTGCCTGGATTGGTCTTACCCAAAGGGTCTCTCCACACTGTGGAGGTGTTTTTAAGAGCCACCTTGAAGATATCCTCTGGTTCATAACCTTTGGAAGCTGGGGGAGGTTTGAGAGGTGGAATCACAGGTTCACTGAGGCTGGGAAAGCTTGATGGGCTCTGAGCAGAAGCAGGTTGCCCAACACCAAGTGTCAGAGTGCTGAAAGAAGAGTCACATCCCTCTGCTGTTGAAATGTCTGGGTCTTGATCCTATCACAGCCTCTGCAGAGCCTGAGAGAAGCCACCTGGGCTGGCTGATCTTCATTTACATCTCCTGACAGTGATTTATGCTCCAGAAAAGCAGCTCAGCTTCTGGCCCTGCTGCCAAAGCCCTGCCCTGGGGCTGAGTGATAGGTTGGACTGGATGAGCTTGGAGCTCTCTTCCAACCTGGCTCAATCTATTCTATTCTATTCTATTCTATTCTATTCTATTCTATTCTATTCTATTCTATTCTATTCTATTCTATTCTATTCTATTCTATTCTATTCTATTCTATTCTATTCTATTCTATTCTATTCTATTCTATTCTATTCTATTCTATTCTANNNNTCCTATTCTATTCTATTCTATTCTATTCTATTCTATTCTATTCTATTCTATTCTATTCTATTCTATTCTATTCTATTCTATTCTATTCTATTCTATTCTATTCTATTCTATTCTATCCTATCCTATTCTATTCTATCCTATCATATTCCATTCCATCCTCTCCTCTCTCCTCTCGTTTGAATTGTTGCCCTCAATCCAAGAAGGACATTGAGGGGCTGGATGGGGTCCAGAGAAAGGCAATGAAGCTGGGGAAGGGTCTGGAGAGCAGGGCTGATGAGGAGCAGCTGAGGGAGCTGGGGGGGTTCAGCCTAGAGTGAAGGATGCTGAGGGGAGACCTTCAGGCTCCCTGCAGGTCTCCAAAAGGAGGCTGGAGCCAGGTGGGGATTGGTCTCTCCCTGATACCAAGCAATAGGACAGAAGCAAATGGCCTCAAGTTGCCCCAGGGGGCAGGTTTAGGTTGGACATCAGAAGAAAATTCTTCTCTGGATGTGTTCTCCAAGCCTGGCCCAGGCTGCCCAGGGCTGAGTGCCCATCCCTGGAGGCGTTTCAAAGAGGCAGAGCTGCTGTGCTGAGCCACCTCTGGAAGGAAAATGTGGAACAGCAATACCCCAGGAGCATTCCTCTGTGCTGGGCACAGGATGCCCAACAAGCCCAGCCCCTGAGGATGCTGCAGCAGCCTGAGGTGGAGAGAGCAGCTTTAGGAGTGGGATGGTGCTGCCAAGCCAGAGCTGGGCTCTGCTGATGGCTTTTGGAAGCCACCCCCCTGATAAACAGATGGGAGCAAAATCATCTTGGCAGCAGAGGAGGCTTTCAAGCCACCACAGCTCAGTTTTGTCCCCGGTCCCAAAGAGATGACTACAGCAAGTGGCTGAGAGCTGCCAGGCTTTGAGGTCAGCGCAGGGTAAATGACAGCAGGGGGAAGGCACAGAAACTCTGCCTGGAGCTCCTGCCCTCCAGGCTTGCTTGGGAACCCCTAACTGCTTCTGGGCTGCCTGGCAGCATCCCAGCTCCTCCTCCGTGTCCCCTCATGCTGTGACAAACCCTTCCAGCCTCTGCTGAGGCTCAAGCTCTGGGAGCTCATCAGCTGTGCAGCCAGGAGCCAGGAGGCTCAAGCAGCTTGAGGTCAGTCACAAAGGGGAAGCAGCTGCCCCCCCCCCTCCTCCATCCCCCCACCTCATCCTCATCCTCACTCACCAGCCCCTCCCTGTAGGACTGCCCAGGCAGTGGAGTTCTTGCCATAGGTACCTCAGGTGTGGTGGAGCTCTCTCAGCCTGTCCTCAGAGCAGAGCTGCTGCAGCCCTCTCAGCTGCATCTTGGTGGCCTCCTCTGCACTGGCTCTAACACTTCTTCCATGTCCTGCTCGTGTTGGGGGCTGCAGAGCTGCACACAGTGCTCCAGGTTTTCCTGCCTGTTGCTTCTCTGCAGCTGGAAAATTCCCTGGGCAAACCTGTTCCAGTGTTTCACCACCCTCACTGGAAAGATTTTCTTCCTAATCTCCAGTCCAAATCTTCCCTCTTCCAGTTTAGAGCCATTGCCTCTCACCCTGTCAGATCATGTCCTCTGCCTGAAAGCACAAAAGTCTGCCTCAATCCATCCCATCTCATCCATTCCATCCATCCCTCTACCCATCCCTTTCTCCCTCCATCCCTCCCTCCCTCCATCCATCCATCCATCTCTCCATCCCTCCATTCATCCCTCTCCCCCTCCATCCCTCCATCCCTCAATCCTTCCCTCCCTTCATCCATCCCTCCCTCCATCCATCTCTCCATCCCTCCATTCATCCTCCCCTCCTTCCCTCTCTTCCTCCATCCCTCTGTCCCTCCATCCATCCATCCATCCCTCCCTCTCTTCCTCCATCCCTCCATTCCTCCACCCCTCCCTCCCTCCCTCCACTTTCCTCACATCAGGGACCTGTTTCACTCCTGTTTCAGCACCACCCTCAGCCCTTCAGGTTGCTCATCCCCACCCTGCAGCCTGCAGCAAGCTGAAGTCATCTCCCCTGCAGCACCTGGGATGCCCCAGGAAGCAGCTCTGCACAGCAAGGGAATCTGCTCTGCTTCCAGCTCTGCTGAGGACAGTCCAGAGCGAGCAGAGCTCATCCATCACCTAAATTACCTCTCTCAGGATGACACTGCCAGGCGTGTTGGGAGCTGAGGTAGCAGGAGAGGGCAGGGGATGGAAATATCACAGGAGGCTTTTGTCACTGTGCCTTTGTCAAGGGAAAAAAAAAAAAAAACCACAAAAGAGAAGCTGCAGCAAGGAGACAGCTACAGAGTCAGAAAGCCCTGGGATGATGGAATCACAGATCCAGAGAGGCAGGGCCAGAGCCACAGAATGGTGGAATCAGCATCCCAGAGTCACAGAGGGAGGCTTTGGTTGGAAGGCATCTTTCAGCTCATGGAGGTCACCACCACGACCCTCAGCATCACATCTCCACAGCTTGGAAACTCCTCCAGGGTGACCCCCAACCCTCTGTGACTCCACCACTGCCTTGGGCAGCCTGAGCCAGGCCTTGACAAACCTCTAGGGGAAGAAATTGTTGCTTGTGGCTGACCTAAACCTCCCCTGGTGCATCTTGAGCCCATTTCCTCTTGTTACACAGAATCACACAGAATTAAACAGGTTGGAAAAGACCTCTGAGATCACTGAGTCCAACCTATCACCTTCTCATTCACTAACCCACGGCACTCAGTGCCTCATGCAGACTCCTCTACAGCAACTCCCTGCAAGGGGGAAAGGAAGAGTGAGAGAGAGAGAGAGGCAAAGAGCTTGGTTGGTACAGACAGCAAAGCCTGCAGAGGCTTCCTCATCTCATACCAAGAACCTTCCAGCCCAGGACTCCTCTTGCAGTCCTGCTTTGGGCTGGAACATGAAACTCTCTCTCTGCACCTTCACAGCATAACTTAACACATTCACAGGCTGCAGCAGGCTGGAAGGGACTCTCAAAGGTCATCTTGTCCAACCACCTCCTGCAGTCAGCAGGGGCTAGAGAATAGACTCATAGAATCAAACAGGTTGGAAGAGACCTCCAGGCTCAGCCAGCCCAACCTAGCACCCAGCTCTATCCAACCAACCAGAGCAAGTGCCCATCCAGGCTGTTCTTGAGCACCTCCAGGGATGGGGACTCCACCACCTCCCCTGCAGCCCATTCCAATGCCAATCTCTCTCTCTGCCAACAACTTCCTCCTAACATCCAGCCTCAACCTGCCCTGCCACAGCTTGAGCCTCTGTCTCCTCCTTCTGTCCCTGGGTGCCTGGCAGCAGAGCCCAACCCCAGCTGGCCACAACCTCCCTTCAGGGAGCTGCAGAGAACAATGAGCTCTGCCCTGAGTCTCCTCTTCTGCAGGCTGCACACCCCCAGCTCCCTCCCTGGGACTGCCTCCTCGGGAGAAGAGACAACCCCCAGCTGTGCTTGCACCTTTCAGAGGGGGAGAAGGTGGGAGAAGGTTAAGTGGGAGCAGAGTGAGAGGTGCTGGAGGGGCAGGGTTGGACTCTTCTGCTGGAGTTCTGCTGGGCAGCTCCATCTTCGTCCAAAAATCAGGGATAGGGGAGACAAGAGAGAAGGGAAAGAGGAGAAGGAGGAGGGGGAATGCTATCACCAGGGATCTCATTAGCTTTTATTCCTCTAATAACTCCACGGGTGGACCTGATGCTATTAAAATAATGAAAGCTTTATCTCTGCCATAATTATTCCTGCCTCTGAAAGCCTCTCTGGATGCTCGCCCGAGCGCACCTCCTGAGCTGAGATAAGAGCCTGAGCTCAGGGGGATTAACTCCCTGAATGCAGAAACCTGGGACTTGGAAGGGGGGAGAGGTTTTCATTTCACTTCTAAGCCAAGAAGCAAACAGTGCTAGGCTGGGCCTGGAGCAGGGAAGCCTCAGCATCCCCCCCACTGAGCTGGGTGGACTGCAGGGATGCAGCAGCAGCAGCTGTGGCTTCACCCAGGGCTTTGCTCCTGCTGCTTGCTGTGCTGTGTGTGGGCAGCAGGGCCAAGGTGGGTGATTGCCTACCTGTGCTCAGCACTGCCGAGGCCACGCTTCAGGTGCTGAGGTCAGGTTTGGGCATCTCACTCCAAGAAGGATGTTGAGGGGTTGGAGTAGGTGCAGAGAAGGGCAAGGGAGCTGGGGAAAGGTCTGGAGAGCAGGGCTGGGGAGGAGCAGGTCCAAAGAAGGGCAATGAAGGTGGGGAAGGGTCTGGAGAGCAGAGCTAAGGAGGAGCAGCTGAGGGAGCAGGTCCAAAGAAGGGTAATGAAGGTGGGGAAGGGTCTGGAGAGCAGGGTTGAAGAGGAGCAGCTGAAGAAGTAGGTCCAAAGAAGGGTAATGAAGGTGGGGAAGGGTCTGGAGAGCAGGGTTGAAGAGGAGCAGCTGAAGAAGTAGGTCCAAAGAAGGGTAATGAAGGTGGGGAAGGGTCTGGAGAGCAGGGCTGAGGAGGAGCAGCTGAGGGAGCTGAAGGATGTTCAGCCTGGGGAGAAGGTGGCTGAGGGGAGACCTTGTGGCTCTCTGCAACTCCCTGAAAGGAGGTTGGAGGGAGGTAGAGGTTGGGCTCTACTCCCAAGGAACAAGTGATAGGATGAGAGGAAGTGATAGAAACAACCTCCAGACATGGAGCATTTCCAGGAGCCTCCAATGCATGCCACAGATTTTTTTTCCCCCTCAGGCATATGTTGCAATTAGATTACCCCCAAGGGAATCTGTTTGTCAAACATTCACAGCCCCCTGCCACNCTCTCCCAACCAGCCCAGCTATGGCACATAAATATTTCAGCTCATCTTGCTCCATAAAGCTGGTCCAAGGGCATCACGACCTGATGATTTCAGATGGTTATTGGCAGATTTATTGGAAGCTGCTGTGCTGGCAGGCTGGGAGCTGCTGCAGCAGTTAGGAGGCAGTGAGCAGGAGAAGGGAGGGAAGCCAGGCAGGGCAGCCACAGAGCAAAGTCCTGCTTTGCTGGGCCAGCACCTGGCATCTGTGCTGCACTCCCCAGCCTCAGGAGGACACAGAGCTGCTGGAGAGAGGCCAGAGGAGGACCACAAAGGTGAGCCAAGGGCTGGAGCAGCTCTGCTGTGAGGACAGGCTGAGGGAGCTGGGGGTGTGCAGCCTGGAGAAGAGAAGACTCCAGGGGGGAACCTGAGGCAGTCCTGATTAATATCTTCATTGATGATCTGAAGAAGGAGATTGAGTCCAGCATCAGTGAGCTTGCAGATGGCACCAAGTTGGGAGCAAAAGTGGATCTGTGAGAGGGCAGGAGGGGTCTGCCCCTGAAGGGCTTCCAGAACTTGAATTCCCCTCCTGAGAAGAAGCAGGTTGGGCTGTCACCAGCTGTCCTCTGCAGAGGGACCTGTGCAGGCTGCACAGATGGGCACAGGCCAATGCCAGGAGTTTGAACAAGGCCAAGTGGCAGGTGCAGCACTTTGGCCACAGCAACCCCAGGCAGTGCTGCAGGCTGGGGACAGAGTGGCTGGAGAGCAGCCAGGCAGAGATGGACCTGGGGGCTGGGCTCTGCTGCCAGGCATCCAGGGACAGAAGGAGGGGACAGAGGCTCAAGCTGTGCCAGGGCAGGTTCAGGCTGGATGTTAGGAGGAAGTTGTTGGCAGAGAGAGTGATTGGCATTGGAATGAGCTGCCCAGGGAGGTGGTGGAGTCCCCATCCCTGGAGGTGTTTCAGAGGATGCTGCATGAGGCACTGAGTGCCAGGGGTTGCTTAATCAGAAGTTGTTAGGTGCCAGATTGGACTTGACGATCTCAGAGGTCCTTTCCAACCTGCTCCATTCTGTGATTCCAGTACCTGAAGGCATCCTGCAGGAAGGCTCTTGCCAAGCCCAAGCAGAGCACAAAGGGAATGGCTGTGGGTGAGAAGCTAAAGCCAAGGTGGCAGCTTCAGATGGGCCAAGGTTTTTCAAGGATGGATGACACCATCTAGTGCTGGCACTTGCTCTGGTGGAGCTGGAGCCACTGCCACCTAACCTGGTGCCACCTGCAAGCTCACTGCTGCCACTCTCTCTGCCTGGATCAAGGCCAACAAGAAAAAGATGTTAAGCAGAAGTGCTCCCAACACAGATCCCCTGGGGAACACCACCAGTGCCCAGCTGCCAGCCTCCTCACAGAGGTGCTCCAGGCCTCTCAGCATCTTCATGATCTTCCCTTGGGCTCTCTCCAGTAGCTTCCAGTCCCTCTTAAACATCCTCTTCCTCCTCCTTGTCCCAGCAGCTTTCAGCCAGAGAATCACTTCGGTTGAAAAGGACCTTGGGGACCATCATCAAATCCAACCATCAGGTGGAGCCTGGAAGTTCAAGCTGGACACGGTTAGCCCTCAAAACCCACTTCAGCAGCCCACAGCTCCCCCAGGCCATTCTGCCAAGAGCCTACAGGGGGTCTAAAGCCAAAGAAATCTGCCCCCCAGCACAAGGAGCTGCACTTCCCAGGACCCCAGGCCAGCTCCTCCTGCTTCATTAATTCCCACAGGCTTTAGCATTTCTTCTTTTTTTTTTTTTCTTTCTCCCCTTCCCTTTCCAAAAAAGCTTCTGGAGCTTATCAGGAGATGAAAGATTGAAGGACATGCATAATTAATGGGCCCTGGCTTGATTTAGAGAGTTTCATTCTGCATTCTTCAGGTAGGGCTTTAATTCCTTAATTAGAGAGGAGCATGCACCAGTGCCTGATGAGCAGCTGAAAAGGGAGGCTCAGCTGGAGTGGGGGAGAAGGGGAAGCTGTAGGACACTAGGAAGAGTAGAGAGCAGCTGGATGGAAGAGGAGAAAGGTGCAGCCTGGTCCTGAACACCTCCAGGGAGGTTGTGAAGCACAGAATGGGATGTGAAGCAAGGCAAGGGAGAGGATTCTGTCCCTTTACTCACCTCTCCCTGGAGGTGTCCAGCACCAGGTTGGATGAGGCCTTGAGCAACCTGTTCTAGGGGGAGGTGTCCCTGCCTATGGCACAGGGGGGTTGGAACTGGATGAGCTTTGAGCTCCCTTCCAACCTAAACCATTCTATGATTCCTGGGGTTAGCCTTCATCCAGCACTCCAAGCCCATCCAGACAGAATAGATTAGGCCAGAATAGAATAGGAATATAATATAATAGGAGAGGATAGAAGAAGAGGAGAGGATAGAAGAAGAGGAGAGGATAGAAGAAGAGGAGAGGATAGAAGAAGAGGAGAGGATAGAAGAAGAGGAGAGGATAGAAGAAGAGGAGAGGATAGAAGAAGAGGAGAGGATAGAAGAAGAGGAGAGGATAGAAGAAGAGGAGAGGATAGAAGAAGAGGAGAGGATAGAAGAAGAGGAGAGGATAGAAGAAGAGGAGAGGATAGAAGAAGAGGAGAGGATAGAAGAAGAGGAGAGGATAGAAGAAGAGGAGAGGATAGAAGAAGAGGAGAGGATAGAAGAAGAGGAGAGGATAGAAGAAGAGGAGAGGATAGAAGAAGAGGAGAGGATAGAAGAAGAGGAGAGGATAGAAGAAGAGGAGAGGATAGAAGAAGAGGAGAGGATAGAAGAAGAGGAGAGGATAGAAGAAGAGGAGAGGATAGAAGAAGAGGAGAGGATAGAAGAAGAGGAGAGGATAGAAGAAGAGGAGAGGATAGAAGAAGAGGAGAGGATAGAAGAAGAGGAGAGGATAGAAGAAGAGGAGAGGATAGAAGAAGAGGAGAGGATAGAAGAAGAGGAGAGGATAGAAGAAGAGGAGAGGATAGAAGAAGAGGAGAGGATAGAAGAAGAGGAGAGGATAGAAGAAGAGGAGAGGATAGAAGAAGAGGAGAGGATAGAAGAAGAGGAGAGGATAGAAGAAGAGGAGAGGATAGAAGAAGAGGAGAGGATAGAAGAAGAGGAGAGGATAGAAGAAGAGGAGAGGATAGAAGAAGAGGAGAGGATAGGATAGGAACAGAACAGAGCAGAACCCAGCAGGACAGAACCAGCCAGGTTGGAAGAGACCTCCAAGTTCATCCAGTCCAACCTATCCCCCAGCCCTATCCAATGGCACTCAGTGCCCATCCAGGCTGTTCTTGAACACCTCCAGGGATGGGGACTCCACCACCTCCCTGGGCAGGCAAATAGAACAGGACAGGACAGGATAGGGTAGGATAGGATAGAACAGATTAAAGTTGGATAGGATAGGATAGAATAGAATAGAATAGAATAGAATAGAATAGAATAGAATAGAATAGAATAGAATAGAATAGAATAGAATAGAATAGAATAGAATAGAATAGAATAGAATAGAATAGAATAGAATAGAATAGAATAGAATAGGCCAGATTGGAAGAGACCTCCAAGCTCATCCAGTCCAACCTATCCCCCAGCCCTACCCAATGGCACTCAGTGCCCATCCAGGCTGTGCTTGAACACCTCCAGGGATGGGGACTCCACCACCTCCCCGGGCAGCCCATTCCAACACCAATCACTCTCTCTGGCCAAGAGCTTCCTTCCTAATCCGCATCCACAACCAACCCCCAGCAAGGGAATAATGACGGAAGGAAAGCCAGGCAAAAAATTTAAATTTTTTTTTATTTGACTTCAAAAATTTAAAATAGCTTTCAAATTCCTGCCCAGGACACCATTGAAAAGCCTCATATACAGAGACAGATAAATTAAAAGTGGATCATACCGCAGAGACAAGCCGAGGAGGGGAAGGGGAAGGGGAGAGGAGGAGGAGAGGGGATGGGGGATAGATTACATCTGTACAGCTCTCTGGAAATCAGATTTATACATTGGAGCACATTTACAAAATAGAGGGA
>VWZI01004602.1:74260-88668 GCA_013396835.1 Psilopogon haemacephalus
GAGACACCAACCAAACAGAGCAAAAAAAAAACCCAAAAACCTGAACAATGACCCCAAAATGAAGAGCAGCAGCAGCAGCTCTGCTCCCTGTTAGAGGAGGAGCAGTGTCAGCAGGACAGGATCCTTCTCTGCTTCTAAAAGGAGGGAAAATGTCAAGCAGCCTTCTCTGCTCTCCCCAAAGCCAAGGCAACCTTTCTGCCCCTGGGAAATAAAGGGGAGAGCTTTGGAGAGCAATGAAACCCCTTATTGCATTGCCATTTGGAGGATCAATGTGGAAAGGGCAAAGGCTCCTGGATGCAGCTGGAGGGAGGGGGGTGGGCAGAGGTTGTTTGGTAGAGTTCTTCTTGAAGAGGTTTCTGTGTCCCTTCGGTGCCTCTCAGCAAGGTTCTGATCCGGGGGAGGGTTGGATCCAGCAAAAAAAAAAAAAGAATAATCAGCAGCTGCTGGGAGAGGGCTGGAGATGGAGAGGGGTGGGAGGCAGGGAGGATGCTTCCTTACCAGCCCTGAGAGCTGCCTGAAAGGAGGAGAAGAAACCCAAAAGGAAAATTTGAGGCAGGGAAGGGGAGAAAAGCTTGGAGAGGTTTCTGCTTTTCTCACCCAAAAGGTCCCATTGGAAAACTCTTCCTCTGCAAAAGCTTCAGGATAGGGGGGGGAAAAAAGAACCAAAACAACCAACCAAAAAAAAAACCAAAAAAACCCAAACCAAACCCACAAAGAAGTCACCCACAAAACCAGAAGACAAAGCAAAAGTTCTCATCCTGCCCCATCCCAGTATGTTCCATCAACCCCACTCAGCACCTCATGTGCTGCAGCCTCCTTTGGCCTCTCTGCTGTCCAAGCTCTTCCCCAGGCTGTTGGGAGCCCAAGCAGCAGCTCACTGCTCCCTCCAGGAGGACACCACCAAGGGCAGCTGTTTTGAAGCCTTCCCAGCACTTGGCCTCCCAGGTGAGCCCCACCAGCAGGCTGGGAGAGAGGAGCTTTGGTTGGCTTGGTGATCCACGGCAGGGTGGCAGAGGTTTGGGTGAGGATGGCAGAGGACAGCCCAGCAGGATCTCAGGGCCCTTTATGCCGAGTCCAACGAGGTGCAGCAGCTTCTCCACAGCCTCATCGAGGTTGGGAGGAGGGAGATGAGGAGGGAATGGATGGAGACTAGTGAGGTGAGACACAATCATCCACTAGACACCAACCCTGGAAGGGGGAAAGGAAGGGTGAGAGAGAGAGGCAGAGAGCAGCTTGGTGGTTACATACAGAGGCTTCCTGATCTCACACCAAAAACATTCCAGCCTAGGAATCATAGAATGGTTTAGGTTGGAAGGGAGCTCAAAGCTCAGCCAGTTCCATCTCCCCTGTGCCATAGGCAGGGACACCTCCCACTAGAACAGGTTCCTCAAAGCCTCATCCAGCCTGGTCCTCAACACCTCCAGGGAGGTTGTGGAGCACAGAAGCACAGAATGGGATCATAGAATCACAGAATCAGTCTGAGTTGGAAGGGACCACAAGGAGCATACAGTTGCAGCCTCTCTGCCACGGGCAGAGACACCTCACACTAGATCATAGAATCACAGAATCAGTCAGGGTTGGAAGGGAAGCACAAGGAGCATCCAGTTGCAACCCCTCTGCCATGGGCAGGGACACCCTACCCTAGATCATAGAATCAGTCAGGTCAGCCAGTTCCAACCCCTCTGCCATGCCCAGGGACACCCTACCCTAGATCAGGCTGCCCACAGCCTCATCCAGCTTGGCCTTAAACACCTCCAGGGATGTGGTCCCAAACATCACCTCCCTGGGCAACCCGTTCTAGGCTCTCGGCACTCTCAGAGATGACCTCCTGGGCTACCTGAACCCCTTTGGGTGCTTTGAGCAGCCATCAGCAGGGGGTGAGTGGTGGCCCTGGGGACCCTGGGGCACTCACCAGGCAGGGCTGGGTGCTATACAGCTGTGCAGACAGTGCTGACTGTGAACTCTGTCTCGTTGGCCATGATGTCTGTGGGCTGCAGGTTGCGGTCGTACATTGGGTTCTCGAAGGTGGCTCTGACGTTGGTGTTCTCGTGGCCAGCATAGCCATTGAATGGGACTTTTGGTCTTCTCCTGCAGGGTGGGAGAGAGAAAATCCAGACAGGATCACGGCTGGAAAGCCCTGAGGAGAAGCCAGAAGGGAGGAGGAGGAAGCTGCTTTGGTTAGGGGGTGAACACCTGGGGATGGAGGTAGAAGGGCGAGGGAAGGGTTCTGCACAGGAGGAGGATTTAAGCCCTGCAGCAGGGCAGGCGAGGGGGGACCTGTTGAGAAGCAGCTCCAGAGAGAAGGACTTGGAAGTGCTGGGGGACAGCAAGTCCACCAAGAGCCAGCAATGTGTCCTCATGGCCAAGAAGGCCAATGGTGAGCTGGGAGGTGCTCTAAAGAGTGTGGCCAACAGCTCAAGGGAAGTTCTTCTGCTCCTCCACTCTGCCCTGGCGAGGCCACATCTGGAGTGTTGTGCCCAGTTCTGGGCTCCCCAGCTTAAGAGGGAACTGCTGGAGAGAGCCCAGAGGATTCCCTCATTTCCAACACATCTCGAGGCAGCTGGAGGGCTGGAGCAGGACATTTCCTTTGCTCTATCCTCCTCCACCTTGCCACAAATCTCCCTAATGCTCAGAGCAGCCCTTCCCCACTCTCTCCTCCAAACACCCTCACTCCTCCTCACTCATGCCTGCTCCCTTTCTTTTTTTTTCCACCTCCTGAATGAAATGAGCAACCACATCTGGGGCAGGGCTGGGGAGAGGGAAGTGCTTTTAAGTCACTATTTTTATCCATCCCCTGGGGTTTTTACCACCCTCTGGGTGAGATTTTTCTCTCTTCCCCCTCGCCCCCACCTCCCCAGCATCCCCTCCAAGACCCTACCTGTGTTTGTAGAGATAAAGCACAAACCCTGCAATAATCAGGGCTATGAAAGGCACAAGGATGGCAGCTGCCACGGAACTGCTGTTGGATGCAAAGTGGTGTCCTATTGATTCGGGGTCGTTTTCCATCATGCTGATGTCTGGAAGACAGCAGAAGCAAGAGCATCTCAGCCACCCCTCTGGGAGATGGGGGTGGCCTGAGTTAGGGGTTATGGCATCAGCTACACAAGAGGATTCAGGGACTTGTTGGGGTTGGAAGGGACCTCAAAGCTCAACTTGTTCCAACCCCCCTGCCATGGGCATCTTCCACTAGGGAATTCATAGAATGGTTTAAGTTGGAAGGGAGCTCAAAGCTCATCCAGTTCCAACCCCCTTGCCATAAGCATCTTCCACTAAGGAACTCATAGAATCATAGAATGGTTGAGGTTGGAAGGGACCTCAAAGCTCAGATTGTTCCAACCCCCCTGCCATGGGCATCTTCCACTAGGGAATTCATAGAATGGTTTAGGTTGGAAGGGAGCTCAAAGCTCAGCCAGTTCCAACCCCCCTGTGCTATAGGCAGGGACACCTCCCACCAGAACAGATTGCTCAAGGCCTCATCCAGCCTGGTCCTGAACACCTCCAGAGAAGGAGCAGCCACAACCTCCCTGGGCAACCTGTGCCAGTGTCTCACCACCCTCACTGCAAACAACTTCCTCCTAACATCCACTTTCAATCTCCCCTCTGCCACTTTAAAGCCCTTTCCCCTCATCCTGTCATTACAATCCCTTGTCAATAGTCCCTCCCCAGCCCTCCTGGAGCCCCCTTCAGATCCTGCAAGACCACTCCAAGGTCTCCTGGCAGCCTTCTCTTCTGCAGGCTGCAGAGCCCCAACTCTCAGCCTGTCCTCAAAGCAGAGCTGCTGCAGCCCTCTCAGCTGCATCTTGGTGGCCTCCTCTGCACTGGCTCCAACACTTGCATGTGCTGCTTGTGTTGGGGGCTGCAGAGCTGCACACAGTGCTCCTCCTGGGGTCTACCTGGAGCTGCAATCTCCTGTCAATATCTGCTTGTGTCTTGTGCAGAGCTGTGACTGTAAAGCTTCATCCCTTAACTTCCAGCCTGGCTGAGTCTATCCTGGGAGATGTCAAGAGGGGGGTGGGTGTTGGGCATGGAGAACTCCTCAACCACCCCAGTGGGTCATTCCTAAGGGGTACCAAAGCCCAGCAGCCAGCCAGCAAGGGCAGAGCAGCAACCCAGTAGAAGGTTACCAAGTCTCTGGAGGCCAAACTGCCCAAAGCCTTTGCCACGCACGAAGCCCTGGTAGACGAAAGTGCCGCTTGAAGCCTCCGATGAAACCTGCAACCACAGGAGAGCAGAGATCAGCAGCTGGGCCTAGCAGTCCTCCATCTTCACCCAGCAGCACCCAGCTGCTTCCAGCCCCCAGAAAGTCATGGTGGGTGTGCTCCAGCAGGAGGAAAGTTTATTGCCAGCAAGGTCTTTGTGCCACCAGCTAAGTGACTTACTCCTCTAGCTCCAGCAGGAGGAAAGTGTAATGCAAGCAAGGTCTTTGTGCCACCAGCTAAGGGACTTATTCCCCTAGCTCCAGCAGGAGGAAAGTGTAATGCAAGCAAGGTCTTTGTGCCACCAGCTAAGGGACTTATTCCTCTAGCTCCAGCAGGAGGAAAGTTTATTGCCAGCAAGGTCTTTGTGCCACCAGCCAAGGGACTTATTCCTCTAGCTCCAGCAGGAGGAAAGTTTATTGCCAGCAAGGTCTTTGTGCCTCCAGCCAAGGGACTTACTCCCCCTAGCTCCAGCAGGAGGAAAGCAGTGGGAGGGCTTTGTGCAGGAGGTGGCCACGCACTTACATGTCCATCTAGAGCCCATTTCTCAGTTTTGAACTTGTTGACAAAGATCTCCACTGGCCCTGTGATTTGATAGACCTGCAGAAGCAGATGCACATCTTCCTTCTTGTAAACCCCTGCAAAACAAATGACTAAATTTTAATCTCCAGCTGAGGTCAGAGCCCTGCTCTTTCTGCTTGAGAGGGTATAGGACAGCCTGTGCCAGTGCTCCACAACCTCCCTGGGCAGCCTGTGCCAGTGCTCCACAACCTCCCTGGGCAGCCTGTGCCAGTGCTCCACAACCTCCCTTGGCAACCTGTGCCAGTGTCTCACCACCCTCCCTGCAAAGAACTTCCTCCTAACATCCACTTTCCCCTCTGCCACTTCAAACCCATTCCTCCTCCTCCTGCTCCTCTCATTCCAAGTCTACAGTCCCTCCCCAGCCCTCCTGTAGCCTCCTTCAGATCCTGGAAGGCCACTCCAAGGTCTCCTGGAAGCTTTCTCTTCCAACCTCAGCTCCCTTACCAGACACCAGGAGCTCCACACCACTGTGGTCTATCAGGGTGGCATTGACTTTACTGGTGGCAGGGTCAAAGCTGGTGACAGAGAGCATCGCTGGCTGCTTTTTGCCCATGTACTCGTAGGAGCCTTTCCAAAGGGAGTTCCTTGCAAACACATCAGCAGGCACTGGGAAACCACAGCAGTTTTGGGCAGGAGGTGGAGACAAAGAAGAGAGCAGTGTTGGTTATTTCCATGCCTTAGCAATCAGAAAGCAGAGCAAATTCCTTCCTTTCCCTGCATTCAGGAATGCCTCTTCCAGCAGCTTCAGTGCCACCCACTCCCTGCACTCTCCTCACCCAGTACAGAGCCAGAGAGAGGAGAACAAACAGGCTGATGGCTCCAGTTTGGGTGGTTTTGACTAAACATGCCAAAACCAACCAAACCCCCAGAGAATTTCCCTTGCACGGCTAACAGAGGATGTTTGTTTTCACCCAGAAGGCATCTTGGAGGGGCTGAAACCCCCAGAGGGGCCCCAGAAACCTTCCTTAAGGTTCCTCTCCCAGAATCCCAGCATGGTAGGGTTGGAGATCATCCACTCCAACCCACCCTGCTCCAGCAGCTTGCCCCGGATCACAGTGGCCAGAGGGGAGTTGGGAGCTGTGCAGAGAAGGAGACTCCACAACCTCTCTGGGCAGCCTGCTCCAGACCTCTGTCACCACTGCCACCCAGAGAAGCACAGCCAGGATGGGGCACATAGGATCAACTTCCTTAAGGCTCCTGCCCCAAAATCCCAGCATGGTAGAGTCAGAAGGGACCTCTGGAGATCATCTCATGGTAGGGATGGAAGGGACCTCTGGAGATCATCCACTCCAACCTGCTCTCCTCCAGCAGGGGCACCCAGAGCAGCTTGCCCAGGAGCAGAGTGACCAGGTTGGTTTGGGATCTCTGCAGAGAAGCATGGCCAGGATGGGGAACATGCAGGTTGCCTCCAGCAACCCAACCGGTTCGAGCTCTGCAAGAAGAGCTGAGGTCCTCCTGGCTGCCCTGGGACAGGGGACAGGAGGGGTGGAGGTGGCAGAAGCAGCCCCAGTGTGGTACCTGCCAGCTTGGCGAGCGGAGGGTCCCGCGCGGTGCCCACTGGCCTGCCGCTGGGGCGGACATCAGCTGAAAGAGAGAGATGAAGAGAGCTGAAGAAGGCTGCACCAGCTGGTGCTGGGCAGACCTTCCCACCCTCCTGGTGCTACATCTCCCTGGTGTCCTCCAGGGACAGCCTTCAGCTGCTCACAGAGGTGAGGTGGCTGCAGGTCTGAAGGCTCTGGGCAGGGATCTCCCTGCCCAGCCTGTCTGGACCAGCAGGAAGCTTCCATCCACTGTCCTCTGCCTGCCACCTGCTCCAGACCAAAGTGTCCATGCAGAGCTGCTGTGCTCCTCGAGAGCCATGCAGCTCTTCTTCCTGCTCTATGACTTTGTGGAAGGTGAAAGATTCAGATTCCTCCAATGGGTTGGGTTGGAAGGGAGCTTAAAGCTCATCCAGTGCCAAACCCCTGCCATGAGCAGGGACACCTCCCACCAGCACAGCTTGCTCAAGGCCTCTTCCAAGCTGGCCTTGAACACCTCCAGGGAGGAGGAATCCACAGCCTCCCAGGGTGACCTCTGCCAGTGTCTCACAGGCAAGAATTCCTTCCACATCTCCACTCTCACTCTCCCCTCCTGCAGCTTCACTCACTTTGGGCAGATGTTTCTAGACCCAAACCATCAGGCAGAGCATCCCTCAGCTGCCACTGCCCTGGGCCCTGTTCAGGAGCCTCCCCCTCAGAGCTGGGAGCATCCCTGGCTGACCTGTGCCAGTGTCTCACGGGCAAGAACTCCTTCCCCATCTCCACTCTCACTCTCCCCTCCTGCAGCTTCACTCATCTTGTGCAGATGTTTCTAGACCCAAACCATCAGGCAGAGCATCCTTCAGCTGCCACTGCCCTGGGCCCTGTTCAGGACCCCCCCCTCAGTGAGGGTTGGGATCTCCAGAGCCAGCTCAGCCATGCCAACCTCCAGCTTCTGGCTAAGGGCTGAGATTGGAGCTGCCTCCCCTGCGGCTGCACCGCTGCCCACCGCAGAGCCGTGACCAGTGCCAGCCTGCCCCGAGCTGGTACCCAGGCAAATTGGTGGCTTTCCTGTCCAGCTGCCATCTGCTTTGCAGGTCCGATGCTCGGAGCCCCCAGTGAGATAGAAGCCACTCTGGCAGGAGTAGATCAAGGTGTAGCCCAGAGATGGCAAATCCAGAGCACCGACGTTGGCGTGGGAAGGGGTCTCTGGCTGCTTGCAGTGGTGAGCTGAAAAGGAGGAGGAGAAGAGAGCTGAGAGGCAGCATCCAGCCAGCCACAGAGAGGCAGAAGAGTGGCACCAGGATGTCAGCAGGGACAAGCATCCCTTTGAAGAGCTTTTTATGTTTGTTTTTTGTTTGGTTTTTTTCCACCCAAAGCTTTCTCTGCTCGCTGAGGGAGATGAAGCCATGCCAAGAATTTTTTTTTTTTTCCCCCCCAGCTGGAGGAATTAATGAGATCCTTTCCTGTGCTTTGCTCTCTGCTTGGCTCTGTCTGCTAAAGCTCTCCAGGGGCCTACACTTGGGACCAGCTTCCAGGAACTGAAACCCAGGAGCTGAAAACCCAAAGCCAAAAACCCAGAGCTGAAAACCTGAAGCTGAAAACCCAGAGCTGAAAACCCAGAAGCTGAAAACCAAGAGCTGAAAACCTTTTGTCTCCCCACCCTCACTGTCAAGAATCTCTTTCTCATCTCCAGCCTCTATCTGCCCTCACAAACTCCCAGGATGTCAGGGGTTGGAAGGGACCCAAAGACCTCACTGAGTCCAACCCCTCTGCCACAGCAGGACCATCCAAGCTAGCTCAGGGCACACAGCAACACATCCAGACAGGGTCTGCAAAGGCTTCAGAGAAGGAGACTCCACAACCTCTCTGGGCAGCCTGTGCCACTGCTCTGGGACCCACACAGGCAAGAAGTTGCCTCTTGTCTTGAGCTGCAACCTCCTGTGCTGCAGCTTCCATCCATTGCTCCTTGCCCAGGGAGCAGTGAGCAGAGCCTGTCCCCACCATGCCCTGCTCCTCAAAGCTTCAACCCACCCCCTCTCACCCTCTCCATCTCACAGCTACTGTCAGGCTGCCCTGGGTGAAGGACAGCCCCAAAGCAAGCTTCCAGCATGGCCACAGGCCCTGCCCAGACTCACGGACGCAGTCTGGCTGCACGCCGCTCCACGTCAGGTTGGGCAGGCAGGTCCTGGTGGTGGAGCCCTGCAGCAGGTATCCCTTCTGGCACTTGAAGAAGATGATGCTTCCCACCTGGGAGAGGAGGCAGACCACTGAACCTCTACAGTGCCAAAGCACTTCTCTCATTTCCCACCCTCCACGCCTGCTGTCTGCCCCCAGCACCCTGAGCAAGGCTGCACCATCTCTGGGTGCCCTTTCCCACACAAACTCTGAGCTCTAATGGAGTGTGCAAGGATGTCCTGCTTGTGGGAGGGAATATGGATCCAAGAAGGACACACAAATGATACAGAGATCCATAGGAGGAGACACAAAGGATATAAAAATCCATAGAAGGAGACACAAATGACACAAGGATCCATGGGAAGGCACACAAAGGACACAGGGATCCATGGGAGGACACACAAAGGACTCAGGGATCCATGGGAGGACACACAAAGGACACAGGGATCCATGGGAGGACACACAAAGACTCAGGAGTCCATGGGAGGACACACAAAGGACTCAGGGATCCATGGGAGGACACACAAAGGACTCAGGGATCCATGGGAGGACATATGAAGGACTCAGGAGTTCATGGGAGGAAACACAGAGCCATGGGGGGCACACGAAGGACACAGGGAACCACGGGAGGACATCTGACTCCACGGGAGGGCACATGGATCCATGGGAGGACACAGGGATCAATAGGACATATGAATCCATGGGAAGACAGAGGAAGCCACAGGAGGACACAGGAACCCATGGCGGGGACACAGGAAGGACACAGACCCACGGCAGGGACTCAGCCATGGCCCAAGTGCCGCAAGTGCCAGGGCACAGCTCAGGTGCCCCTGGCTGCTCTGCCCCTACCTGGTAGCCCTGGGAGTTGTTCTGCATCCCAAACAGAGGCACTCCAGGGTCGGCACAGGTGGTGAGGCTGGGGTCTGCAAAGCCAAGAAGAGAGGCAGCCTGTCCAAGGAGAGCTGTTGGCAGCCAGGGCAGAGCTCTGCTGCAGCCCTTTTGCTCCAGGAGGAGCAGGCAGCAAGAAGGGAACCACCTGCACCTTTGTGCCCCTCTGAGCCCTGCCCTGCTGCAGCACAGCCAAGAGAAATCCCCTGCCAGGGAAGCACACAATGCATTGACCTCCACCAGAGGCAGCCTGAAACCTAATTTCTCTCATTAGAATATTCTAATTAGCCTCCAACCAGCACTCTGGGCCAGGTCTTTGTAGCTAGTTTGGAGTTGGGGCTGTTCAGCCTGGAGAGAAGAAGGCTCCCAGGTGACCTTCTTGTGGCCTTTCAGTATCTGAAGGGGGCTACAAGAAAGCTGGGGAGGGACTTCTGAGGCTGCCAGGGAGTGATAGGACTGGAGGGAAAGGAACAAAGGTGGAGGTGAGGAGATTCAGCCTGGATGTTAGGAAGAAGTTGTTCAGCATGAGGGTGGTGAGAGTCTGGCAGGGGTTGTCAAGGGGGGTGGTGGAAGCCTCATTCCTGGAGGTGTTTGCAGCCAGGCTGGCAGAGGCTGTGGGCAGCCTGATCTAGTGTGAGGTGTCCCTGGGCATGGCAGTGGGGGTTGGAGCTGGCTGCTTCTCGTGGTCCCTTCCAGCCCTGACTGATTCTGTGGTTCTATCCATCCTGGTTTTCAGTGGGGGCAGAGAGCAGATGTCTGTAAACCCAGAGCAGAATCCCAACCTTGCTGCAAACAGGGGAGGGAGGTGACCACTCAAAGCTCTTTTGCTGGTGGCTGCAGGACAGAAGAGTCTTCTCCTTACCTATGCAGCTGGGTTGGGTCCCACTCCATGTCCCATCAGACTGGCAGAACCTCCGGGCTGAGCCCACCAGCACGAGTGGGGCCAAGCAGGAGAAGGAGACGGAGGAGCGGTAGGTGAAGCCTCTGTCCTCCCTCCTGCCCTGGGCAGGTATCCCTGGGTCACCACAGAACACAGCTGCAATGGGCAGAGAGGCAGGTGGTGGGTAATGATGGAGCTCCCTGAGAACAAGTCACCTGCAGAAGCTAAAGATGGGTTTGCTCCTGGCCCAAACCTTACCAGCCCCTGCCACCAAACCCTGGGATTGAGCAGGGGGTTAAAAGGAGAAGGCACTGCTGACTGCTTGTCCTATCATGGAATCAGAGAGGAGCTTGAGCTGGAAGGAGACTTAAACATCATCCAGTCCAACCCTCCCTGCTCCAGCAGGGGCACCCACAGCAGCTTGCCCAGGAGCACAATGGCCAGGGTGGGGTTGGAAGCTCTGCACAGGAGAAGACTCCACAACCTCTCTGGGCAGCCTGTTCCAGGCTTCCAGCACCCTCACACCAAAGAAGTTTCTCCTCCTGTTTTAAGGTGGAACCTCTTGGGTTCCAGTTTGTCCCCACTGTCCCTTGACACCACTGACAAGAGCCTGACCCCATCCTCTTGCTCCCCACCCTTTAGCTCTTGCTGAGCATTGCTCAGATCCCCTGTGGGGATACTCTTCTCCAGGCTCCCAGTTTGTCCCCACTGCCTCTTGTCCTGTTCTTGGGCACCACTGACAAGAGCTCAGCTCCATCTTTGTGTCCCCCACCCTTTATATCTTGCTGAGCATTGCTCAGATCCCCTCTGGGTCTTCTCTTCTCCAGGCTTCCAATTTGTCCTCACTGCTCCTTGTCCCATCCCTGGGCACCACTGACAAGAGCTCAGCTCCATCCTCTTGCCCCTCATCCTTTAGCTCTTGCTGAGCATTGCCCCTCTGGGGCTGCTCTTCTCCAGGCTCACCACCCCCAGGGCTCTCAGCCTTTGCTCCTCCTCACAGAGATGCTCCAAGCCCCTCCAGCATCTTTGTGGCCTTCTGCTGGGCTCTCTCCAGTAGCTTCCCTATCCCTCTTGAACTGGGAAGCTCAGAAGTGGTCTCAGCACTGGAGGTGCATCCTGACAGCCCTGAGCTGTGAGCCCAGCCCAGCCCAGCCCTGGGCACTCACGGAAGCACTGTGGGATCTCGCCGCTCCAGCTGCCGTTGCCCTCGCAGGTGAGCACAGCAGGCAGGGACAGTTGGTAGCCTTCCAGGCAGGCATAGCTCACGCTGGAGCCCCAGCTGAAATCTGAGCCCACGACTTTCCCGTTGGGAATGGCTTGAGGGGGCTTGCAGAGGATGGCTGAAGGAAAAAGCAAAGAAGCCTGCTCAGCTCCGCCGGCCTCTGGCAGCGTTGTCGCCGGTGAGGAGCAAGCTGGAGTGGGATCAAAGTTACCACCCTGCTCTCATCAGCACCTCCTGGGACTGGCCTAGCAGGGCCTCCACAAACTTTCCCAGCTCTGCCTGTGCAGTTGCAAACCTCAGGAGCTTTCCTTTGAAGTCTGGAGCTAACTGAATCCCCAGATCTCCAAGCCAGGCTTTGGAGTTGGCTGCTCCCCTCCAGCTGAAGCCCAAACCCCTCCACAGTTTGGTGGGGAAACTCTTGTGAGAGCACCTGGAAGACGTAGACATTTTGGAGGACCTTGGCTGAGCTTCAGCTCAGCAGTGCAATCAGCAACCACCACCCCAGGTTGTTCTGCTGTGAGAGTTATTGCAGCTCTCTGCTTTCCAGCTCAGAGGAGCACTGGGGGCAGATGCTGGACTCATGCAAATCAGCCTGGCCCCCAGAGGAATGGAAGAGAATGGAGTGGAATAGGAGTGGAGGACTGGAATAGGAGTGGAGGAGTGGAATGGGAGTGGAGGAGTGGAATAGGAGTGGAGGAGTGGAATAGGAATGGAGGAGTGAAATGGGAGTGGAGTGGAATGGGAGTGGAGGAGTGGAATAGGAGTGGAGGAGTGGAATGGGAGTGGAGGAGTGGAATGGGAGTGGAGGAGTGGAATGGGAGGGGAGTGGAAAGGGAGGGGAGTGGAAAGGGAGGGGAGTGGAAAGGGAGGGGAGTGGAGTGGAATAGGAGTGGAGTGGAAAGGGAGCGGAGTGGAAAGGGAGCGGAGCGGTGTGGAAAAGGAGTGGAGTGGTGTAGAAAAGAAGTGGAATGGAAAAGGAGTGGATGGGAACAGGAGTGGAATGCAGTTCGCAGCCTGTGGAACTTGTACCCTCCCCACGCTCACACAGCTGCCAGCCCTACCCTTGCAGGTGGGCTTGGTGCCATTCCAGGTCCTGTCTTTGGTGCAGGTCAGAGAGGATGCCCTGTCTGACTCCATCATGTAGCCAGGGGTGCACTGGAACACCACTGTCTTGTTGTAGGTGAAGTCGCTGCCCAGCCGGATGCCGTTGGCTGGCACCCCTGGGTCACCACAGTTGATCACTGCCAAAGCAAAAAGAAAGAAGCATTTCTGCCTGCCCACCCCGTGTCTAGCAGGGCCTTGGCCATTGGCATAGAATCACAGAATGCTTTAGGTTGGAAGGGAGCTCAAAGCTCAGCCAGTTCCAACCCCCCTGTGCCATAAGCAGGGACACCTCCCACTAGCACAGGTTGCTCGAGGCTTCATCCAGCCTGGTCCTGAATGCCTTCAGGGAGGAAGATGTCCTGCCCAGGGCTGCAGCAACTACAAACCTGATGGTCCTGAGCACCTTTCACTGCCAGATGTCACAGAGTCATCCAGGTTGGCAAAGTCATCCTGGTCTTGGACACCTTCAGGGAGGGAGGTGTCCTACCTGGGGCTGCAGCAACTACAAACCTGATGGTCCTGAGCACCTTTCACTGCCAGATGTCACAGAACCACAATCATCCAGGTTGGCAAAACCCTTCAGGATCACCAAGTCCAACCTCTAACCTTACTCTGCAAGATTCACCTCAAACTATGTCCCCAAGCAGCAGATCCAAACGCTCCAGGGTTGGTGACTCCACCACCTCCCTGGGCAGCTCGTTCCAGTGCCTCTTTTGGCATGGAGAAAAGAGCCTTTGGAGCAGGCTGGGCTCCAGCAGGTGGGGAAAAGCTTTGCTTCTGCTGAGTGAGCTTAATGGAACATTAAGACCTTGCAAGAAGAAGCATTAACACCCATGAAACATTAAAGGAAACCTGGGTCAAAGCCAGGCTAGGTGGAAGGCTGTGCCCACGGCAGCCCCAGCTCTGCCTACCCTACTTACTGCCTCTTATGTAAGCCCACGTTTGCCCTCCTCCACCTCCCTGCTGCAGCCACCCGTGGGGAGAAGCCATGAGGAAATGCACCACATGGACTGAGGGCCCCAGAGCTCAGCCCAGGCACATCCTGGTGCTGGCAGAGCAGCAGGCAGGATGCTGACATCCAGAAGCAGCCCCAGAGAGCCCCTCTGAGTGGGCTGACCGACTCCCATGGTCATTACAGAGCTCCCTTCATCCAGCTGGAAAAATCCCAACCCCAAAGCAAGAGTTTTCCATTAGGTGCTCCCAGAACTGGCTGGCTGAGAGGCTGCTGCTGCCACCAGGCAGTTTAGCTGAGGTTCTCTGCCTGGCACACTTGTGTGTGCTCATCTCCAGCCTGGCAGCCCCTTCCCGGAACCTGGCAGCATCCTTCAGCTCATCTTCCAGGAATCCATCCCAGAGCTCACCTGTACATTCTGGACTGGTCCCAGTCCAGGTGCCATTCACTGTGCAGTGCCTGCTCAGCACCCCTGTGGAGTAATATCCTTCCCTGCACTGATAAATGATGGAGCTGGAGAACACCAAACCATCATTGAAGGTAACCCTGGCATTGCTGGGGGTCCCTGGGTTCCCACAGGAGATCACTGGGAAGCAAAAGGATAAAGTTAAGAAACCCCCAAACACAACCAACCCATAAAACCCCCCAAAACACAACAAACCTCAAACACAACCAACCCATAAACCCCCAAAAACACAACAAACCTCAAACACAACCAACCCATAAAACCCCCCAAAACACAACAAACCTCAAACACAACCAACCCATAAACCCCCAAACAAAACCAATCCTCCTCACCTGTAAACCCCCAAACAAAACCAACCCTCTTCACCTGTTAACCCTCAAATACAACCATCCCTCTTCACCCATAAACCCCAAGCACAACCAA
>VWZI01004606.1:0-17494 GCA_013396835.1 Psilopogon haemacephalus
ATTCTGTCCCCAGGATGCTTCAGGGCAGCGGGTTGAGAACCATCAGTAAGACCCCGTTGCTCCCACACTGATCTGTGCCCCCACATCTTACCACATGAGGGTGTGATTACTTTGTCCCCCTCCCCCTTCATAACCTGTTTAAAGCCCTGTCAACCAGCCCTGCTATCTCTTCTGCAAGGACCTTCTTCCCTCTTCGAGACAGGTGTCTCCTGTTAGGTGTCAGCATTATATGACCTTTACAACCCTGGTGTTGTAAAGGTCATATTATTATCAAAGAATCCAAATTTATGGCGGTGACACCATCCACGCAGCCACGTATTAGAAGACTGCACTCAGCTACTTATTCCAGTGTCTCTGTCATCAGCTGGAATAATAGAGGAGAAGACTATTTGTGCCCCCGAGTTCTGTGTCACCCGTCCCAAAGCTCTGAAGTATTTTTTAATTTTTCTGGGACCACTAGTCAGTATTTCCTCTCCTCCTACTTGAAAGACCAATAAAGGATAGTAGTCTGTAGAGTGGACTAGGTTAGGAATTTACTTAACAACATCCCTAACCCAAGTCCCAGGTAGGCAGCACAGCTCCCTATGAGAGGGGTCAGCCCCACATATCAGTCCTTCTGTTCCTCTCAGAAGCGAATCACCTACAACTACGACTCTCCTTTTTTTCTTTGTTCCACTGGTATTAATCTTGATTCTTGGGGGAGGCTGACACACCTTGGGCAACTGAATGCTCCTAATGGTCAACCTGAACCTCCCCAGGCACAACTTGGGGCTCTTTTCTCTGGTCCTGTCACTTGTTGCATGTGAGAAGAGAGCAACCCCACCTGGTTCCAGCCTCCTTTACAGGAGTTGTTGAGGTCTCCCATTGTCCTCCTCTTCTGAAGACTGAAGGACCCCAGTTCCCTCAGTCTCTCCTCACAGGACCTATGTTCTCTGAGAACCCTTTGCTGGGAAGAAATTTCTCCTAATAGCCAACCCAAAGCCCTGGGCCCATCCAGAAGTTTCACATTATTTCACCACACCAAAGCCAGGAAATAAACTAGAGCAAAGTATTTCCTTGACTGCAGACCTGTAAAAACAACCTCTCTCAAACAATGAGCAATGGGAGCACAACCTTCATCAAGCAACCTGCTAAAACCTCCTCCTCAGATGTCTTTTTTCTGCTTGGTAGTACCAGAATGCCACTTGGCTCTGATCCAAGGGCCATACTATAGCAGGAACCAAACTGTGTGCCAGGTGCTTCACAGAGAAGGTGCAGCGCAGAAGATCAGCCCCAGTTGGCAACATCACACACCTGCTATGCTCTCCTTTCACCTGTCACCCCTTGTGCCTTTACATGCTCAGAACAGCCTGGGAACTGTGCTGGTGGCCTTCCTGCACTGCTGTGTTTTGCTGTGACCAGACAGGGGTTTGGGTTCCGCTGTCCTGCTCTTGCCCTGAGTGAGTGGGAAAAGCACAGGCAGACCAGAGTCATGTTGCAGTCTGGCTCAGTCATTAAGCAGTGCAAGGACAGGGATGAGAAGCAGCTCCATTCACCTCTTAAACTGCTTGTGCCACAGCCCCAGCACAAGGCAAAGCAGATGATGGTATGCATGAAGTGGGTGTGACATGCTGGGAGGGAAGCCTGCTGCCTTCAGCTGCCTTCCCTTCAAGAAAAGCAGCCAATTAATGCTCAAAAAGAGCCCCTCAAGGGAACTTCTGCAGGCTTCTTATGGTCAAAACAAAGTGCAAGTGGTGCTCACTGCTGAAACATCAGAGCTGGGATTCAACACCACAGATGTTAGCTCTTGTAACCCTAAAATACCTCTGTCCACCTCTTGTAACCCTAAAATACCTCTGTCCTACATTGCCCTCTTAAGCAGAGGCTGACTCATGTTCTCCTGTGACAATCACAGTTCAGTCAGGATATTCCTCACAGTCATTCTGACTGAAGGCTGACTTGAGTTGCTCTGAAAGATTGTTTCAACAGCTCTGGGACATAAACAAACCCCCAAATGCATACAGTGTCCAGCACTGAGCTCTCAAAACCCAGACTGCACAGAACCACAGAATAGTAGAGGTTGAAAGGGACCTCCAGAGATCATCCAGGCCAAGCCCGCTGCCAGAGCAGGGTCACCCAGGGCAGGTCACACAGGAACACATCCAGGTGGGGTTGGAAAGGCTCCAGAGAAGGAGACTCCACAACCTCTCTGGGCAGCCTGCTCCAGGCCTCCAGCACTCTCATGGGGACAAAGTTTCCTCTCCTGTTCCCATGGCACCTCCTCTGCTCCAGCTTGCCCCCAGTGCCCCTTGTGCTGTCCTTGGCCATCCCTGAGCAGAGCCTGGCTGTGTCCTCCTGACACTGCCCTGCACATCTTTAGCACAGCAATGAGGGCAGCCCTCAGGCTGCTCTGCTCCAAGCTCCAAGCCCCAGCTCCCTCAGCCTGGCCTCACAGGAGATGTTCACTACCTGCAACAGCTTGGTGTTCTGGGATGTACTCTGTCAAGCAGTTCCCTGAGGTCTATCTTCAGCTGAGGGACTCAGAACTTGACACAATATTCCAGATGTGGCCTCGCCAGGGCAGAGGAGATAGGCAGGAGAACCTTTCTGGACCCACTCACCACAGCCCTTCTAATCCACCCCAGGATGCTCTTGGCTTTGTTGGCCACAAGGGCACCTTGCTGGCTCATGGCCACCCTTCTGCCCTCCAGTACCCCCAGGTCCCCTTTATACTGCTCTGTAACAAGTCAGTCTGCAAGCTGTACTGGTCCATGGCATTGTTCTTTCCTAGGTGCCTCTAGGACAGAAATGTGCAGACTCTTCAGCAGGGGCAAGGCTTCATGGCATGGCAATAGATGAAGCCAGTGTATTGTTCACCATGATTTTCCTCCTGGATGGCATATCCAGCTCTCCTGGAACATCTGTTCCTAGAGTGCTCTGTCCTTTCAAACTGCTGTTGCTCTTGCCACTACATTGTTCAAAACAGAAGCCAAGCTCCACCTGCTGCTCTCTACCCTCTGTACCAGCAAGTGACCAGCGAGGAGCCAACACCTTCCTAGCACCAGCAAAGCTTTGCAGCTGGCCCACAAGAATCCAGGGAGGGCGTGTCCACCCCAGGCAGAAAGATGCTGTCAGTAAGAGAGGAGCAGCCTACCTTAGGAGAAGAGAGCTCCCCTGCTGCAGGAGTGGCCGCCATGGTCTTGCTTATGCCTGCCTCTGGCTTTGGCAGGAGCTGTGGTGGGTCAGGAGCCCTTCTCTTCATCGTCCTCTCTGGTTCTTGCAGTGGAGCAGCTTTAATTAAGGCAGGGCTTTGTTTGGGTTCATAAAACGAATTTGATCTAATTAAAAGAAGGGAAACACATTTCTTTGTTGTCTCCTCGGCATTAAAGTCCCCACCCAGAGCTGTTCACAGAGCCTAGTGGCTACAGGGGTTTCATGACCCCCACCTTTGGACATGCTTTTGGATGCTTGTGCTGGTTTGAGGCTAACTGGAATATTATAATGAGAGAAATTAAATCCTTGGCTGTGAGAAGAAAATAAGAGTGATGACTGTATCACTGATTCTTCTGCTGAGAGATGCAAGTAGTCAAAGGATCACAGGTTCACAGGATGTCAGGGGTTAGAAGGGACCCAAAGAGATCATCGAATCCAACCACCCTGCCAGAGAAGTACCATACAACCTAGCTCAGGTCATAGAGGAAGGCATCCAGACAGGCTTTGAAAGTCTCCAGAGAAGGAGACTCCACAACCTCTCTGGGCAGCCTGTTTCAGTACTCTGGGATCCTTACGGTAAAGAAGTTCCCCCTTGTGTTGAGCTGGAACCTCCTGTGCTGCAGCTTACATCCATTGCTCTTTGTCCTATCCCAGGGAGCAAGTGAGCAGAGCCTGTCCCTGCCCCGTCCTGACACTCAGCCCTCAGACAGTTATAAACATTGATTAAATCCACTCTCAGTCTTCCTTTCTTCAGACTAAGCAGCCCCAGGTTCCTCAGCCTCTCCTCATCAGGCAGTGCTCCAGTCCTCTAATCATCCTTGTACCCCTCTGCTGGATCTTCTCCAGCAGATTCCTGTCCCTCTTAAAGTGGGGACCCCAAAACTGAAGGCAGTGCTCAAGATGAGGTCTTACCAGGGCAGAGTAGAGGGGGAGGAGAACCTCCCTTGATGTGCTGGACACACTCTTCTTAATGCACCCCAGGATCCCATTGGCCCTCTTGGCCACCAGGGCACATTGCTGTCCCATGGATGTTATCCACCAGCACTCCCAGCTCCCTCTCCACAGGGCTGCTCTCCAGCAGATCACCTCCCAGCCTGTNCCTGTCTGTCTGTCAATGTCGTCGATGAAGATGTTGAACAGCACTGGACCCAGCACTGACCCCTGGAGAACTCCACTTGTTACAGCTCTCCAGCTGGACCTGGCACCACTGATCACCATGAAATATAGACAAGGCACTCACTTCTCACAAACTTCTTACTTAGCTCTCAGTTCTTCTGGTCTGTGTGGTTGCATCTGCCTTGGATCCTTCACATGAGATCTATGTAACCCTACATAACCTTGTCCTCTAACCTTCCTTATTTGATATCTCACTTCGTATCTCTGCAGATTTATCACATGAGCTGTATGGAGATTGATCTGGTTATTTCTGTGGGGGGGAAGAAGGGAGGGAGAGGGGCAGAGGCATTGGTTCAGAAGCCCTCTGGGCAGTCTGACAGTTTCAGGAGGGATTTTGTATTTCTGTTACTTTTAATTTGTACATAACTCTAAATAACTGTGTATATTGTGTATCTATATGCTGGTAAATTGTGCTAAGCTGTTAATATAAGGCATCATTCCTTAACTTCCTACCAACTGAGTCTAGTTTGGGTGAATTCCTAAATGTGTGCGTGTGTAGGGGCAGGTAATTCCCAAACCAGTACAGTGCTACCAGTCAGCTCCGACCACTGCTGCCGCAACATCTCAGAACTTCCCTTGGTGTCACAGAGTCCTGCAGTGACCTAGGCTCTCTCCAGTGCACCAAGCTAACTCCTCGGGACTCTTTAGCTGCTGCCCAGCAGAGAAGCTCTGGCCTAGCTCAGCAAAAGAGCTTTAAGGAGCTCCATTCAGAAGTCACTTCTAACCCCAGCCATGCTGTCATTCTGTGATTCTGTCACTCAGTGATTCTCTCAAGACATCCTGAGGACTTGCTCCCATGCTTCAGTTTGGAACTTCCTGAGTCTGGGGAACAGCAGCTGGAGGCATGGGGGCAAGCAGCTGGGCTACTGTGGCCGGAGACCTTGCACCCTGCCATTGCAATGAAGCAGGCACAGGCCTTGGGATGTTGAGAGACTCACAGAATTGGTTGGGTTGGAAGGGACCTTCAAGATCATCCAGTTCCAGCCCCCGCCATAGGCAGGGACACCTCCCACCAGCCCACATTGCTCAAGGCCTCATCCAACCTGGTCCTGAACACCTCTCTAGGGACAACAGCAGCCATCACCTGTTTGTTTTGAAAGTGTTTTTCACAACTAAACCTGTTGTAGGAAACACAGTAAACATCTCCCACCAAGTGGATGCAGTCCAAAGAATCACTCTTCTGGCATTTGCATTCCAGCCGTGTTTGTTCCACAGCATTCCCAAACCAGTATCTGCCAGTCTGAGATATCAAACAGGAACCAAGGACACATTTACTGATTCCATCATCATATAACGGCTTCTACTGCGCGCCTGGAAGGGATGGCAATTTTGTCTTCTGATGGGAACCTTCTTTCCATTGAGTTGTTTTATTCCTAATCTTAGCTTTTCCTATTTTGCAATCCCAAAGTGGAAGGTTCATTGCCAAACTGATATGTTAATTAACTCCCTGCCAGTCCACACTTCCCCTGCAAGACACATTCCTCATACATCTCAAGCCACATTTGTGTAACCAAGCCACTGCAACTCCCAAAGACCCATCTGCATGCAGCTGTCTCATCCGCAGCAACCTGCTCTGGTTGAAATGTCCCTGCTTGCTGACAGAGATGACCTTTGGAGGTCCCTTCCAAACACAGAGACGCTTAGAGGGCTAGAGAAGCTCTGCTGTGGGGACAGGCTGGGAGAGTTGGGGCTGTTCAGTTTGGAGAAAAGAAAGCTACAGGCAGACCTTAAAGCTGCATTTCAGTACCTGAAGGGGACCTGTAGGCAGGCTGGGGAGGGACTGTTCAGAAGGGCCTGTGGGGATAGGACGAGGGCAATGCAGCAGGGCAGAGTTTGGTTGGACATCAGGAGGAAGTTCTGCACAAGGAGAGTGGTGAGACACTGGCACAGGCTGCCCAGGGCTGTGCTTGAGGCCCTGTCCCTGCAGACATTCCAGCTCAGCCTTGCTGTGTCCCTGTGCAGCCTGCTCTAGCTGGAGGTGTCCCTGCTGAGTGCAGGGGGTCAGACAAGATGTCCTTGGAGGCTCCCTCCCAACCCGATGCAGTCTGTGTCTCTGTGATTTTTAATACATTTTCACTGAGGAAAACCAAGTACAGAAAATCTTACTGCTTCTGAAAGGCAATGTTTGCCTTGAATCACAGAAGCAAAGACCAGGTGCAAAACTTTCAGGTCCTCTGTCACCGCTTCTAAGACAGAAGACTCTAAAGGCAGATACTGAAGGCGGAGGAGAGACTAGCACTGAAATCTGCTGAGTGGCAGCAGCCTTTGAGTGTCCCCACTCTGCTGCCCACCAAGCACAAAGCCAGCAGTTCAGTCAGAGCTAAAGGCAGTGGAGAAAGAAGGAGTTAAATAGCAAGGTGTCGTCGTTTTCCATGGGAGGCAGCAAGACAGGCAGGAATTCCAGCTGGAGCAGGAACGCACCTCACTGTCAGGAGCTCTCATTTAGCTGACAGCCCAGCTCAGCTCTATTCAGGCATCACAAAGTTCAAAGGGAGGTGAAAATGGAGATAAAAGAGGTAAAGGCTGAAGAATAACAAGTTCCACAGAAGAGCACAAGGTTGATGAGTGACCCTTCTGAACAGCCACCAGACATGGCATGTTTAGTGGAAAAGCAATTCTCTATGAAGCTGCAACTGGAAAGCTGTACCCTATGGTGTTCAAGTTTGGTGTGAGGGAGATAAACTCCCACACTCTTCTCAAACCACCTGCTGAACTGCTGTGCTCCAGAATTCTTCATGCTTGAAGAATCGTGCCCTGATGTGGGCACAAGAAGGAGCTGCTGCAAAACCACAGGCAGTGGGCATAAACTGCAACCAAGGGCTGAAAGGTACCTCAAGGATCATTCCGTTCAACATCCTGGCCTTAAAACCCTCTAGGGATGAGGCTTCCACCACCTCCCTGGGCAACCTGTTGCGCCAGTTTCTCACCGCCCTCATGCTGAAGAACTTCTTCCTAATGTCTAATATAAACCTCCCCTCCTCTAGCTTGGATCCATTCCCCCCAGTCCTATCACTGCCTGACACCCCAAAAAATCCCTTCACAGCTTTCTTGTACCCCCTTCAGATCCTGGAAGGCCACAATAAGGTCTATTGGGAACCTTCTCCTCTCCAAACTGAAGAGCCCCAACTCTCTCAGCTCGTGCCCAGAGCAGAGCAGCTCCAGCCCTCTGCTCATCCTCATCCCCTGACTCCAGCCTCCTCTCAGGGAGCTGTAGAGAACAATGAGGTCTCCCCTCAGCCTCCTCTTCTCCACACTAAACGCCCACAGCTCCCTCAGCTGCTCCTCCCCAGACCTCTTCTCCAGACCCTTCCCCAGCTTCCTTGCCCTTCTCTGGACCCTCTCCAGCCCCTCAATGTCCTCCTTGGGGTGAGGCCCCAGAACTGAACCCAGCATTGCAGGTGTAGCCTCCCCAGTGCTGAGTGCAGGGGGACAGTCCTGCCCTACTGTAAGCTGTGCTATTTCCCAAGCTCTAAGCCTGGCTCCCCAAGCTCTGCTGCCCTTCCTGAGCAGCCAGTCACCCTCCAAGAGGCAGCAGCAGAATTTCACACTAACATTTGATGCCTAAACTATGGAAAGTAAAGGTGTTCCTCAAATGAGACTGTCATTTGACAGAATTATATAATGGCTCAGGTTGGAAGGCAGCTCAGAGCTCATCTACTCCAACCCCTTGCCATCCCCAGGGACACCTCTCAGCTAGACTCAGCTGCTCAAGGCCTCATCCAGCCTGACCTCGAACTCCCTGGGCAGCCTGTTCCAGAGTCTCATCACCCTCCTACTGAAGAACTTCTCCCTCAGCTCCAGTCTAACCCTGCTCTGCCTCAGCTTCAAACCATTCCTTCTTGGCCTGTCTCTAGACACCCTTAGGAAAAGTTCTCTGCAGCTTTCCTGCAGGATCCCTTCAGGTACTGCCAGGCAGCTGAGTGTAGTTTTACAGGATAATCACCAATGCCCCTGTCCCCAAGTCCCTCAGAATGATCCAAGTCCCTATCCAGGTACTGGATCATCCAAGTCCCTCTGTGCCACACAACATTACTTCCTGCTTCTGCTTGCAACCAATCTGTGCTGCTGTGCCTTGTGAAATCCCAGGTTATCTCCTCAGTCATTAGTGAAATATGTTTCAATTAAGCATATCAGCTAGGGTGAATCCTCCACAGAGGTGCAGTGAGGCTAAGGACCTGCTCCAAGATTACAGCCAGAGTCTGTTACAAAAGTGAAGGCAGGGATCAGCTCTAGGGGTGCTTTGTGGAAGCACCGAGTCCAGAATGAGAATTTAGGATCTGCCAGGGTAGTGGTGGGCACAAGTCCTGATGATAAGTGATGGATCCATGTTCCCAGCTTCACATTTCACAGATAAAGTCATTCTGTGAAGGCAGAAAAGTGCCTGTAAGTGCAAGGAGTCCTGTGGCCATATCCTGGACCTCTTATTCTGCATCCATCCCTCCAAAGCAGTTAGTAAAGATGCCAAGGTTCTCCTTGCTGCACTTCTACTCAATACATTTATGCAATGGGCACAGGTCCTTTTCAACGAGATGGTTCTCTTGCAGTCTGGGAGGAAAATACAAAGAGGAAGCTACACTGGGGGTCAGGGCACTGAAAAAAAATGTGCAGAAGTACTTTCCAGGTCTTTTGGACTCCTTATCCTCCAATCTTCCCATGGGACATTGCTTTTATAATGAAAACATAGATCAGATTGGTGTTAGAGTAGAATCCATCTCTGGGGAGGTTATTTTTATCCTTGGGGAAAAAAAAATAAAGCAAATGGAGTAATTTAAGTACCAAAGGGATAGAAAAATCTACAGCCTTAACAAGACTGCTACTGCCAGAGTGCTGTAAGCCCAGATGGCACAGATTAGCTTAAGGGGAAAATGTGATCAGAAATAGGAATCAGAAACCTTCTTCATTTGCTCATCCCTTTTGGTCTTTCTGCTGTCTCACAGGATCACAGAACACATCTAGTTGGCAGAGTCCTCCAGCCCAATGCTCCACTCAGCACTGCAGGCTCAGCAGTAAACCAGGTCCTTCAGCACCAGCTCCACAGGCTGCTGGAACACCCCCAGGGAGGGGGACTCCAGCACTGCCCTAAGCAGACTATTCCAAGGTTTGAGGAAATATTTCCTAGCATCCATCCTGAGCCTCCCCTGGGACAGCTTGGAACCATTCCCTCTGCTCCTGTCCCTTGCCACCAAGGAGCAGAGGCTGCCCTCTCCTCGCTCTAACCTCCCCGCATGGAGCTGCAGGGAGCAGTGAGCTCTGCCCTCAGCCTCCTCTTCTGCAGTCTGCACACCCCCAGCTCCCTCAGCCCCTCCTCACAGCCCAGCTGCTCCAGGCCTTTCTCCAGCCTCCCTGCCCTGCCCTGGACAGGCTGCAGCCCCTCAGTGTCCTTCCTGCAGTGAGGGGCCCAGAGCTAAATGCAGGACTTGAGGTGTGGCCCCCCCAGTGCTGAGCACAGGTGGATGGGCATCTCCTGTCCCTGCTTCCCTCCCTGCTTCTAACCCTAGTGTGCTGGATTGAACTAATTTCTCATTCAAATTGTCCAATTAGTTCAAACCAGCACACCTGTCCAGGCTGCCATTGGCTTTCTTGGCCACCTGGGCACTGCTGGCTCATGGTCACTGACCACCGACCAACACCCCCAGGACCCTGTCCAAGTCTCAGCTTTCCAACCACACATCCCCAGGTCTGGAGCTCCCCATGGGGTTGTTGTGACCCAAGTGCAGGACCTGGCACTTGGCCTTGTTGCACTTCATCCAGTGACCTGTCCAGAGCCCACTGCAGAGCCTCCCTACCCTCCAGCAGCTGGACACAGCCACCCAGCTTAAGCTCAACTGCAAACATGTGGGGGTGCCTCAATGCCCTCCCCCAGATCATTAAAGAGGACAGGCCCCAGCACTGAAGCCTGGGGGACACTACTGGTGACAAGACTCATCCAGCTTTGCTGCCCTTTGTTTCTCCTGGCAGATTTGAGGGACCTAGGCCCTGATCTCTGGGTGTGAGTGAATGAGCAGGGATGCCTGGAGTGACCATCACTGTAGCGTGCTCTGAAGGCACAGTAGGCAGTTCTGGTTATTTGGGCATCATTCTCCAACCTCCTTTTTTATTTGTTTTAACCTTTTTCCCAGAGAACAAACAATTACAAAAATCCATGGCCACAGAGGTTTAAAAGGATAGAAAAAAAAAATCCCTGCAGGGTTCTTTAGCAATTTCTTCTGTTGAGTGCTTGGGAATCTTCCAATTTCCTAGAAGAGAGCTCTTGACACAGAAGCAAAGATGATGATCTGCCAGCTGTATGAACACTGAACATGAAAGCCATGTAAATGGCAGGCCAGGAGAAAGTCTCATTAAATCGTGTAAAATTAAATGCTAATTAAAGTTGTTGTTTGTAAAGCTGCTTGCAGGTAATCACCAGAAACCTGCTCCGGAGTGCTGTGGTTGGTGACTAATGACCACAAACAAGGAGTCAGGACAGATATTCACACCTCCCAGGCTGCACAGCTCCTGCAGAAAGCTCTCACTACTAGCAGGTTTCCCCAGCACAAGACAAGGCAGGCAGTCTGAGCTGACACAAGTTTTACCTGGGGGTGTGATAGAAGAAACAATCAAAGAAAGTGCAAATCACTACCTCAGGGTCTGCACTGAGGCCAGAGCTGTTCAGTATCTTCAGCAGAGACACAGGCAGGGAGGCTGAGGCACCCTCAGCAAGGCTGCAGATGGCACCCAAATTCTCCATTCTCAATGAGAAAGTTTGATTTTAGGTAGCAAAAGCAGTGACCAAAAGACCAGGAAGGCTCCAAGCTCTGCTGCCCTGGAGTTTTTGGGCTCATTTGCAACCACCAGAGTATGAAGAGTGCCAAAAAGCAACACAGCCTTGTTTCCTATCAAGTCATTTGGTATCAATGAGGCAGAAGAGCGTTTCCTAACTGACTGTGTGGAGCTGCTAGTGTGGCTTGAAGGGATGCCACTTTCTGCTGCTGAGCTTCCTAAGGATGGGTCTGCCCTGAGGAGGTGATTAAGGATCGCCATGGTGGAACCTAATCCACCTCAAGATTAAGGCAGGGATCCCACTAATGCTCCCAGAGCTACTGAAAGATAAAGCAGAAGCATACTTACTCATCTAGCTCTTCCTCTCCAGCTTTAGAGTTATCTGCATAGAGGTATTTGCTCATATCCACTGGTCTGATGTTCTTCCTTTTGGCAGGCTGAGGAGGAGAATCTCTTGCAGTCACAAACACTTCTGGCTCAGGATCAGGCTCATCGAAGGGGTTCAAGTACTCTGGGGCATCTTCATCCTTGAAGGGGTTGTAATTGTCACCACAGAACCTTTCTTCTGGTTTTGAAAAGGAGGCTACTTCAGTGTCTGCTTCTGCCAAATGACAACAGCAACAAAATCATGAAACAGCTTCAGAACAGCACAAAAAAAAACCAACCTGAAAGTGTTTGAGCAGATCTTGGCATTGGGAAGACCAAGGGAAGAGGCTGCTCCTAGAGTCTCCACACATCAACCTGAGTGGGAATTGCGTATTTATTTGCCTTGTTTGTACTAAAAGAGGCTTTCAAAAAATGCTTTCACATCCAGCCTATGGAGCAGGCTTCCTTTTCTCACTTCCTAAGGCTCCTCCAGCCTAAATAGTCATTAATTGTTTGATTTGCCATCTCAGAGGCATTGCAACAGATTTTAGAGCCTTTTCCCAAGCCAGTTTGAATCAAAAAATCTATTTCAGATGTACTAATATTAAGCTCAATATTAAAATAAACAATCATGTAAATAAGCTACAAATTAATCACATTAAATAGTAAAATAAAACAATAAAACATGAATTAAATATTAAAATGTTAAACTATAACACAAAATACTAATTAATGACATTAAATATTAAAACAGTAGAATAAAATAACAAATGAACTCCTAATTAAATATAAAAATATTAAATGATCACATAAATAAACTAAAAAGTAATCACCTTAAATATGAAAATAGAATAGAAGAGTAAATAAACTATTACTGAGACATTAAAATATTTATCAATAACACACACAAAACACAAATTAATTACATGACATATTAAAAGAGTAGAAGAAAAATATTAAATACAGCAATGTTAAAACAACCACATAAATAATCTCCAAATTTACATCGCAATTAAGATAGCTGAATAAAACAAATTCATTAAATTAATGATTTGAATACTAAAATAATCAAGGCCACCAATAAAATGCAAATGAATGACATCACATATTAAAGCAGTTGGACCAAATAACAGAGACAAACTCTTAACGAAATTAAACAGGCAATGTTTCTGCAAAGTTGAGTTATTTCTGCAACTGCTCATACAGACCAAAGCTCTGCTGCAGCTCAGCCCCAGCATGCTTCTGCTGCCTGCTACCACTGCTGGCAGTGAGCGCTGCTGAAAATGCCTGCGATGAAAGGCAGCTCTGAGGAGCACTCAGTGATTACCTTTGAGTGGCTCAGGCTGGAAGAGACTTCAGAGCTCAACTACCCCAGCCCGCTGCCATGCCCAGGGACACCTCTTAGCTAGGCCCAGCTGCTCAGGGCATCGTCCAGCCTGGCCTTGAACACCCCCAAGAAGGAGGCAACCAAAGGCCACAGCCCAGGAGGCTCCCTGGGCAGCCTGTGGCAGTCTCACCAGCCTCACACTGAAGAACTTCTTCCTCAACTCCAGTCTAACCCTGGTCCCACTCAGCTTCAAACCATTCTCCCTTGATCTGTCTCCAGACAACCTCAGCAAAAGTCCCTCTGCAGCCTTCCTCCAGGATCCCTTCAGGTAATGGCAGGAAGCTCTGAGGTCCCTCTGGAGCCTTCTCTCCAGGCTGCACACCCCCAGCTCCCTCAGCCTGTGCTCACAGCAGAGCTGCTCCAGCCCTTGGATCATCTTTGTGGCCTCCTCTGGCCTCACTCCAGCAGCTCTGTGTCCTTCTGCTGCTGGGGACAGCAGAGCTGGAGGCAGGATTGGAGGTGAGGTCTGAGCAGAGCCAAGGGGCACAATCCCCTCTCTTGCCCTGCTGCCCACACTCCTCTGAATACAACCCAGCTCCATCAGCCTTTCCTTGTACCAGAGCTCCTTCTATCCCTGATCAGCTTTGTGGCCATCTCTGGACCAGCTCCATCAGGTCCATGCCCTTCCTGTGTCGAGGGCTTCACCAGTCCTGTAGGTGAGGTCTCAGCAGAGCAGAGCAGAGCAGAGCAGAGCAGAGCAGAGCAGAGCAGAGCAGAGCAGAGCAGAGCAGAGCAGAGCAGAGCAGAGGGGCAGTGCTGTGACCCTTCCTCTGGCTGAACTCAGCAGCTCAGTTCAAAATTGGGTATAAGCTACTTTCACCATCTACGCAATAGCAGCTTCAGCTTTTGATGTTACCAAAACTTGAATTTCAGTAAACATGTCCACCAAGAAAGGGCTTCTTTTTTGCAGCTGTGTGGGACTGGTTTGTGGTTGCTATTGGAACTAAAGCTACCTTCTAGCTTTAAAAGACAAACATGGAATATTAAAAGGGAGACCAAGCTACTGCAGGAAGTGAACATCTCCTGTGAGGCCAGGCTGAGGGAGCCTGGGGCTTGAAGCATGGAGCAGAGCAGCCTGAGGGCTGCCCTCATTGCTGTGCTAAAGATGTGCAGGGCAGTGTTGGGAGGACACAGCCAGGCTCTGCTCAGGGATGGCCAAGGGCAGCACAAGGGGCACTGGGAGCAAGCTGGAGCAGAGGAGGTGCCATGGGAACAGGAGGGGAAACTTTGTCCCTGTGAAAGTGCTGGAGGCCTGGAGCAGGCTGCCCAGAGAGAGTGTGGAGTCTCCTTCTATGCTGTCCCCAGGGGGATTACGCAACAAATTTAAATTTTAATTTAATTCCAGGAGAGGTTTGCAGTTTCTTATTCCCTCAAAAACCTGGTCGAGATTCACACCAAAGATGCCACATATCCACTACTTACACCTACCTCTTATTCCATCTCCTGAGTTCTTCTGTTTAAATTTCAAATTCACAGGGACAAACTGCACTGGGTTGGCAGGGACCCTGTGCTGATTTGAACTAATTGGAGAATTTTAATGAGAAATTAGGGTATAGACTGAGAAAGGAAAACAAAATTATGTCTACTCCACTCATAGGTTTACCGAAAATGTATAAGAGTTAGAACCATAACACAGATAAGACAGAGCTGTTTGAGCAACTGTGGCTGTTGCTTTTCTCTCTGCCTGTCTTCTGCCTGGATCAGTGTAACTCCACTAACCAGTTTCCTACTTCTTAACCCCCCAGCCAATCTTCCTTGTTCACCCGGCATGTAAGACAGATAAGATTGGGTAGTGGAGGGAAGGTGGTAGGGTGCTTGGGAACCCCTCTTGGGGATTCTGATCTCTTGGAGGGGGTGTGGTGTTTCTGTATTACCTTTTTTACTGTATATATCTGTAAATATCTGTGATATATTGTAAATATTTGTTTGTATATTGTGCAAAACGGTAATATAAAGCTTCATTCATTAACTTCTAGCCGACTTGAGTTCTAGCCTGGATTGTTTCAAAGGTGTGTGGGGGGCACAGATACCGCTGAACCACCATATTATTTTAAATTGATGCTCAAACATGGGTCGGTGAGGTGAAAATTCCATCAGATTCATTGCTGATTAAGCCTGTAAATTAAAATTAAGTTGATTTGGGTTGTGTATACAATTTTTTCTCCATTAACTCTGTGCTTTTACATTGATGGCTTGTGGCTAAAATTGGTGATATTATATGGGATTTGGCATGGAGAAAGTTTCAAAGTATCTTTAGGAATTTTGGAGACTACAGTTTTTGTTTTGTTGGTTATAATATTACTGAAATTGCCAGCACTGCTTTTGATGTTTTTAGTAAGTCAGAAAATAATACAAATCCAGTGAGTTATTCTGCAGCTCTAGTAAGGGTAATTCTTCAAAAAAGCCCAGTCCTTGATCCTTGCCAAAACTTCTGCTCAAGGAACGTGGTGATATATTTGTCATGTATGAATGTTTTTATTTATGAATGTATTTATTTGCATTAAGAGAGGCATTACCAGCAGGGCAAGGGAGGTGATTCTCCCCCTTTACTCTGCTCTTGTCAGACCCCACCTAGAGTACTGTGTGCAATTCTGGAGCCCCCAGCACAAGAAGGAACTGTTGGAGAGAGTCCAGAGGAGGGCCACGAAGATGATCAGAGGGCTGGAGCACCTCTGCTATGAGGACAGGCTGAGAGAGTTGGGGCTTTTCAGCCTGGAGAAGAGAAGGCTTCGGGGAGACCTTATAGCAGCCTTCCAGTATCTGAGGGGGGCCTACAGGAGGGCTGGGGAGGGACTGTTCACAAGGTCTTGTAATGACAGGACGAGGGGGAATGGGTTCAAATTGGCGGAGGGGAGATTTGAACGGGATGTTAGGAAGAAATTCTTCACAGTGAGGGTGGTGAGGCACTGGAACAGGTTGCCCAGGGAGGTTGTGTCTGCTCCCTGCCTGGATGTGTTCAAGGCCAGGCTCGATGAGGTCTTGAGCGTCCTGATCTAGTGGGAGGTGTCCCTGCCTATGGCGGGGGGGTGGAACTGGATGATCTTTGAGGTCTCTTCCAACCTAGACCATTCTATGATTCTATGATTCTATGATTTCTGCTTTAAGTCTAAAGAGATCTGTTATGTGTCTGAAGAAGCAGACAGAAAGGGCTTAAAAGAAAAATAAATCTGTGACTGTCCAGACTGTACATGTAGATAACAGTTCTGGTGCTACACCCGGAGTGTATTCTCAAAACAATCCTGGGAATGCTGCCAGCGCCTCAGTTGTTGACAATAACAAGTCAGGCAACCAACGTTAAGCTACTCAGGACTCTCAGTCTCTATTTCTGCAACCAATTTGAATTGTCAGACGGCATTTTCTGATTCTGCCCCAAATTCTGATCCAAACACAGCAGCTCAGATTCCCCAAAATTCATATCTGCTAGAAGGAAAATTCATGGCTATGCTTGCTCCTGCAAAGGCAAAACCGAAGCTTGGATCAAAGTGTAGCTTGAAAGAAGACTTAGGGGCTGGGACCTCTGGAGCACTAGAGGAGGAAGAAGAAGAGAAACTTAGTCTCAAAGATTTGACCAGTTTACTGAGAGCTAAATATAAGGACAATGTGGGATCAACTACCATGAGGGAAGATGGCCCTCAGGAGATTAGGAATGCTGTTAGGAGGGTTTTGCTTGGCCAGGGACTGCCAGACCAGCAAGGAGAGGAAGAGGAGAAGGATGACATCCAGGGCTCCAATGATCCCCTCAGAGAGGTCAGGGAAGTTAGAAAGGAATATTCAAGGGATTCAGGAAAGCCAATCCTAAGTTGGCTGGTGAGATGCCCTACTATTGGTGCAAATGCCCTACGGGTAGGAGACAAGTCTGCAAAGCAGCCAGGACCACTCATAAAGGAGAGTGAAGTGGGCAAACACCTAGCAAACAATCTTGGTGTGGTTAGCTTGTGGACACATCTTCTGCTGGCTGTGAGTATGAGATAGACTTCCGGTGATGATTTACCATGGGAAATGGAACAAAGTTGAGCAGGGAATTAAGCTTCTGATGGAGTTTGCTGTGAAGGAAGTGCTTTATGGAGGTCAGGCTACACATGAACCTGGTAATATTCCTCTTGGAACAGGTCTCATGAAGAAGCTTATTAAGCTTGCTCCTTCATCCTATGCTAACACTTTGGCTAGTAAGTTTCTATCAAAGGGTGATAATGGAAGACTCACAGTTGGCAAGTTCACTGACCAAGTGAGGCAGATAGAGGACAGCTTGTCACATTCCACCCCAGTCTCTGCCATACAAACTATGACTAAAAAGCTAAAAGATATGACTACAAAGCCAGAGGATGGCATTAAAGATAGCATGAAAGAACTGAAGGAGGAACTCAAAACCTCCATATCCAATCTGGCAAAAGATACCATCCCTTCATCATCTGACTGGGCGCATGTTTACGCCATCAGGAACAGATGCCCATCTCCTGCAAGGCAATTCCGGCCCAGGAGACAAATTCCACCTAGACATCAGCAATCATGTGCATTACTCTGGATAATCCTGCATGAGCAATTTGGTGAGAACATGAACAAATGGGATGCTCAGCCTACTTCAGTCCTTTCAAAGAGAGTCAGGGAACTGCAGAG
>VWZI01004611.1:0-10065 GCA_013396835.1 Psilopogon haemacephalus
CAGTGTGCCTGTGCAGGAGGTGCCAGCAGTGTGCCTCTGCAGGGGATGCCAGCAGTGTGCCTGTGCAGGGGTTGACTGTGGATATATATAAGCAATAGTGATATTTGGTGGGTTCAGGTGAGGACCTGATTGCAAATTTCAGAGTATGTCACATTTTGGAACCCACAGCAGAGGTGCAGTCATCATCCCAATCCTGCCCCCAGCCCCACTAGTGCAGCAGCCAGCTGTGAAGGGGAGATGAGAGCCAGAGAGCTGCAGAGTACCTTGCACCTGCTGGCTGGGGATGCTGGCCAGGTTTCCTCCCAGGTTCATGCAGGCTGTGCGTGCAGCGTGCCAGGGGACTCGCTCCTCTTCTGCTGAGCCAAAGATCCTGTAACACTGCAACACCAACAAATTCCCTGTTATCTGCACCTCAATAGCCCTCACAGACCACAAAACCACTGCTTAAAGGAAAGCAGAGTGGGGAAAAGGCAGCAAAATAATGCAAAAAACCCCCACCCCAGATTCAGCTTAACATGAGCCAAAAAGGGTCCTTGTTCTATACAGAATTGAAGGTCTCAAGCTTTAAAGGAGCTTTTGGTGCTGGTCCTTGGTCAATATAAAATTCAGAGTCTCAAGGTTTCAAAGAGCTTTTGGTGCTGGTCCTTGTCCTGTACAAAATTCAGTCTCAAGGTTTCAATGAGTTTTTGGTGCTGGTCCTTGGTCCTATATAAAATTGAAGGACTCAAGAAAGTGTTTTGCTCCACAAGTCACACATTGGATTTGATCTGAAATGCCTAGAAAATGACCCAAATCTGACTTCTTACAGTCAGCTAAGAGTGTCAAGTCACAGAATTATAGAAGCATAGAATGGTCTGGGTTGGGAGGGAGCTCCAAAGCTCATCTAGCCCCTGGCTGATCTCAGCCTGCCTGATTGTTTGACTCTAACAAGCCTCTCACGTTAGTAAAGCTCAGGAAGGCAATCTGGATAAACCCCACAAAAATCCAAGGGCTGATCCTGCAGGGACTCTCTAAATTCTTCAGGAAAAGCATCTTGAAATGTTTGAAGAGAGAACTAGACAATGACTTCTGTCAGCTGCAACCGAATATGCTCATCTGCCACTTCACTGGAGACATCAGAAAAGCATTTCCCTGCACAAGAGTGGATGGGCAAACAGGAAAGCAAGCAGCTGCTAACCACTCAGCTGCCAACCAGCTCTGTAAATAGGACTAGCATGAGGGCAGGATCCATCCAGAGGGAGCTGCACAGGCTGCAGAGCTGTGCCCAGGCCAACCTCAGGGCACTCAACAAAGCCAAGGGTAAGGTCCTGCAGCTGGGTCAGAGCAATCCCAAGCACAGCTCCAGGCTGGGTGGTGAGTGGCTGAGAGCAGCTCTGAGGAACAGGACCTGGGGGTGTGGGTGGATGAGAAGCTGAAGATGAGGCTGCAGTGTGAGTGCAGCCCAGACAGCAACTGTGTGCTGGGCTGCAGCAAGAGCAGCTGTGGGCAGCAGGGCAAGGGAGGGGATTGTGCCCCTTGGCTCTGCTCTCCTCACACCCCACCTGCAGCACTGTCTGCAGCTCTGCAGCCCCCAGCACAAGCAGCACATGCAAGGGTTGGAGCCAGTGCAGAGGAGGCCACCAAGGTGCAGCTGAGAGGGCTGCAGCAGCTCTGCTGTGAGCACAGGCNGGAGGGCTGGAGAGAGACTATTGACAAGGGCTGGGGATGGCAGCAGGAGGAGGAGGAGGAGGAGGAATGGGTTTGAAGTGTGAGAGGGGAGATTGCAAGTGGATGTGAGGAGGAAGTTGTTTGGGGTGAGGGTGGTGAGACACTGGCACAGGTTGCCCAGGGAGGTTGTGGAGCACAGAAGCACAGAATGGGATCGAAGCACATTCTGTGCTCCACAACCTTCCTGGAGGTGTTCAGCACCAGGCTGGATGAGGCCTTGAGCAACCTGTTGTAGTGGGAGGTGTCCCTGCCTGTGGCACAGCGGGGTTGGGACTGTCTGAGCTGTGAGCTCCCTTCCAGCCTGAGCCATTCTGTGCTGCTGCTGTTCCCCTGCCGTGTTGTTCAGTAGCTCCCAGCTGAGTGCTCTGCCCCTGCCCTCCAGGCGCTCTGTCTGTTGTGGTACCTTGTTGTGGAAAGCAAGCCAGCCTGGGTGGCATCCTCTGGGGCTCGCAGCTGTGGTTGGAGCAGCAGTGGAATTAACGGAGCTGTTGTGCCTTTCACAGATGTAGGGGTTGGGATAACCACAGTTGATGTCGTTCCAAAAGCCTGGAGGGAAGAGGAGTGTGGAGCTGAGTGACAGCGCTGCAGAGCCGCTGCTGGGGCTGGCACAGCACAGGGCAGGGCAAGAGCAAACCTCAGGGGCTCTGGGAGCACTACCACTCCATGTGCCTCTCCCTCTCTCACCCTCCCTCCCTCACTCTCTCTCTTCCTCCTTCCCTCTCTCTCCCTCTATTTCTCTCTCTTTATATATATTTCTCTCTCTAGTTCTACTTCTCTCTCTAGTACACTCTCTCTAGTTCTCTAGTTCTCCCTCCCTAGTTCTCCCTCTCCACTTCTCCAGGTCTCTCTCTCTAGTTCTCCCTCTCTAGTTCTCTAGTTCCCTAGTTCTCTCTCTCTAGTTCTCCAGTTCTCCCTCTCTAGTTCTCTCTCTAGTTCTCTTTCTCTATTTCTCTTTCTAGTTCTATTTCTCTATTTCTATGTCTGTTTCTATTTCTTTCTCTCTACTTCTCTCTCTTTTCATTTCTTTCTCTCTACTTCTCTTTCTCTCTCTCTTTTTCTCTCTCTCCTGTTGCAATATGCCACTTTGTGTACACTGCAGCTACAGAAGGGGAAAGGCAGTGGCAGACCAGGCGCTAGAAATATCAGATGGATGGGGCCACATTAGGCCAATTCTAACAAAAAACATAAGCCAGTTGTATCCTGATCAAATCCACAGACCCCTCCCAGAGCTTCTGCCCCATGCCCCCTCCCAGAGCTTCCCCATGCTAGGTTGAAGGTGAACGTAAGAGCACCAAAGTCTCAAATCCTGAGTGTAATACTGGGGTCAACTCCTGCAGTACTTTGCAAAAGAACAAAGAGCAGGGGGGGACGGGATGAGGACAGAGGCAGTGACCTCCAGGAGCAGAGGTGTGGAACTCACCCAAGTTCTTGTACATCACCACACAGTTTTCATCGTTGTTTGCAAAGTTGGGCTCGTGTGGTGCCCAGGCCAGGAAATTCACTGGGGTCCCATCCAGCCAGCTTGGGAGAAACCATGCAACAGAATTCTGTTTTCACATGCAAGAGGAAGAGCTCCCAGGTTCCAGGGAGCAGGTCTGCAGTAGGTTGGATATGGCCATTCACAGTGCAGGGGTAGGCAGCAGAGCTTGTGCCCAGGTTGCCTCCCTGCTAGCTGCAAAGCTGCAGGGCAAGTGCTGGAGTGAGCAATGTGCTGGACACTGCTGCAAGGACAACACTCAGCCACTGAAGCCAGCCTGAGAGCCTGGGGTCTTCAGCAGGAGACAATCACAGAATGTTAGAGGTTGGAAAGGACCTCCAGAAGTCATCCAGGCCAAACTCCCTGCCAAAGCAGGACCACTCAGGGTAGTCTGCATAGGAATGCATCCAGATGGGTCTTGAAAGTCTCCATAAAAAGAAACTCCACAACCTCCCTGCACAGCCTGCTCCAGGTCTCCAGCACCCTCACTGTAAAGAAATTTCTCCTCATGTTGAAGTGGAACCTTCCACGTTCAAGTTTGTAGCCATTGCTGCACATCACTGGAAAGAGCTTGGCCCTCTCCACTTGGCCCCCACCCCTCAGACAGGCACTGATCAGACCCCTCTCAGCCTTCTCTTCTCCTGCCTGAACAGCCTCAGGGCTCTCTGCTTGTCTCCATAGGGGAGATGCTCACTCCCAAGTCACACACTCACAGGATCACAGAGCATTAGGGGTTGGAAGGGACCTCCAGAGAGCAGCCAGCCCCAGCCCCTGCCAGAGCAGGAGCACCTAAAGTAGGGCACACAGAACACATCCAGGGGGGCTTGGAAAGTCTCCAGAGCAGACTGGACAGCCTGCTCCAGGTTCCAGCACCCTCACAGGGACAAAGTTTCCCCTCCTGTTCCCCTGGCACCTCCTCTGCTCCAGCTTGCCCCCAGTGCCCCTTGTGCTGCCCTTGGCCACCCCTGGGCACAGCCTGGCTGCATCCTGCCCACACTGCCCTGCACAGCTTGAGCACAGCACTGAGGGCAGCCCTCAGGTTCCTCTGCTCCAAGCTCAAGAGCCCCAGCTCCCTCAGGAAGCTGCAGCACAGGAGGTTGCAGCTCAAGACAAGAGGCAACTTCTTGCCTGTGTGGGTCCCAGAGCAGTGGCACAGGCTGCCCAGAGAGGTTGTGGAGTCTCCTTGTCTGGAGCCTTTGCAGACTCTGTCTGGATGTGTTGCTGTGTGCCCTGAGCTAGCTTGGATGCTCCTGCTCTGGCAGGGGGTTGGACTGGAGGAGCTCTTTGGGTCCCTCCCAGCCCTGACACCCTGTGAGCCTGTGCCCTGCCAGGCCATGGTGTTACTCAGTCCTGCCACCAGCCTTGCCCTGCCCACAGCAGGTCTCTGGGGAGCACAGTGCAGCTGAGGTGTTCCTACCTGGCTCGCTGGTCCACACTCAGCTGCAGGCCAATGAAGTAAGCTTCCTCTTTGCCATTCTTCAGCAGCTGCAACACAGAGCAAAGTTGTCTCACATCAGTCTCTTGTGCTAACAGAGTAACACACAGCAGGCTGGCACGGGGTGGGAGCCTACAGCAGCCCACACCTGGCACCCCACAGCCAGACCTCAGCCCTGCCCAAATGTCAGCACCCCCACACCTCACAGCCTGGCAGGGCACTGCAGCTGGCATCTCTCTTGCAGAGGGAGTGTCCTGTGGCAGATTTCTGCCTGCAGCCTGCCTAGGAGCTGATCACAAATGGCTCAAGTCAGAGAGAACCTCAGAGCTCACCTGCTCCAACTCCCTCTCCACTAGATCTGCTGCTCAAAGCTTCATCCAGCCTGGCCTTCAACATCCCCAGGGAGGAGGCAGCCACAGCCTCTCTGGACAACCTGTTCCAGTGTCCCACCACATTCATACTGAAGAGCTTGTTCCTCAGCTCCAGTCTCACCCTGCTCTCCTTCAGCTTCAGACCATCAATCCAGCCTGCCCAGTCCCCCTGCAAAGCCTTCCTACCCTCAAGAGGAACACTTCCATCCATTTTGCTATCACAAACTCCACTCCCTTGAGCAGAGCATTGATAAAGATGTCAATGAGACCTGGCCAGCACCAAGCCCTGGGAGCACCACTGGTGCCCAGCCACCACCTGGACTTGTCTCCATCCCCCAGCAGCCTTTGGGCCCAGCCAGCAGCCAGTTCTTAACTCCGGAGCCTCCGCCCGCCACGAGCAGCCAGCCTCTGCAGGAGGATGCTGTGGAAGACAGTGCCAAAGCCTTTGCCAAAACCCTGAGGAACACCACAGCCTGTCCCTCAGCCACCCAAGAGTTCACTCCAGGAGATGAGGCTGAACCAGCAGGACCTGCCCTGCCATGGCCCCTGCTGCCCTGCTCACCAGCACCCAACAGGATCTGCTCCATCACCTTCCCTGGCACCCAGCTCACACTCACAGCTCAGTAGCTCCTCAGGTCCTCCTTCCAGCCTTTCTCCCAGATGGCCTCACACTGCCCAGGCAGTTGGTGCAACTTGCCTGGCACAAAGCTTGTGCGGAGAAGATCATCACAGGAAGGATCTGTGCCCAGGCTGCCCTCTGCCCCTTGGCAAGGGCTGGTGCCCAGGCTGCCCTCTGACCCCTTGGCAAGGGCTGGTGCCCAGGCTGCCCTCTGCCCCTTGGCAAGGGCTGGTGCCCAGGCTGCCCTCTGCCCCTTGTGCCCTGCCCTGCAGGGTCTCTCAGGAAGGGTTTCCCTTACGTAGCGCCAGAGGAACTTCCTCTCACTCTCGCCCTCGATGACAGCCAAGTCCCCAGAATTCCTCCTGCAGAACTCTCGCCCTTTCTCCATAGGGACACTCTCGGTGCTGAAGTAGTACTGCTTGTCCCCATGGGTCACCCAGCCATCCTCCGTGGTCTCGTACTCTGCAAGGGAAGAGGGGAAGCTGCCAGCTTTGTCCTCGGCAGGGTCTCACCGACCTCCTCCAGCCCCTGCGTGAGGCAGGCACAGTGACAGCAGTGACACTCACTGGGGACAGGAGATTCTGTCGGCTCAGGTTTGACATGTGCCCCTGCAAGGGAAAAAAAAAGAGAAGTTGTTACGATCCTCAATGCTGCAAGAGAAAATAGTCACTCTGATGGAGAGCAAGAGCTGACATTGAGACCTACACAACCATACAGCTGCTTTGGTTGGCAAAGCCCCTTAGAGTCATCCACTCCAAGCATTCCCCAGCTCTGCCAAGGCTGGGGCTAAGCCATGGCACTCAGCACCACAGCTCTGCCTCCTGGCAACACCTTCAGGGAAGAGCATTCAACCACCTCCCCACTCCAGGCTGCCTGTGCCAGGCTTTGATAACCCTTTCAAAGAAAAAGCTTCTTCCAATGTCTAACCTAAACCTTCCCTTAGGCAACCTGAGGCCATTTCCCTCTCATCCTATCACAGAATCACAGAATGGTTTAGGTTGGAAGGGACCTCAAAGCTCAGCCAGTTCCAACCTCCTGTGCCACAGGCAGGGACACCTCCCACTAGAACAGCTCGCTCAAGGCCTCATCCAGCCTGGTGCTGAACACCTCCAGGGAGGTTGTGGAGCACAGAAGCACAGAATGGGATGGATCAAAGATCCCAAATGTGCTTCTGTGCTCCACAACCTCCCTGGGCAACCTGTGCCAGTGTCTCACCACCCTCACCCCAAACAACTTCCTCCTCACATCCACTTGCAATCTCCCCTCTCACACTTCAAACCCATTCCTCCTCCTCCTCCTCCTCCTGCTGCCATCCCCAGCCCTTGTCAATAGTCTCTCTCCAGCCCTCCTGCAGCCCCCTGCAGATCCTGCAAGGCCACCCCAAGGTCTCCTGGCAGCCTTCTCTTCTCCAGGCTGCAGAGCCCCAACTCTCTGTGCCTGTGCTCAGAGCAGAGCTGCTGCAGCCCTCTCAGCTGCATCTTGGTGGCCTCCTCTGCACTGGCTCCACTTGTTGCTAAGAACAGACCAAGCCCCACCTGGCTCCAGCCTCCTTTCAGGGAGTTGCAGTCAGAAGGTCTCCCAGCAGCCTCCCTTTCCACAACCTCAGTTCCCTCAGCTGCTCCTCACCAGCCCTGTTCTACAGAAATCCTTAGTCCACTCTGATAATTCCCATCACAAAGGGAACCATTCTGATAAACAGGGGTCAAAATGTTTCATTTCTTACATTTAAGGGAAAGGAGAAAAAAAACAAACCCAAAAGTGCATCTGAGCAGCTGTTGTTATGCAGCTGTTAGTCTGCAGTACCTTTCCTGATCTGGCAAATCCACCCGTAGAGGTAGTCGCAGTGCCTGTCGTTCCACAGCATGTTGGAGTCCCCACTGACCTCTGCACACAGCTCCATCCCTTGGTAGTTGTTGGGCTCTCCAAAGCCCCAGTTTTCATACCTCACCTGGGGCAGAAAAGGGCTTGTGAAGGTTCTCCTATGCAGTAAGAAATCAGGACCAGGGGAGGAAGGAAGGCAGCACCAAAGCAGAGCACTGCACCACGGTGCAGCCTGAGCTTGAGGGCTCAGGAAAGGGCAAAGCAGAATCTGCCCATGCAAATGCTGCAAGACGCAGCTGGGGTTGGGCTGCATCTCAGCTAAAAGCTGTTTCTGATCACACTTGGAAGAATATTACCATTTTGATAGGATCTCAACCCTCCACAATTCTCACTGGGTCCCAAATTAAGTATGTAGTAGTTTAAGCCAGTCGCCCAAGCAAAAAACTCTCAATAAATACTTAATTTGATTTGGAAGTAAAAAAATAAACTTTAACAATAAACAGAAGGTATTTCAGGTAAGGGGAATGACAGAGGAGAGGGGGAAGGGGGAAAAAAAACCCAAAGTACAAAATGAAACAAAATACAGATGGGAGCAGATGGAAGCTGAATCCAAGTGGTGAAGCTGGAAATTGGTGTCAGATGCAGATGGATGCAAGATGATGGGGAAAAGCAGTGAGTTAGAGTTCCAACTCTGGTTGCTGTCCCCACGTGTCTGCTGGAGAGCAGGTGGTGAGCAGCAGCAGGAAAACAGGATGCTGGCTGCTGAGCGGCAGGGACCCAAGAGGAATCCTAGAATCAGTCAGGGCTGGAAGGGAGAACAAGGATCAGGCAGTCCCAACCCCCTGCCATGCCCAGGGACACCCTACCCTAGAGCAGGCTGCCCACAGCCTCTGCCAGCCTGGACAAAAACACCTCCAGGGATCTGGCCCCAAACACCTCCCTGCAGGGGCAACCCATTCCAGCCTCTCACCACTCTCATGCTCAGCAACTTCCTCCTCACCTCCAGCCTCAATCTCCTCACCTCCAGCTTTGCTCCATTCCCCCCACTCCTGTCACTCCCTGACAGTCTTAAAAGTCCCTCCCCAGCTTTTTTTAGGCCCCCTTCAGATGCTGGAAGGCCACCAGAAGGTCCCCTGGGAGCCTCCTCTTCTGCAGCCTGCACAGCCCCAACTCTTTCAGGCTGTGCTCACAGCAGAGCTGCTGCAGCCCTCTCAGCATCCTCGGGGCCCTTCTCTGCACACCTCCAGCATCTCCACATCCCTCTTGTCCCAGGGGCTCCAGCACTGGATGCACTACTCCAGGTGGGCTCTCAGCAGAGCACAGCAGAGGGGCAGAATCCCCTCCCTGGCCCTGCTGCCCACACTGCTCCTGCTGCAGCCCAGCCTCTGCTTGCCTTTCTGCCCTGCAAGTGCACACTGCTGCCTCAGCTTCAGCTTCTCCTCCACCAGCAAAGGAAGAAGCAGGAAGCTCATCCCCACTTTGTAGGAGGTATCAGCAGGAATTGGAAGGGACTAAACATGACACCTGGGGGCAGGTCAGACCACCCCTAGGGAGGAGTCAGGCTCTAGTTCCAGGTAACCCTCCCTGGGTGGGCTTAACCCTTTACAGTTACCATTTTTGATAGGATCTCAGCTCTGCACAAGTCACCTGAGAACACTGCTGGGCAGTAACTGCAGGATGCACCTGTCCAAGTGAAGCAGCAGAGCTGGCACTGAGAGCCAGCAGCACTGCTGCCATTCCCCTCCACAAACTCTGCCTGCTCCTCTCATCTCCCTGCCTGCATTCCAACTTCAGCCTCCATCAGTCTGTACCTTGCCCCAAGCACTCCCACATCTCCACACCCACTCCCCTCTCTCCAGTTTTATCTCAGGTATAAACCACAGTCACAGAGTCGCAGAACTGGCAGGGCTGGAAGGAACCTCGAGGGTCATCCATTTCCAACCACCTGCCACAGGCAGGGACACCTCACACCAGATCAGGTTACTCAGAGCTGCATCCAGCCTGGTGCTGAACACCTCCAGGGCTGAGGCTTCCACCACCTCCCTGGGCAACCTGTGCCAGTGTCTCACCACCCTCATGGAGAAGAACTCCTAACATCCAATCTAAATCTGTCCTCCTCTAGCTTGGATCCATTCCCCCACTCCTATCACTGCCTGACACTAACAACTCCCTCCCCAGCTTTCTTGTAGCCCTCTGCAGATACTGCAAGGCCACAAGAAGGTCTCCTCAGAGCCTTATCCCCTCCAGCCTGCACAGCCCCAACTCTCTCAGTCTGTCCCCATAGCAGAGCAGCTGCAGCCCTCTGAGCATCCTCCTGGCCCTGCTCTGGACACCACTTCTGGGGTCACACTGCCATGAAGCCTTCAGAGCCCACAGCTGGGTGGGCCAGAGGACATTTCCTACACAGAGCAGGTGCAGAGGAAAGACTTAAACTGCCTCTGTAGGAACACCACAGCCTGGGAGAACCATTTGGGTGGGCAAAGCCCTTCAGATCCTCCAGCCGAACTGCTAAGTATTCCCTCTCTGCCAAGGCCCAGATGAAACCACACCGCTGAGCACCAAAGCTCTGCCTCTTGGCAAGATCTCCAGGGCCCTGAGGAAGTGCTTCCTGACACCCAACATAGCCCTGAGGAAG
>VWZI01004614.1:0-20966 GCA_013396835.1 Psilopogon haemacephalus
TGTCCCCTGGGATGGGACTTTGTTTCTGTAGATTTCTTAAGGGAACCTAGTCCCCCCAGAAAAAAAACCCACCACATCCAGGATGCCTGGAGATCACAAAAATCCCATTACAAACAAAGGAAGGAATCAGCAAGAAAATTTCAGACAGGAACCTTTTGCCTTACTCCTCCAAAGTTACTTTCTTTTCTGGCAAGGTGTGGTGGGTTGAATTTACCGCCCAGATAAAATCACCAGACCAGCTCAGGTGGCTTGGAAGAAAATGGAGCTATATATTTACAGCAAGCTAAAATTTACAAGCACATAACACAATGCATAGGTACAAAATATATTTACAAATATTTACAATTGTTTGCAATTGAGAAATAACATAAAAATCTTCTCCTCCCCAGATGAACCCAGAAGGGTTTTCCAGCAACTGGACCTTCTTCCTCCTTCTTCTCCCTCCCTTCTCCTGTTGCCTCCCAGTTTAAGAAAAGCCTGGATGGAGCACTTAGTGCCATTGGCTAGGGCTGGGTGATAGGTTGGACTGGATGATCTTGGAGGTCTCTTCCAGCCTGGTTTATTCTATTCTATTCTATTCTATTCTATTCTATTCTATTCTATTCTATTCTATTCTATTCTATTCTATTCTATTCTATTCTATTCTATTCTATTCTANATTCTATTCTATTCTATTCTATTCTATTCTATTCTATTCTATTCTATTCTATTCTATTCTATTCTATTCTATTCTATTCTATTCTAATTTTATACCAGTGAGAAGGTTTGGATAGAGATTAGGGGAGCAGTGCAAAGCATTGCAGAGAGACCAAAGGCAAAGACAGACATAAAGAAAGAATTGTTTATGCACTCACTTTTAATCCCAATTAGCAACCCAATGAATGATATAGACTTTATCATCATTATTATTCTTCTTACAACCTATCCTCTAATTTATTTACATTCTGCACTGAGCTTTCAGGAAAATCACAATTTTCTCGCTTGGAATTCTCCAGTAAGTCTTAAACTACTACACAAAGTTATTCAAGTCCTTCAGGATAGGGCTGCAACTGGACGTTCTCCCTCCTTCTTCTCCCTCCCTTCTCCTGTTGCCTCCCAGTTTAAGAAAAGCCTGGATGGAGCACTTAGTGCCTTTGGCTAGGGCTGGGTGATAGGTTGGACTGGATGATCTTGGAGGTCTCTTCCAACCTGGCTTATTCTATTCTATTCTATTCTATTCTATTCTATTCTATTCTATTCTATTCTATTCTATTCTATTCTATTCTATTCTATTCTATTCTATTCTATTCTATTCTATTCTATTCTAATTTTATACTAGTGAGAAAGTTTGGATAGAGATTAGGGGAGCAGTGCAAAGCAAAGCATTGCAGAGAGACCAAAGGCAAAGACAGACATAAAGAAAGAATTGTTTATGCACTCACTTTTAATCCCAATTAGCAACCTAATGAATGATATAGACTTTGTCACCATTATTTTTCTTCTTACAACCTAATTTATTTACAGTCTGTACTGAGCTTTCAGGAAAGTCATCATTTTCTTGGCTGGAATTCTCCAGTATCCCTTATACTACTACACAAGGTTATTCCAGCCCTTCAGGATAGGGCTGCAGGAGGGAATAAACACCCTCATCTCCCTTTGAAGAAAATATCTTGCAGGTATTAGAGATTATTCCATCCACAAACTGCCTGAACAGCAAAATGAAAAATGCTTCACACTTCCAGCTGTAAGATGTGCAAAGAAGCTTAATTAGCTGATGTCTCTGTACTGCTTTGAAGATGGGAAGACCTCTGAGCAAAGTGCTAAGAACATAAAACCAGAATCCATCTTTTCTGTTAAATAAAAACAAACAAACAAACAAATAAAAAGCAGATGCATGTTGCACAGAAAACGTGTGCCAGGGGGAAAAAAAAAATTGCACAGCGATAGGATTATTCATCAAAGTTTTATCTGGAACCTGAAGGATCATTTGGAAACCAGCATTTCCAATCTGTATCTCAGTCAGGTATGTGCTTTCACTACCTGTTTTTGACAGGTGACTCAAATAGGATCACAGGATGTTGGGGGTTGGAAGGGAACCAATTAGATCATCAAGTCCAAGCCCTCTGCAAGAGCAGGACCATACAATCTAGCTCAGATCACAGAGGAACACATCCAGACAGGCCTTGAAAGTTTCCAGAGAAGGAGACTCCACAACCTCTCTGGGGAGGTTCCAGTGCTCTGTGACCCTTACAGTAAAGAAGTTCCCCCTTGTGTTGAGGTGGAACCTCCTGTGTTGCAACTTACACCCATTGCTCCTTGTCCTATCATAGGGAGCAAGTGAGAAGAGCCTGTCCCCCTGCTCCTGACCAGCCTTCAGATATTTATAGATATTTATTAAATCATAGAATCATAGAATGGGTTAGGCTGGAAGAGACCTCAAAGATCATCCAGTTCCNGAACTTCCTCCTAACATCCCATTTAAATCTCCCCTCCCCTCTCAGTATTGTCTTTTCCAGACTAAGAAGTCTCAGGTCCCCCAGCCTCTCCTCATAAGTCATGCCCTCCAGTCCCCTAATCATCCTCATAGCCCTCCCCTGGACCCTCTCCAGCAGATCGTTGTCCCTCTTAAACTGGGGAGCCCAAAACTGAACACAGTATTCAAGCTGGGGTCTCACCAGGGCAGAGTAGAGGGGAACACAATAAGGTAAATGTTGAAGAACACTGTGACATTTCCTTCAACATTCAGAGCTTACAGTTTCTGTTTTTAAAACAGAAAATGTTTGACAGTTCCTTCAAAAAGTGATTTTTTTTTTTTTAGTGTTTATCCAAGTACCTAGCAACACAGCCTAAAAAAAAAACCCCTGCTTCTGAAGCATAGTATGGCCACTAAATAATTCATCCCACTGACAAGCAGTAATGGGATATGGTATCTAGGAGCAAAACAACAAGTGAATCTAAGTGCACAGGAGTTCATTTCCAAATATTACTTAGGGAGGAAAGAATGATTAAGTGTGTTTATAAATCAGACAGAAGTGCACCTCCCGCTGAATTTCATCCTGGGACAGAGCATTTTTGTCTGCACATCTAAACTCCATAACCTGAAATAACTCAGCCAAACCCCAAGGAGGGTGTCTGGAGGACACATCTTCTCCCAAAGATTCTTTGGCAAACAATTGGTTTTAATTCCACTGGGGGGAAAAAGAGCTATCGATCAGACCCTGGGAGGCAAAGGAAAGCAGATCCTAAGCAGGATGACAGCAAAACCAGGTGATGATCCAAAGTAGCTATTGGTTTGTGTCAGCTGAAAGGAACGTGGCTTTTCCTGCACTCTCTTAAAATAAGGGAATTTTATTGTTTTCAGATGAGTCTATGCTGTTCAGCACTACAAATACATAGCAAATGTGTTATAAACATCTCAGCAATTTGTTTATCTCGTAGGCTGCTGATTGAAAGAAACTAAGCAGGATGGTGAAAAGTGGCAGGAAAAGCAACAGCATCATGCAAGCTGGAGATGGGGCATAAAGCATTGTGGAGAGGCTGCTGCTGGTCTCTGCTCACAGGTAATTGGAGACAGAACAAGGGGGAATGGCCTCAAGCTGAGACTCAGGAGGTTTAAACTGGATACTAGGAAGAAAGCTTTTCATGGAGAGAGTGTAAAGGGTTAAGCCTACCTGGAGCCTTATCCTGACTCCTCCCTGGGGATGGTCTGACCTGCCCCCAGGTGTCCTGTTTAGCCCCCTCTCAATTCCTGCCAAGACTGCTATGAAATGGGTGGACATTTTATCTTTTCTCTCTCTCTTGGTCCCTCCTGCCTGCCCAGCACCTTGCTGCCCTTCTGCTGCTGATCACCACATGCTCTCCAGAAAAAATGTGGGGACACCATCCATTTTTTTGGAACTCAACTGCATTTCACCATAAGAATCCTGCATCCTGCTTCATCCACCATCAAATCATCAATTCCAACATTTGGGTCCAACTCCGATCCACAGGTTGTATTCTATTATTGTGTAATAAAGCTTTACTCAGCTCTTCCTCCTTTACTCAGCTCTCATCAGACCCCACCTGGAGTACTGTGTGCAGTTCTGGAGCCCCCAGCACAAGAAGGACATGCAACTGCTGGAGAGAGTCCAGAGGAGGGCCACAAAGATGATCTGAGGGGTGGAGCACCTCTACTATGAGGACAGGCTGAGGGAGTTGGGGCTTTTCAGCCTGGAGAAGAGAAGGCTTCAGGGAGACCTTATAGCAGCCTACCAGTATCTCAGGGTGGCCTACAGGAGGGCTGGGGAGGGACTATTCACAAGGTCTTGTAATGACAGGATGAGGGGAAATGGGTTCAAATTGGCAGAAAAGAAAATTTGAACGGGATGTTAGGAGGAAGTTCTTCACAATGAGGGTGGTGAGGCACTGGAACAGGTTGCCCAGGGAGGTTGTGTCTGCTCCCTCCCTGGATGTGTTGAAGGCCAGGCTGGATGAGGTCTTGAGCAACCTGTTCTAGTGGGAGGTGTCCCTGCCTTTGACGGGGGGTTGGAACTGGATGATCTTTGAGGTCTCTTCCAACCTAAACCATTCTATGATTCTATGATCTCTTTTTACTTTCAAATAGAATCAAGTATTTATTGAGGCTTTGAGCTCAGGGGGGTGCTAGCTTAAACCCTCTACAGAGAGTGGTCAGGCACTGTAATGAGCTGCATAGGGAGGTGGTGGAGTCACCGACCCTGTATGCGTTTAAAGGTGGTTTTGATGCGCTGCTTAGGGATATGGTTTAAGGTGAATCTTGTTAAGTAGGGTTCCAGGTTGGACTTGTTGATCCTGAGGGTCTTTTCCAACCTGGATGTTTCTGTGATTTCTGTGATTCTGTAAGGCCTCAGGCCAGAGTGAGATTTTCTTTGGAAGAGCATAGATCAATAACTCAGCTTGCCCTTCTTACCGGAGCACCGCACTGTGACAGCCACACATCTGAAGGGTTATGCACATACACACATCTGCATATTTAGTTTTTAACACAGAGTCAAGCTTTCAAAACATATCGCCAGCAGAGGAAGCAGCCTGAAGAATCGTGCAGAGGTTGACTGATTTAGAAGAATCTCCCAGTGCTGTAATAGGAAATTTCTGTTTGAATTGCACAAAAGAAACTTTTGTGCACATGGCTGTTGCAGGATGCTGGGTTTCGTTCCCCTCCCATACAACTCTGTGCCACGAGGTCCAGAGGCACATTTGGTGATGAAAAAAACTCTTCACCCTGTGCATTTGAAGAGTCAAAACTGAGAGTTCTGAAGAAATAAATACATAGAATCATAGAATGGTTTAGGTTGGAAGAGACCTCAAAGGTCATCCAGTTCCAACTCCCCACCATAGGCAGGGACACCTCCCACTAGAACAGGCCTCATTCAGCCTGGCCTTGAACACCTCCAGGGAGGGAGCAACCACAACCTTCACAGGCAACCTGTGCCAGTGTCTCGCCACCCTCACTGGAAAGAATTTCCTCCTAACATCCCGTTTAAATCTCCCCTCTGCCAGTTTGAACCCGTTACCCCTCATCCTGTCATTACAAGACTCTGTGAAGTCTCTCCCCAGCCCTCCTGTAAGCCTCCTTCAGGTACTAGAAGGCTACTACAAGGTGTCCTCGAAGCCTTCTCTTCTCCAAGATGAAAAGCCCCAACTCTCAGCTTGTACTCATGGCCAAGGCTCTCCAGCCCTCTGACCATCCTCATAGCCTCCTCTGGACTCTCTCCAACAGTTCCATGTCTTTCTTGTGTTGGGGACTCCAGAACTGCACACAGTACTGCAGGTGGGGTCTGAGGAGAGCAAAGTAAAGGGGGAGAATCTCCTCCCTTGCCCTGTTGGCCACACTGCTCTTGATGCAGCCCAGTACATGGTTGGTAGATAGATAGATAGATAGATAGATAGATAGATAGACAGACAGACAGACAGACAAAAAGACAAACAAATAAATAGATAAATTTTTTTTTTAAGAGGAAAAATAAAAAGAAGAATCATTATTATCTGTATCAATATAAGTATGGGCTACAAGATTATCACACATTCACAAAGCTTGGTGCAGGTCTGGAAGCAAAATTGCACAGGAAGGAGGTAATTTCTTAATCAAGCTTCTAAGATGATGCTTCCATAGCTTCTCAATGTGCTCCACATGGAAAACTGTCTCCAGTGTCTCTGTGGGAAAACGATGACTGAGATATAGCTATTAAATAGGACTGAAATTGCTATTTTAAGCTAAAAAATACTCATGTGAAAACAGGGATATTTTAGCACAAGAATCCTAGACAGCATCCCAGGCTGACATTTTGCTGTTTTCGTCAGCAAACATTTTAGTGTTCCTCCTGACAACAAAAACTTGCATTTTCAGCAGGTAAACACAGTTAACTCTCTCAAGCCAAGTGAGTGTAAACAAATCAATTAAAAAAAAATAAGACAAGGTTAGGAAATGTTCTTTTTATTTCAAAGGATCACAGAATGTTAGGAACGTTAGGAGTTGGAATGGACCTCCAAGGATCATTGAGTCCAACTCCCCCTGTCAGAGCAGGACCATAACTTAGTGCAGGTCACACCAGAACACATCCAGATAGGTCCTGACAGTCTCCAGAGAGGGAGATTCCACAATCTCTCTGGGGAGCCTGTTCTACTTAAATAAATTAAAAAAAAAAAAAAAAACAAAAAAAAAAACAAACCCACAACCAACACAAAACACCAACAAAAAAAAACCTGAAAATGGGTTTTTTTTGGCAGCTGCAGAAAATGTGGCTTTTGCCTGACTTTCACATGGGGTCAGCCAAACCAGAAAGAAAACAAGAAATCTGTAACCAAGGGTTACACTGTCACCAAAGGAAGATAAAATTCAAGTACTAGAATGCTAGGATAATCTTTTCATTGCCACTTCAGGAGCTCAGAGTTAATTGGACAGCTTTAGGACCCTATTGTCTTAGTTTAAAATGAGACAGATGCTCTTTTACCTCATAGAAAAGGGGTCAAATTAAAACACTTCACACACAGGATTGGATAGGGTTGGAAAGGTGTGGTGGTTTAGCAGTTACCTATCCCTCCACCCTTTGAAATGACCCAGGCTAGGGCTCAGTCAGCTGGAAGTTAATAAATGAAGCTTATGTGCAGGCGGTCCCCAAGCCAAGCTACTTTCAGACATTATACAGTAACTAAAGACAGAGGTAAACATGCAAAGAAATGGCCCAGGCAGCCCATTCCAATGGGCAATCACTCTTTCCATGAAGAATTTCCTACTAATGTCCAGCCTAAAACTGCCCTGGCACAGTTTGAGACTGTGTTCTCTTATTCTGTCCCTGGGTGCCTGAGAGAAGAAACCAACCCCCACCTGGCTACAACCTCCTTTCAGGCAGTCGTAGAGAGCAATAAGGTCTCTCCTGAGCCTGTTCTCCAGGCTGAACAACCCCAGCTCCCTCAGCCACTCCTCGTAGTGCTGTGCTCCAGCCCCCTCACAGCCTTGATGCCCTTCTCTGGACATGTTCAAGTACCTGAACATCTTTCTTAGATGGACACAGTACTCAAGGTGTGGCCTGACCAGTGCTGCGTACACACATAGCTGTGCAAGGGCCCCACATATCTGTGGTAAAGTTACACAAGTACTTGCTCCTCAGGCTCAGACATAGTTTAGTATCTGTCTCTCACTTACACATGCCCCAGTGGACTCTTTGGACCAGGCACCCTACCCTCACCTGCAATATCCAGCCCATGTGTGGTGGTTTAGAACTAACACTTGAGCCTAGTTCCTAAGTGCAAACAAGTACAGGAATTTTCCAGAGACTTTGAGTAAAAGGTAAATGAAGTCAGGAGTGTGACACAGAATAATAATAATAATAATAATAATAATAGTAATAATTGCTATGTTTATATAATTGCATTTGTTTGCTGATTAGTTTGTACTGGGTAGCACAAACAGTTCTACCTTTACTACTTCTCTCTCCATGGCTCTGCTTGCTTGCTCCCTTACCTCCTTTCTGACCTTCTGCTGGCTTGACTGACTCATATAGGGTGGTGAGATACAGGAACAGGTTGCCAGGTTGTGGATGTTTCCTCCCTGGAAGGGTTCAAGGCCAGGCTGGATGAGGCCTTGAGCAACCTGTTCTAGTGGAAAGTGTCCCTGCCTATGGCACAGGGGGGTTGGAACTGGATGATCTTTGAGGTCACTTCCAACCTAAACCATTCTATGATTCTATATACTGTGTCTCTTGAGATACCAGGAAGGGGAAAGGAGGTGCAGGGTGTGGGGTCAGACTGCAGCAGTCCCTCTGGATAGCCCAGGGATGAAAAAGCTGAATTAACTGTACAGGGGAGTCCTTGTATTTGTTGCTAAATTAGACATATACAAGGTATATTTATGTATATTTACATCGCCTTTTACACATTTTACACTTAGTCCACCTTTGTAAATATAGCCTTCATTTTGAGTTTGTTTTGATAATTTACTCCAAGGGTAAATTCCAATTCATAGGGGTTCAAATCCAACACACAACACCAAGGACTGAGTGATTGCAACCAGGTAAGAAACCTTGGCCTGATCCTCCCCTGTGTTTGCAAACATCATGCTTCAAACCACAGGCCATAGCCCGTTCAGGACACATGTGCACCACTCTGTGGAAAGATTTGCATTTTCTAGGAAATATTAAGGACACCTGGTACCAGTGGGAAACACCGTAAGTCAGTTTGTGTCATCACCCAGCACAAAGGGCATCTCTCAGGTGTGCTCCTTTCAGAAGACAAAACTTGCTCTTTGAAATACCAGCTCAGTAGCTGACGGCTGCCCCTCTGGACTCAACACTAACCCTGGTAACTGTTTTCCTGCATCTCAACACACACACATCAGCTCTCTTAGCAAAGCCAAAAGATGTGACAACACACAGTCCAAGGTTTGACTCTCACACTAAAAGAACTTTTTTTCCAAATTGGGAAGAATTCCCCCCACCTCCGTCGTTTGAAAGAGATCAGAAATAGATGTACAACATGACAGTAATATTACCTACAAAGGAAAAGATGATTTGTAGTTTGAGCATCCTTTTGCTTGTCCTCTCCAGGATCGTGCTGTCTGCCCTGTTAATTGCAATGCTGCCGAGAGAACTCAGCATATGCTGAGTTCTACTCTGTCAGGTTGGTTTGGCTGAGCTGGTATACTCACACTGGTTGTACTTTTCCTCATGATCTCCAAATCCTTTTCAACTGCTCCTTTCCAGGAGGCAACACTATACACATGCAGCTTATGGGTACATAAGTAGCTTTCAGCTGCATTTAAATGCATCCAGTTACTCAGTTACAGTACTGCAAGACTTCTCTCCACTCCACCCTTCACCTAGTGTGTTACCAACAGGGATTTCATTCATTCTAGAACAACACATCTAGGGCATTGAGGCCTCCAAAGTGCAAGCATCAGCCTCTAGGTGCAAAACAAAAATGCTCAGAAAGGAGGGGAACAGAATTCAATGAAGAATATGTCCTGCCACTGTTCTAGGTTTCCTCTATTCATTACATTTAGCTTTCTACTGCATGCTTAACTGCTAAGGTGGAGAGCTGGACCCAAGTTTTCCTTCAGCCTAGCAGATCTTTCAACTTTCATGTTTTGCTCTCATACCACACAGAAAATCTGCAGGCTTTGTAAGAAACTTGAGTTCAAGTAGTTGGACGCTTCTAGAGCCAAAACAGCTGTTGAGCCAATATCCTTCCAGACTAAGGAAAAACTTACACCACAGCCCTGAGGACAATCTTAACCTGAAAATCCTTAGTTTCCTCAAGATCTTCTATTGTTGTTGATGTTGCTGGAGGAGGAGGAAGGTCTCAGGCAGAAGAGATGTGGCTCTACCTATGAAGCTGGATCTTAAGGTAGAATTTTCTGAAGCTTGGAAATCTGAGGGTTTAAGACTAGTCCAGCTTACATGCTTCCTCTGCACATTTAGGCATGACACCTTCTTTGACCCAAAACATTAAGCCTGTTTCCATCCTTGTGAGTTTTACAAATACTTCTTGTTTTGCCTAAGTCACAAATATTGTAGGAACAGGGACACAGCTTGATTTGAATATAAGTATCAGATGTATCTCCTCTCAAAAGTTACCTGCAGACTCTCCCCAAGCCAGGCTACCTTCAGACATTATACAGTAACTAGAGACAGACGTAAACACGCAAAGAAATTGCCTGAAATAGAATAACTTAACCCTCATCGCAAGGTGTAAAGTGTGGCAAATACATTACAGTGACCTACCCATGTAAAGCAACCCTCTCACATCAGTGGGATAATCTTCTGGTGTTAAACAGAACTGTCTCTTCTGATCAGAACTCTCTGATCTATCAGATGTATCTCCTCTCAGAAGTTATGTGCAGACTCTCCCCAAGCCAAGCTACCTTCAGACATTATACAGTAACTAGAGACAGGTGTAAACATGCAAAGAAATTGCCTGAAATAGAATCAGAATAACTGAACCCTAATTGAAAGCTGTAAAGTATGGCAAATACATGTGGTGGTTTAGCAATTGCCTCCCTCCCCACACTGTGAAATAACCCAGGCTAGGACTCAGCTGGCTGGAAGTTAAGGAATGAAGCTTTATATTTACAGCAATGCACAATATACAAGCAGATATTTACAATGTATAACAGATATTTACAGATATATATACAGTGAAAAATTAATACAGAAACACCACAGCCATCCCAGAGATCAAAATCCCTAAGAGGGGTCTCTAACCACCCCTACACCACCTTTCCTCCCTTCCCCAATTTTATCTCACCACCTGTTGATGCAGCAGATAGGCGGAGGCAGATCAGCCAGGGGGGGTTAGCAGTAGGAAAGAAGTTAGTAGAATTATTCAGAATCAGCTACAAGGGGCAGGGAGAAGGAGCCATGCAAGGAGCCAGCCACAGCCCAGAGAGGTCTGAAGCAGTCAGAATTTAGGTTACAACCCTTAAAACAGTTTTTTTTTCTTTCTCAGTAAAGCTCTGAGTGGAGTAGCAGCATCAGTGCTTTCCTCTCTCAGCCTATAGCCTAATTTCTCATTCAAATCCTCCAAGTAGTTCAAACCAGCACAATGCATTACTGTAACCTACCCATGTAGAGCAATCATCTCACACCAGTGAGATGATCTTCTGGTGTTAAACAGAACTATCTGTTCTGATCAGAACTACCTGATCTATCAGATGTATCTCCCCTCAGAAGTTACATGCAGACTTTCCCCAAGCCAAGCTACCTTCAGACATTATACAGTAACTATAGACAGATGCACACATGCAGAGAAATCGCCTGAAATAGAATCAGAATAACTGAACCCTAATTGAAAGCTGTAAAGTGTGGCAAATACATTAAAGTAACCTACCCAGGTAAAGCAACCCTCTCACACCAGTGGGATAACCTTCTGGTGTTAAACAGAACTGTCTCTTCTGATCAGAACTGTCTGATCTATCAGATGTATCTCCCTCTCAGAAGTTATGTGCAGATTCTCCTCAAGCCAAGCTACTCTCAAACATTATACAGTAACTAGAGATGTAAACATGCAAAGAAATCACCTGAAATAGAATAAGTGAACCCTAATTGAAAGCTGTGAAGTATGGCAAATACATTACTGTAACCTACTCATGTAAAGCAATCATCTCACACCAGTGCGATAATCTTCTGATGTTAAACAGAACTGCGTTTGCTCTATCTGTAAGAATTAACAGATGGAGCAACCCTTTGGGCTTTATGTAACAGTAATTAAACAAATCCTCACAATAGCCACATGATTTCATGCATGATCCAAGGGGGGAAAAAAAATAGGCTTTGCTGCCACGTTGGAAAATTCCAGGTCATCTAGTGCAGAGCTCCATGAGAGCTGTCAGCTTTGGATCAGTCTGCCTCATCCTCCAGGATATCCTCTTCACAGTGCACTAGGGCTGAGAGTAGAAGATCCAAAACCAAAGCAGCTGTAACAGGCACCTTCATTATCTGCTGGGAAAAAGTTCTTGGACTACTTTGTCTGTAAGATGGGAGACAACTATCCACACACCTCGCTGCAACAGAAGTCAGGCTGAATAAAGAAAATATGGGAAAACTCATAGCATTTGGTATGTGTCCCCACAGGCAGCTCTGATAAAAACAACCAACCTCTTGTTTTATCTGCTTCACAGTCCTGAGCACCAGCAGCAGTCTCGTGGGCTAGAAAGGCTGGGGGTTGAGAAGTGAAAAGTCAGAGCTACCCATTACTATGGGCAAGAAAAGAAATCTCACCTCCAGGTAACACCCACTGAGCCTTGTGAATCTCTACTCAGCTAAAAGGGCAAGAAACCTGGACTACATCTTACCTGGAGAAGGCAGACTCCAGGTAGGGATGGTTTTTCTACCTTCTCATTGCAGTGCACCTCCTGCCCAAAAGAAACTGTCATCATCAGCACCTCTCTGAAATGCTACACACAGGGATGATCAAATTGGGCATGCCAGGAGTTCACCTCTGAAAAACCCTCAGAGCTGTGCTGAGCATGGTGCCAGCATCTCCATACCCTTCATAGAATCATAGAATGGTTTAAGTTGGAAGAGACCTCAAAGATCATCCTGTTCCAACCCCCTGCCATAGGCAGGGACACCTCCCACTAGATCAGGATGCTCAAGACCTCATCCAGCCTGGCCTTGAACACCTCCAGGAAGGGAGCAGCCACAACCTCCCTGGGCAACCTGTTCCAGTGTCGCCACCCTCACTGTGAAGAACTTCCTCCTAACATCCTGTTCAAATCTCCCCTCTGCCAGTTTGAACCCATTCCCCCTCGTCCTGTCATGACAACACCTTGTGAACAGTCCCTCCCCAGCCTTCCTGTAGGCCCCCTTCAGATACTGGAAGGTTGCTGTAAGGTCTCCATCCTGCAGTGCTCTGTCTCCTTCTCACCAAGTACTCTACCTCTCTATAAAATACCTCAGATATTTTGCACTAGAAACACATAGATGACACACAGGCATTTCTCTCCTGTACATGATGCATATAGAGAATTATAGAACTGCAGAATTAACCAGGTTGGAAAAGACCTCCAGGATCATCAAGTCCAACCTATCACCTAACCCTTCTAATTAACTAAACCATGGCATTAAGTGCCTCATCCAGCCTCCTCTTAAACACCTCCAGGGATGGTGACTGCACTACCTCCCCAGGCAGCCCGTTCCAATCCTCTCATCACATCTAACACCAAGCCAAAACCAACAGCTGAAAGATAATTCAGCACATTAAAACTGAGCCTAAACCCGACCCCAGGCCGGGTAAGGAACCCATCCACATCTACTAATTTTCATAATATTCAATCTGCTGCTGCTGAAAATGCCAGGCCCCCAAACTAACGAAGCATTTCACAGGTTTGGGGTCCTGTTGTTCTTCCAAAGATTATTTGTANGACCCAAGCAGAGCTTTAAAAATCAAACGTTTATGCTTCCTCTGAATACATCAATTCGCTGTTGTTTTTTTGTATCTCATGAACTTGCCCTGGGTTTTAGGCCACTGAGATCACAGAATCATAGAATGGTTTAGGTTGGAAGGGACCTCAAAGATCATCCTGTTCCAACATCCCTCCATAGGCAGGGACACCTCCCACTAGATCAGGTCACTCAGGACCTCATCNTGTCAAGAACTTCCTGCTAACATCCCATTTAAATCTCCCCTCTGCCACTTTAAACCCATTCCTTCTTGTCCTGTCATTACAAGACATTGTGAATAGTCCCTCCCCAGCCCTCCTGTAGGCCCCTTTCAGATACTGGAAGGCTACTATAAGGTTTCCTGGAAGCCTTCTCTTCTCCAGGCTGAAAAGCCCCAACTCTCTCAGCCTTTACTCACAGCAGAGCTCTCCAGCCCTCTCAGCATCTTCGTGGCCCTCCTCTGGACTTGCTCCAAAAGTTCCCTGTTCTTATTGTGCTGAGGGCTCCAGAACTGCACACAGTACTGCAGGTAGGGTCTGAGGAGAGCAGAGTAAAGGGGCAGAATCCCCTCCCTTGCCCTGCTGGCCACACTTCTCTTGATGCAGCCCAGCACACAGTTGCTGTCTGGGCTGCACATGCACACTGTCTGCTCATGTTGATCTTTTCATCAACCCAGACCCCCAGGTCCTTTTCCTCAGGGTTGCTTTCAGCCATTTGCCACCCAGCCTGGATTCCTGCTTGGGATTGTACCGGTCCAGGGATGTCTTAAGCCATAGAGTACAGACCTCCAAAGGGCTACCCAGCCACTTGTAAATTGTAATTCCACTCCATAACTCTGCTATCTCTTAATACACTGGATGTACAGCTAGCTCATTCTCTTTTCTCCCTTCTCTCTCATCCTGTTGGCTCATGTTGAGCTTTTCATCACCCCAGACCCCCAGGTCCTTTTCCTCAGGGTTGCTTTCAGCCATTTGCCACCCAGCCTGGATTCCTGCTTGGGATTGTACCGGTCCAGGGATGTCTTAAGCCATAGAGTACAGACCTCCAAAGGGCTACCCAGCCACTTGTAAATTGTAATTCCACTCCATAACTCTGCTATCTCTTAATACACTGGATGTACAGCTAGCTCATTCTCTTTTCTCCCTTCTCTCTCATCCTGTTGGCTCATGTTGAGCTTTTCATCACCCCAGACCCCCAGGTCCTTTTCCTCAGGGCTGCTTTCAGCCATTTGCCACGCAGCCTGGATTCATGCTTGGGATTGTGCTGATCCAGGGATGTCTTAAACCATAGATCACAGACCTCCAAAGGGCTACCCAGGCACTTGTAAATTGTAATTCCACTCCATAACTCTGCTATCTCTTAATACGCTTGCTGTACAGCTAGCTTGTTCTCTTTTCTCCTTTCTCTCTCATCCTGGCAATATGTGAGCTTTCATCCCTAGTACTCCATCTCTGGAGTCATTAAAAGTCTACCTGAACACCTGCTCTAGGTGACTGTGGCCTGGCAGAGGGGTCAGACTGGATGATCTTCAGAGGTCCCTCTTCCAAGTGCTGTGTTTCTGTAGCCAGCATAAGGAGAGGGGAAAGTTCATCTCATTTTCTCTTTTTCTGTGGCACGTGAGCAAGTTTGTGAGATACCCAATTAGAACAATTAAGCTCTGTAACAGAGCCAGGGAAACTTGCCATTGGGTTTTACATCTTGGTGACAAACATCTCCACCTCTTAGAAGCCCCTTCCAGTCTTTATCAATGAAAACTACACGCAGCCTGTGATGTAACCGAATCTTTGTGGAGGGATGTGAAAAGAACCTCAAAAGGCTGTAATTTCAAGTCTCAGGATGATTCAGCTGCGTAGCATAAAACAGGTTACAATTCAAATGCTTGTCTCTGTGTACCATGAACATTTCATGACCCTGTAGTTTAATACAGCTGAATTAAAGCTGGAGGTGGGGAGATTCAGATTGGATGTGAGGAGGAAGTTCTTCACCATGAGAGTGGTGAGGCCCTGGAACAGGTTGCCCAGGGAGGTGGTTGGGTCCACATCCCTGGAGGGGTTTAAGGCCAGGCTGGATGAGGCTGTGGGCAGCCTGATGTAGGGTAGGGTGTCCCTGGGCATGGCAGGGGGGTTGGAACTAGATGATCCTTGTGGTGCCTTCCAACCCTGACTGGTTCTATGATTCTAACAGATTCAAGGTATGGTCTCAGGCTTTTAGCATGTTGCAGCATTCGTCCCTGTCTTGTATCAGTGAAGTGCAATACAGATTTGTAGGCAGAACATGCTGCTGCTAGTGGAAAGATGTTGATTCCTCTTACAGTATCAGCCTCACAATGTGCTTGCTTTTTTTGTCTCTCAAGGCAATTCGCCAACCACAGGTGCAGACGTGTGTGCTGGTTTGAGGCTAATTGGAGGATTTTAATGCGCAGTTAGATTATAGGTTGAGAAAGGAAAACATAGAGGTGTCTCCTTCACTCATAGGTTTGCTGAGACATACGAAAGTAAGAACCAAAACACAGATAAGGCAGAGCTTCTTCGGGTCATTCTGGCTGCTGATCTCTCTCTCCCTGCCTTCTAGCTGGATCTGTGTAACCCAACTAATCAATTCCTGCTTCTAACAACCCTAGCCAATCTTCCTCACTTACCTGGCATGTAATACAGACACTGGGATAAGATTGGGTAGTGGGGGGAAGGTGGTAGGGTGGTTGGGAACCCCTCTTGGGGAGTCTGATCTCTGGGAGGGCTGTGGTGTTTCTGTATTAACTTTTTACTCTATACACCTGTAAATATCTGTCATATATTGTAAATATCTGCTTGCATATTGTGCAAAGCTGTAAATACAAAGCTTCATTTCCTTAACTTCCAGCCAACTGAGTCCTAGCCTGAGTTATATCAAAGGTGTCAGGGGGAGAGGGGATTCCCAAACTAACACAACATATCACCCTTTCTCCTGTCTGCCTTAGGAGGAGAGATTTTTGAGACAGGAATACAGAGCTTTACACTCCATAAGGTAAGAAACTCATCTAGCTTGGGCTGGGCTGATTGTGGAGCCGGCACCGATCTCATTTAACTTGAAAGGCAGAATTCAACATCAGCATTTGGCATGATTGCTTCCAGCTGTCACTGATAGTACTTGGCCAAAGTGCAAGAAAAAGCTGGCCAAAATAGCAGCTTGGTTTCCAGAAAGACATTTACAGTAACTCAAATTACTGTCATTTAATTCACCCTAAAATACTTCTGTTGACATGTCAGTGCTTTATCGTGATGGTTTTGACCTCAGTGAAGAATTCATAGGAATCCTTTGCTCCCTCCCTTCCTATGCCTGAGGCTTTCATCCCACCAAATGGCAAGTTCAGATCTCTCACGAGCCAGCAGTTAGTCCACACCAATCCAGACTGTAGCCTCCGTGCCACCCGATGAACACGCCCCACATTGCTGGACCACACAGTGGCTGCCAAGCCGTATTTCACATGGTTGGCTCTTTCAATCACTTCTTCTTCTGTATCAAAGGCTACCACACATGTCACAGGACCAAAGATCTCCTCTTGCATGCACTTAGATTCATCTTTGACTTCAGCAATAACTGTGGGCAACATGAAGTAGCCTTTCTGGTTGTCAGCGGGAAGAACCAAGGAATCCACTCCCTCTCCGCACAGGACTCTGGCTCCTTCAGCTTGGGCTTGCTTCACATAGTTCCTTACCTGGGGAAGCGGCAGAAAAACATCACTGATAAAGAATATAAAATTCCAAAATCCCTCAATTCCTTCAAATTTCAAATTCCTCTCCAGTCTGATCCCTCCTAATGAAGGTCATTCCCTAGCTTTTCTTATTATGATTTTGCAAAAGTAGGGCTGAGTATTACTTGGTGTAAAACAATTTTTCTCTCTTTCCATTAACCAACAGGCAGCACCACTGGCCCTTCTTGCTAAGTATTCACAACAGGGCATGGCCCTGGTGAAAACAAAAGCAGTCCCAAGAGCCCTGCTCCATTTTTCCAGGAGCTTGCCGTGTATTTGCAGTTTGCTATGTATTCCATGCCATGGTTCACTCATCTACTCAAAGAGATAAGTAATATTTTCCTACCTCACAGGCAGCCTTGTTAAATGTTTACAAGCCACTAGGATGATGATGCCATGAGTGCTACAGAAAATCTCATCAATAATTAAGTAAAGTTGTTTCCATGGCTGCTGCTACCATATGCTGCCTTGAACACATAGGATAGGCTATTGATCCACTTCAGCTCTGAAATTGTTGCTTGGTTTCTCTACCTATAGAAATACCACAGAGACACCACTGACATTCTCTTTTTCTTCTTCTAACCACCTCTGTAGGTTAGACTCTGAAGCCTTCTGTAGTGCCCACAGACCTTGAGAAGTAGGTGTTTCTGCCCTCTACTTCTGAACAGGCTTTGAGGACCTGCTGAGGCATCAGGAGGCATGACAAAGGTCTCAAATTCTCTCTTACTCTGCAGGTTTTTGTGTCCTTCTTGATTATGCTGATGGTGTCGGCTAGTTTTGGGATGTGAGCACCTGCTCTTCTGAACGCTGACACCATAAAAAATTAACTGCATATAAGCCTTTAGGGCAGACCATGTTTAACTGTGCACCATTTCAGCTTCCCTCTCCAATTCCAAGCAGTCCCTAGGAAACTGTCTTCTACTCCCCAGAATTTGCCAGTGGTATAAAATCGGAACTTTATAGAATCATAGAATCAGCCAGGGTTGGAAGGGACCACAAGGATCATCCAGCTCCAAACCCCTTGCCGTGCCCAGGGACACCCTACCCTAGATCAGGCTGCCCACAGCATCATCCAGCCTGGCTGCAGGGATGGGGCCTCAACCACCTCCCCTGGGCAACTCATTCGAAGCTCTCACCACTCTCATGCTGAACAGCTTCCTCCTCACATCCAATCTGAATCTCCCCACCTCCAGCTTTGTTCTATTCCCCCTAGTCCTGTCACTACCTGAGAGCCTAAAAAGTCCCTCCCCAGCTTTTCTGTAGGGCCCCTTCAGATACTGGAAGGTCACCTGGGAGCCTCCTCTTCGCCAGACTGAACAGCCCCAACTCTTTCAGTCTGTCCTCATAGCAGAGGTGCTGCAGCCCTCTGAGCATCCTTGTGGCCCTAGTATCTTGTTAGGCAAATGAAGTTATCTCAGCAAATGCAATATTAAAATCACTTTTTAAAGCTGCTGAACTGTAAGATTGGTTACTATAAATTTAGTATTTAGATTTACACATTTTGAATTATATCACCTTAATAGTGGGAAAAAAAATGTATTTTTTATCATCCTAAATTGTTTTCACCATGGAGTTGATTATTCTGGAGTACTCAGGTTGTCAGGTCACAGGCAACAAGATATACTACACTGGCTTTGAATCACCATCCCTCAGAGCTAATCTTGAAGAGGTCCTTTCTATACATCATTTCATAGTCCTCTAAAAGATGAGAGGAGATCTTGTAAATTCTATGAATCACCTTTTCTAGATGCTCTTTACTTATTAGTGCTCCCACGCTGACTGTAGGATCTGAAGGGTTCCCAACCTTCCACTTCTTCACCTCTGCCACAAACCTCTTCACAAACTCGTTGTATATGCCCCTCTGAACAAAGATCCTGGAGGTGCAGAGACAGATCTCACCCTACCAAAAATAAACAAACCAGAAAAACAACGATATTAGTTCATAACTCACTACTGGAAAGTGTTAATAGGCACATCTCAGAATGAGACTTTGTGTCCCTGCACCCTCAGGAGTGCAAACTACATTCAGCAGCACTGCAAAGTAGGATTTTTCACAGATTAGAAAGGAAAAGAAACATAAAACAGCACTAAGAATCATAGAATCAGTCAGGGTTGGAAGGGACCACAAGGATCATCTAGTTCCAACCCCCCTGCCATGCCCAGGGACACCCTATCCTACATCAGGCTGCACACAGCCTCATCCAACCTGGCTTTAAACACATCCAGGGATGGGGCCTCAACCACCTCCCTGGGCAACCCATTCTAGGCTCTCACCACTCTCATGGTGAAGAACTTCCTCCTCATGTCCAGTCTGAATCAAAGGGGAGGGGAAGGGAAGGGAAGGGAAGGGGAAAGGGGAAAGGGGAAAGGAGAAAGGAGAAAGGGGAAAGGAGAAAGGAGAAAGGAGAAAGGAGAAAGGAGAAGGAAGAAGGAAGAAGGAAGAAGAAAGAAGAAAGAAGAAAGAAGAAAGAAGAAAGAAAAGAAAGAAGAAAGAAGAAAGAAGAAAGAAGAAAGAAGAAAGAAGAAAGAAGAAAGAAGAAAGAAGAAAGAAGAAAGAAGAATCTGTGCTGTTTATTTATAAAGGGGGATGCATGCATTATGGGAATGAAATAACAAAAGATTGCACTTTCTGGTCCACCTCCTGGACCTATCTAGCCTCTGGAGGCCCTCGATTTTTACGGTCCTTAAAGGCACCCAGCCTCAAACCGTAACACAGGGTTTATGTGTCAGAGGGGTGAGAGGCACCTGGTTGGCAAAGCTGGACCTCACGGTGGTGGGGATGCACTGGCTCAGGTCAGCATCGTCGAAGATGACGGCAGGGTTTTTCCCTCCCAGTTCCAGCGAAAGGCGCTTGCAGTGGGGGGCGCTCTTCTCCGTGATCCGCTGGGCTGTCAGCGTGCTTCCCGTGAAGGAGATCAGAGGCACATCAGGGTGGCAGGCAAGGGCTTCTCCTGCCTTGCTGCCCCTCCCAAACACCACATTCACCACCCCAGGGGGCACCCCTGATGGGAAGAAAGGCAGAGAGTCATCACCCCCTCTCCCTTGCCCAGCAGGTTTTGCTTCACCATCTTTTGTCCCTGAAGTCAGAAAATTCCTGGTAGCTCTGGGGTGACAAAGGCTGCATTAGGTTGTCCTGGTAGGGCACAAATCCTACCCAAATCAGTTCAAACTCCTGTTCTTTCCTCCTCCTGTTGTAAGGTTCGGGAGTAGCAGGTGGAACAGGTGATGAGGGTTTGAACGAAGAAGCCCTGTGCCACAGGGTCAAGTCGGGTGACTAAGTCAGGTGCTTTGATGCTGTCCCTCAAAGTGTTAGGGTCGACCCCTGGGCACAGACCAGTTTCACCCTTCAAAATAGGGTATTCAAGGGAGGGTGACTTAGACCATTGCTTCCTTCCTTTCATCGGGATCAGACGTCTCTTGCACCTCTCTCACAGCGGCCACGTGTTAGCAGTGTGTATTTGTATTGGTTTACTCCCAGCTACCCCGAGCTCAAAGCCCAAAAGAAAACTCAAAACCGTTTGGAAGTGAAAAGGGGTATAAAACCTTTAAATAATGAGTAACAGGGAAAAGAAGGGGTTTTCTGTTGCTTACAGGAGGTGGGAGGAAAGGGAAACAAACGGGAATGCAACGGTGTGGAATTGAGGGGAGGGATACAGAAGACCCGGGAGAGGGGGAAAAGGGAGAAGAGATACCACCGCGGCAGGGTTTTTAGTCCGAAAAACAAAGTCACGGTCCCGCGGCTGGTGGTGCTGAAGAACAGAAGCAGGTTGCAAACAGCAGCTAAGCAGTTCCCGGTCTCCATGCGGCTTTGTTGCGGAGCACTTGGAGGGGCAGCGGGGAGTGGCAGGGGGTCCCAGCAGCGC
>VWZI01004614.1:21495-98084 GCA_013396835.1 Psilopogon haemacephalus
TTTTTACTGTATATATCTGTAAATATCTGTTATATCTTGGAAATATTTGCTTGTATATTGTGCATTGCTGTAAGTATAAAGCTTCATTTATTAACTTCCAGTGTTGTCTGAGTTTTAGCCGGTGTCTATAAAGGTGGCAGGGGGCAGGTAACTGCAAATCCACTACAGGGGTTAGGATTTCCCCTGTTAGCAGGTTCACTGTTTTCTAACTTCTGGCTGTTTAGACTGTTTAATTCAGTGTTTATAAGCAGTTTTGTGCAACAACCTTGCCAACTGAACATCCAAAGAACCCCAGGGAAATTTTCCCGAAATCTCAATTATTAATAATAATAATTAAAAACTTTAATAGTCGCAACATGGGTTTAAGCTAGCCACCTCTGAGCCCAAAAGCGCAATAAATACTCAATCCGATTTGGAAGTAAAAATATATGTAAACTTTAACAATAAATAGGAGGTGAAGGGTTTTTTTTTTACAGAAGGTGTGGGAATGAAGGGGAAACCAGAACGCAGGGTATAGGGAATGAGGGAAAAACAGAGAAGCTGGGGAGAAGGGGAAAAAGGGGAATCATAGAGCCAGCCTGGCCTTGAACACCTCCAGGGAGGGAGCAGACACAACCTCCCTGGGCAACCTGTGCCAGTGTCTCACCACCCTCACTGTGAAGAAATTCCTCCTAACATCCCGTTCAAATCTCCCCTCCGCCAATTTGAACCCATTCCCCCTTGTCCTGTCATTACAAGACCTTGTGAATAGTCCCTCCCCAGCCCTCCTGTATGCCCCCCTTCAGATACTGGAAGGCTACTATAAGGTCTCCTGGAAGCCTTCTCTTCTCCAGGCTGAAAAGCCCCAACTCTCTCATCCTGTCCTCATAGCAGAGCTGCTCCAGCCCTCTGATCATTTTCATGGCCCTCCTCTGGACTCTCTCCACCAGTTCCACATCCTTCTTGTGGTTTGGGCTCCAGAACTACATCCATGACAGCCACTGAGAGCTAATTCTCAGCCTCTTAAGCTCTCATGATTTCTCTGCTGACACCACAGACTTAGGAGATCCTTAAGTGGAATGCAGTAGGGGAAAAGGAGGCACAAAAAGTCTTTTCATGAGAAGTGAGTGGGGAAAAAAGTGCAATAGCTGGGGTGGAGAGAGGAGATAGCACAAAGATAGAGCTTTTGGTGTTTCAGTGTAATATTCAGCTAGAATATAGCAAAAAAAAAAAAAAAAAAAANTTTCATAAAAAAAAAAAAAAAAAAAAAAAAAAAAATTAAAACCAAACAAACAAACAAACAAAAACTTTCTCAAAGTCTTTGAGCACTTCCTGATTTCTGCAACAAACCCAAAACAGTGCCCAGACAACCATGCCCACCCCCATTGCGCCCCACCTCGCATGGCTGTTGGACTTACCTGCTTTCTCCAAGAGTTTGCACATCATCCAAGCAGTGACAGATGTCATCTCACTCGGCTTGGCAACCACAGTATTTCCACACGCAATGGCAGGAGCTATTTTCCAGGTCAACAAATACAGTGGCAAATTCCAGGGGCTGATTAAACCAGCTACAAAGCAAACCCATGGAAGACAAGAGCTCAGACTGCTGCTGGGAGACAAGACTCAGTTCTCTAACCTCAAACACTTACACAGCAATTCAGATTTATGAAGAAAATGTGGCTATGGCTTTTGTTTCCAGACAACAAAAATATTTAGAGACATTTATTGGAGGCAGATAAATTTAAAAGATTTATGTAAGTGATGCTAAAGGTGATCAGTTGAACTCTCTGATTAAGTTTTGTTCTGGAGTCCCTATTACAAGAGGGATGTGGACATGCTGGGGTGTGTCAAGAGAAAGGCCACCAGGATGATCAGAGGGCTGCAGAACCTCTGCTGTGTGGACAGACTGAAAGAGTTGGGGCTGTTCAGTCTGGAGAAGAGGAAGCTCCAAGGTGACCTTATTGTGGCCTTCCAGTATCTGAAGGGGGCCTACAGAAAAGCTGGGGAGGGACTTTTTAGTCTCTTGGGTAGTACCAGGACTAGGTTGCAAAGCTGGAGGTGGGGAGATTCAGATTGGATGTGAGGAGGAAGTTCTTGAGAGTGGTGAGAGCCTGGAATGGGTTGCCCAGGGAGGTGGTTGTGGCCACATCCCTGGAGGTGTTTAAGGCCAGGCTGGCAGAGGCTGTGGGCAACGAGGCTGGTGAGGGGCCTGGACCACAGCCCTATGAGGAGAAGCTGAGGGAGTTGGGGGTTGTTTAGCCTGGAGAAGAGGAGGTTCAGGGGTGACCTCATTGCTGTCTACAACTACCTAAAGGGAGGTTGTAGCCAGGTGGGGGTTGGTCTCTTCTCCCAGGCAACCAGCAACAGAACAAGGGGACACAGTCTCAGGTTATGCCAGGTGAGGTATAGGCTGGCTATTAGGAGGAAGTTCTTCATAGAGAGAGTCATTGCCATTGGAATGGGCTGCCCAGGGAGGTGGTGGAGTCACCATCTGTGAAGGGTTAAGCCCCCCTGGCGCCCCCTGTCTTTTCCCAAGGAATGGTTTCACCCTTTTCCCAGGTTGCATGGTTAGACACTCCCACTTCCTGCTAGGATTTTGGGACTATAAGAGGGGGAACCCAGTCCCCCCCGCTTCTCTTTCTCTCTCTCTTCTCCCTTCTCCGCTTCCCCTCGTGCCGGCAGGTCGAGCACTTGCTGGCGCTCTGTGCTGCTGCAGCACGTGTCTCCCTGCCGCCCTGTGTTCCAGCACCGTTAGCGTCTGCTGAAACTGGGACTGAGACTTTTCGCTATAGGATTCCTGCCAATCGAACTTCAGCTGCCTGCCGCGGTTGTATATTTTTTCCTTTTCCCCCTTCTCCCTGGTCTCTGTACCCTTTTCCCTTATTCCCCATATCCCAAAGCTTGTTTCCCTTTCTCCCACCTTTTGTAAAAAAAACCCTTTCCCCTTACTTGTTGTTAAAGTTTATCCTTTTTACTTCCAAATCGTTTTGAGTCTTTATTGGGCTTTTGGGCTCAGGGTGGGGGCAGCTACCCTCAACCCAATACACCATCCCTGGAGGTGTTCAAGCAAAGACAGGATGGAGCACTAAGTGCCATGCTCTAGTTGACTGGATGACCTTGGAGGTTTCTTCCAACCTGGCTTATTCTATTCTATTCTATTCTATTCTATTCTATTCTATTCTATTCTATTCTATTCTATTCTATTCTATTCTATTCTATTCTATTCTTCAGTGTTTTTTTAGAAACATTAATGCAAGGTTAGCCATAAATACTAGGCACATCAACTCATCTGTGGTAGCACCCTGTGCTAGCCAACAGCAACTTAAGCTTATGTGTGTTAATTCAGATCACTCTTGCTCTTTATTTCCCCATTTTTTTCATTAAAAAGAAAGGACCATACATATTATACAAGTTAGAAAATCTGCATTGTGAGTGCCAACACTTATCAGTGTGCAAATTGCTGTTTCCACAGATTGCTGAAGGACCAGAATTTTGTTCAGTAATTGCCTTTGGGAACACTCCCACCTTGCCTATTCACATGAAATAATGAAAAACAAACCACAAATCTGTAATTTTTAGGCTCACAAAAGCCACAGGATTGCTCGCTGTGTGATGGAGCAGATGCAGTGAGTGACTTTGCCTTATGAGAGTCATTTTGCCAGCAGCGTTTCTGTTCTCCACTGCTCTCAGCAAACTTTTAACTAGGTCCTGTGTAATATTTCGATAAATAAAACCATTCAAGCGTGGATGTGGAATGTCTGTATGCATTTAGACAAAGCACCTAATAATGGAATCATGACGACCTCGTTAGTCGTCAGCTCATCCACTTCATTTCTGAAGCATTAGCAGCATCTAGTGGCCGAGTTCATCAGCTCCCCAGTTAAAAGCACTTCAGCCACCTCTGTGCACTCCAGTCACAGAATCATAGAATGGCCTTGGCTGGAAGGGACCTCCAAAGGTCATCTAAGTCCAACACCCTCTGCAGTAACCAGGGGCATCCTCAACCAGATCAGATTGCCCAGAGCCCTGTCGAGCCTCACTCTGACTATCTTCAGGGATGGAGACTCAAACACCTCCCTGGGCAACCTGTTCCAGTGTTCCACCACCCTCACAGTAAAAGAATCTGTTCCTAACATCCAATCTAAATCTGCTCTGCTCTAGTTTGAAGCCATTGCCCTTATTCTGTCAGTGCAGGCCTTTGTAAACAGTCTCTCCATTCTTCTTATAGACCTCCTTCAGTTCTCCCCAGAGCCTCATTTTCTCCAAGCTCAGCTCCCTCATCCTGTCTTTGTAGCAGAGGTGCTCCAACCTCTTGATCATTTTCATGGCCCTCCTCTGCACTCAGTCCATCAGGTCCATGTCCTTCCTGTATTAAGGGCTCCAGAGCTGGACACAGTCCTCCAGGTGAAATGTCAGGATGAAATCCACTGCTGCTTCCCAAAGGTGAGAAGAATGCTGCTCTCCCAGCTGAAGCAAGAGATCAGCATCTGGACACATCACATCTGGAGTCCCCACTGATCCACAGCAGTGCCACACACCTACCCATGCAGACACACTCATACAAAACACAAGAGACATTTTGACACTGGGAGCTACCAAGGCTTGTATTAGAAATGTTGTGTCCAGCAGGAGTAGGGAGAGGTGATTGTCCCCCTGTATTCAGGGCTGGTGAGGCCACACCTCAAGTATTGTGTGCAGTTTTGGTCACCTCAATACAAGAGAGATATTGAGGTGCTGGAGTGAGTGCAGAGAAGGGCAACAAAGCTGGTGAAGGGCCTGGAAAACAAATGTTATGGAGAGTGACTGAAGGAGCTGGGGGTGGTTGAGCTAAGGGGAGACCTCAATGCTGTCCATAGCTACCTGAAAGGACTTTGTAGGGAGGTTGGTGCTAGTCTCTTTTCACAGGTAAATAGTGTTAGAACAAGAGGGAATGGACTCAAGTTGCAACTGGTAGGTTTAGACTGGACACTAGGAATAATTCTTTCTGAAAAAGAGTCAGACATTGGAATAGGTTGCCCAGGGAGGTTGCTGAATCACCACCCCTGGATGTGTTTAAAGGTGCCTGAGGATACGGTTTAGGGGTAAACTTTGTAGAGTCTGATCAATGTTCAGACTTGATGATCTTTTGCAGCCTCAATGACTCTATGCTTCTAAGATAAACCAGAAGATTTTCAAGGCATATAAGCATTCATTTCACCATGAAGCAGCACAATTGATTTTGCACTAAGCTGCTCCTGCTTTAACAGACTGATTGTGTTCAGCACATAATCCAGAAATGAGAAATGCTTTTGACACATCCTCTTTCTTTGCCGAGACACTGCTCAGGCAGACACCCTGCCAAGGCTTTCAGCTCCCCGAGTGCACCATACCAACTCCCACAGGTGTCCTCAGGGTGTAATGCACACAGCCCGCAGCTGTCATCTCTGAGCACTCTGTCGTGTGATGAAGGAGGGAGGAGGCAAAGAAGCGGAAGTTGTACACGGCCCGAGGGATGTCGATGGTTCTAGCAAAGGTAACAGTTTTTCCTGAAACAAAACCAAGCACACTGCTGGGTTATCACAGGCAGAAAACAGCTCATCTAAACACCACTGTGAACAGCACTTGGAGCTCTGCTCTGTATTGTCTGCACACTTCTGGGGAAATACCTTCTGTCCTGCGTACAGAGAATCCCCAGCACAGTGCAGTCATAGTCAGTAACAACAGCACCCCTGGAGCACCACACTACAAATACCTACCCACTGAAGTCAAAAGCAATGATGCCCCAGGAATCCAAAAATCAGCAATTGCCTCAAGGTTTCATGTACATCAGCTCCAGTTAGCACCAACAGCTCATAGAATCAAAGAATGGTTTAGGTTGGAAGAGACCTCTAAGATCATCCAGTGCCAACCCCCTGCCTTAGGCAGGGACACCTCCCACTAGATCAGGTCGCTCAAGGCCTCATCCAGCCTGGCCTTGAACACATCCAGGGAGGGAGCAGTCACAACCTCCCTGGACAACCTGTTCCAGTGTCTCACCACCCTTACTGGAAAGTACTTCCTCCTAACATCCTGTTCAAATCTCCCTTCTGCCAGTTTAAACCCATTCCCCGTCATCCTGTCATTACAAGACCTTGTCAATAGTCCCTCCCCAGCCCTCCTGTAGGCCCCTTTCAGATACTGGAAGGCTACTATAAGGTCTCCTGGAAGCCTTCTCTTCTACAGGCTGAACAGCCCCAACTCTCTCAGCCTGTCCTCATAGCATGCTCCAGCCCTCTGATCATTTTCATACCATACTGAAACTTTGGACCACATCCATCATTTCAGTGTTCAGCAAGACATTTTACATTTCAGATTGTGGTGGTTTGGCAGTTCCCTGCAGCCCCCACCCCCCCACTTTGAAATAACCCAGGCTAGAACTTACTTGGCTAGAAGTTAAGGAAATGAAGCTTTATATTTACAGCTTTGTACAATATACAAGCAGAACTTTATAATATATTACAGATATTTACAGGTATATACAGTAAAAAAGCTAATACAGAAACACCACACCCCTTCCAGAGATCAGAGTCCCTAAGAGGGGTATTCCAACCACTCTACCACCTTCCCCCCACTTCCCAATCTTATCTCACTATCTATCCTACATGCCAGGTAAGTGAAAGTAGATCAGCCAGGGGGGTTAGCAGCAGGAAAGGAGTTAAAAGTTGTTCAGATCCAGCTAAGAAGGCAGGGAAAGAGATGCTGCAGCAGCCCTGGCACAAAGCAGTCTGTCTTATCTTTTTTTTTATTCTAACTTTATACCATTTCAGTAAGTAAATGAGTGTAGAATCAAATTTTGTTTTCCTTTCTCAGCCTGTAGCCTAATTTCTCATTCAAATCCTCCAATTAGTTCAAACCAGCACATGGATTAACCATTACAGTCTTACCCTGATCCTTTGACTCTGCTTGTGCAAATTCTTCTAGGTCATGCTCAATAAGGTCTGCGAGTTTGTTCAGGATCTGAGATCTTTCCAGTGGACTTTTGGAGGACCAAACTGGGAAAGCAGCTTTGGCAGCTTTGACAGCAAGTTCCACCTAAAAAAGCAAAATAGGGATGGTGAATAGCAATTGAATACCTTAGAATATGAAATAATCAGCAGATGAACTCCTATTTGAGAGGCTAATAACACAGATCACATTGTTAGGAGCACTGCATCTCTTCAGTTGTGGCTGTTCACAGCTTCTCTATTTTCATCTTCTCCAGATACTGTCTCATAAGTCAAGACAGTTTATTTTCTTGATCCTCACTGTAACTCTTAATTTTCTCTACATGCCAGTGACTTGTGGGCAGTCCTCCAGGCCTGGGGGAAACGATGAACCAGACAACTGCACCAGCAAGTGCCACTGGACAGACCCATGAAGAATCTTGTTTCTCATGGAGTAAATTGCAAATTCCTGCCAGAGGAAATGCAGCCTCAGTCTAAATGTCCACAGCCCTTCTTGTCTGCAGCCACACTTTGCAATGACAGAAGGCTTAAGGAAGGAACACAATGTATGCCCTTGCTAACCTTTGATTTCTTCTTGCTAACCTTTGATTTCTTCTTCCGTTTCCCTCAGCTGGTTCATGGAAGGATTAAAATTATATTTACAGAATAGACACCAGGGAGTAATTTTATCTGATCACAGCTAGAAAATCATTAACACCCTCACAGTATGTGATGGTTTGGGAGTTACCCACCTGTGCTGGTTTGAACTAATTGGAGGATTTGAATGAGAAATTAGGCTACAGGCTGAGAGAGGAAAACACTGAGGGTGCTAGTTCTCCCACAGCTTTACTGAGAAAGAAAAAAAAATTGTTTAAGAGCTGTAACCCAAATATAGATAAGTCACCACTGCTTCAGGCCTCTATGGGCTGTGGCTGCTCTTGCATAGTTCTTTCTCCCTGCCTTTTCCAGCTGGATCTGGGTAATTTCACTAACTTCTTTCCTGCTGCTAATCCTCCTGGCTGATCTACCTTTGCCTATCTGCTGCATGAAACAAATGGTGAGAAAAGATTGGGGGAAGGGGGGAAGGTGGTAGGGGTGGTTAGAAACCCCTCTTAGGGATTTTGATTGCTGGGAGGGCTGTGGTGTTTCTGATTACCTTTTTTACTGTATATATCTGTAAATATCTGTTATACATTGTAAATATCTGCTTGTATATTGTGCATTCATGTAAATATAAAGCTTCATTCCTTAACTTCCAGCCGACTGGGTTATTTCAAGTTGTGGGGGGGCACATAACTGCTAAACCACCACACCGCCCCCCACACACATTTGAATTCATCCAGACTAGACTCAGACAGCTGGCAGTTAAGGAATGAAGCTTTATATTCACAGCTCAGCACAATATACAAGCAGATATTTACAAGGTATTACAAATATTTACAGCTGTATACAGTAAAAAGGTAATACAGAAACACCACAGCCCTCCCAGAGATCAGACTCCCCAAGAGGGGTTCCCAACCACCCTTCCACCTTCCCTCACCCTCTAATCTTATCCTAGAATCTACCTCACATGCAAGGTAAACAGGGAAGATCAGACAGGGGGGTTAGAAGCAGAATTAATTAGTTGGGTTACACATATCCAGCTAGAAGCCAAAGAGAGGGAGAGACCAACAGCCAGAGCTCAGACCAGAGTGACTCTGTCTTATCTGTTTATGTCCTTGCTTTTGTACATCTCAGTAAGATTATGAGTGAAGTAGACATCACCATTGTTTTCTTTTCATGGCCTATAATCTTTTTTTTTTTTTTACTCATTAAAATATTCCAATTAGCCTCAAACCAGCACAGAGTAAAACCAAATAATTAGCTGCTTTTTTAAGCTCTTGGGGTCTAGTCAGGCTTAAAGTGTACAGCTATAAAAGATCATTATACACATTTCACATGGGTGCATAGCAGTCTTGCCAGCACTTTGATTGAGATGGACACAACTACTGCATGGTGCTTCAGGCTGACCTTTCTACACACTGGCAGAATACCAGCCCTTTTCTGAAGCAGATGAGGCTTCAAATGATTGAAACACACCAAAAAACTCTCTCTTCCATCAGTCATTTGCTATGGGCTCTTAAATGAAAGTTACCTGCATCTACTGCTTTATAAGCAGTTTCCTTGATGCTGCCTACCAGTCTTAAGATGTTTGCCAGCATCCTTCAATATTTACTGTCCTATTTCCCTTTTTTTTTTTTTTTTTTTTTTTGCTTCCTATATACCACTTCTTAATTGCTTCCAATGTCTAACATTGGAGAAATAAAATCAGCAGTTTCCACAAGGTTTCTCATACATCAACTCCAGTTATTACCAACAGCTCATACCATACTAAAACTTTGGAGCATATCAGGGTAGGCTTTTAGATAAAGCTATCTTGATTTCCCATCATTTCTTCTGGAAGTCAGCCCAAGTCAATAGCCAGGAGGATGCTGATACAATAATCAGGTAATTCTGATCTGTTGCCACATTGCTGGTTTCCATGCAGTCACTGATGACTTATTTCCATCAATTCCACAAAACTGAGTTCCAAACTTCTTCCTTCAGGACATTAAGATGATGTTTTACTAAAACGAGCACAAAAGTTGCAGCAGGAGGAAACCTTCCCATGATCATCAGAACTCATGATCTTCCCTTCCTCAAATTAAGGGTCAGGTTGAGAAATAAGCTAGCTCTCACAAGACCACACGGATCACTGGCCAAGCTCAGAAACCTAGACTACTCTTTCGACTCTAGTTCAAGAACCTACAGCTCAGGTGCTGAAAGCAGCAGGCTGTCAGCTGCCAAACAGCTGGAGCAGGACCAAAGCAGCCCCTGGGAAAGGGGAACTGCAGCTTCTTGCACAAGCCAGGTGTGGACAACATGCCAGCCTGAGAAGATTCACCTTCTGTGTAACCATACTAGCCTTACTAACTAACTTGTCCTTCCACTCTCCTGTCATTAGGTGCCATTGTGGTGCTGCTTCTTATCTCTCCTCTCCTCTGTGGTCTGTTCCACAAGGCGCTTCCTGCTTCAGGAGAGAGGTGATGTGAAGTTAAGGCTACCTGCATTTTTCACCTTCCAGCAGTTTAGAAGATGTCTCATTGTCACAAACAGCCAAAGAGAAAATAAGCAAAGAAAGAAATGAAGTGGCAGTAGACTGATCTTAACAACAACAACAACAAAAAAAAGGCAAGAGAGGGGAAAAAAAGTGAAATATTTGTAACAAAGAAGAGAGCATATAAAAGTTCTACAGTTACTGAGTTTTGACTAGCAAAAAGCAGCAAAGAAAGGCAAGCCACAAAGAAAACGTGTAAGAATTCAGCTATGAACTCGGGTGTCTGAAACACTTCCTTCTGCTTTCCTCTTCTGCACAAAGTAGACACACAGTCTAGATTGGTCATGAAGGGTTCACACTAAGGTATCTAAAACATGATATCTGCTTTCCCAGGGGGTGAGACACAGGAGCTGGGTTCTTTAAAGAGGTATTTTTTTAAGCAGCTTTTTCCCAGGAACAATTAACCCTCATCAGCCTGTCTTTTGGAGATAGAGGGCACCTGTTCAGCTTGCTTTGCTGCTGCTATTTGGAATTCAGAACATCCAGCTGCAAAACAACCTAATCCCTGAAAAAAGACATTTGGTGGCTTTGACAAACTGGCTGAAATGCCCACTGCAGCTGACCTGGTGTTAAATTCCAGCATCAGCAACAGATTTGCTGTCTGTCTGTTCTACTTCCACTAAAACTAAACAAGAGAAAGCCCAACTGGACATCCAGCCTTGCTGGAAACAAGCATTCCAAGTTTTCCATTGAACTTGGGCCTAGATGGTTATTTTAGTATCTCTAGACACCCTCTACGTAGTGTGTGATGGCATTTTCTCCTGCAGCATGTTCCATCAGCCACCTGTGGATGCCAGCTCTGCAGAGCCTGGCAATCCTTGTAGAGCTGTCTAAAGGCAGGAGTAAAATACTCAGTCAATTTCAAAGGTGTTTCGGCTGGGTTCCTGCTGATACAAAGAACCATAACCCAGAAAGCTGAAAGAGAACAGGCATGGCCTTTTAGTATATTTGAACAGTATCTCCAGAATGGCCAGCAGCCTGCTTTTGTTAGATTGTTCTGGTGTTCTCCCATCTCTCTCCTTTGATTTTGCAAATGAATGAACAGGGAGATTTGCACCTGCACATCAAAGCAAAGTCTTTTCAGGCATAATTAAGAGTTGGAAGGAACTTACACAGATGCATTCTAGCAAACCCCATCTATTGGTCTTTAACCCTTGGTCATCGGCATCTAGCAAATATTTACCCAGTTGAAATTACAGTGCAAAGGTTTCTGCTGAGAGAAGCAAAGTAAAAAGATGTCAACAGTTCTGAGATCCAAGTGAAGGCAGCAACAACACACAGCAGCAAAGGGTTTTAAAATGTGTTAAAAATACCATACATTACTTACCAATGTTTTCCATGCCCTTTGCATTACCCCAGCTTTTCCAGTCATTTCCCTCTTCAGCAAAACTGAAATGCTAAGTCTGAGGCACCTGTAGGCCCCTTATAAAGTAGCACGGATGTCACACTGCCCATCCACACCTAAACGTGTATAAGGCAGCAGGAAACACTACCCCACTGGACCACACAGGACTAGGGAGGATTACACTGATGTCAAGGACATGCCACATTATAAGGACCTCCACTTAATATCCCAATGCTACTACCAAAACCAGAGGTCTGGAAGATGTTTCTATCATCTTCAGGTTAGAGTCAGTAAGCCAAACACACTTCTAAACAACAACTTGAAATCATCAAGACACCACAGGAGAACAGTCGTATAGGATGCCTCCAAGTTTATTTACAGAAGAGATCAATAAACCCTTTTCTCTTTTACAGACTGTTTATCCTTTTACAGATTGTTTATCCTTTTACAGCCAGCCTCAGTGTCATTGCTAACTTAAGCCTAACAGGATCCAACCTCTAACTTCCTAACAGCAAAATGTAATAAAAACCCAACCAACCAACTGAAAAAAAAACACCAAAAAAACAACCAGCAGCACTGATTGCTGCAGTAATAAGATTACACAGTGCTACAACAGAATAAAAAAACTCACTCATTTAAGCACAAAAATCTTCAGCATTTGTCTATTCTCTGAACTTCAGCCTCCCCTACACAAAACATCGATGTTGTGTGTATTTAATGTTTCCATTCTCTGTACATGTGGATAGTACTCACCTCCTCTTTGCCACTGTCTGGTACCCTGCAATAGACATCTCCAGTAGATGGATTATAAGAGTCTATGTAGGAGGAACAAGGAACAAATTTGCCACCTATAAAGTTTTCCAGCACTAAAAGAGCCTTTGAGTGAGCCATTGTCAGCTGGTTGCTTCATCTGCGATTTCATTCTATGAGGCATCAATTTAAGTTAGTAGGTCTGCATGTTGTTTGCACAGTGAGCCTGAACTCCTCCCCCTCTCTGTCTTCCCAGCACCGCTTGCTCACGTGTGGGGACAAATCCTGGCAGTAACAGCACCCAAAAATGAAAGGAGCAAAAAGTTACCATTTCTGTGATGCTTGCTTCACTTTCTAAGAGTTGAAGGCTCAGAACAGATCCTTTCTGTCTCTAGGACAAGAGAGGAGAAGAATGGTTTGACAAAGAAATTTCTGCCTATACCAGTTTTTCAAGCTGAAATCTGAAGACATTTTGCAACAAATATACAAAGTAAGTCAAGACCCAAACACCTCGCCAGGGACCCGTACACAGACAAAATACACTTGGACCAGCATGTCTGCAGCTCATCTTCACTGCTTTGTCATCATCAGCACTTTTCCTTGTAACCCCTAAAACAGCGCTTCTTCCAACATAAGAAACTCCTTTTCCCACCAATACTCAAAAACATCAAGCAATGCAAGCAGCTGAGTGGCCCTTCAGTTCAGAAGCACAATCGAGAAGCACAATCTTACCACGCACACTCTGTGGAATGTTGCTAGAAAGGCAGTTTTAAAAAAAATAGAAGACACCAGCTTTCACCTTTTACCTTCCACATTCCAGTGGAAGTCACCCTACTACAGAGAAGCCTGCTACACACAATTGTTTTCAACTTTCCAAGAACTCAAATTATCCAGTAAGAGCTGTGTAAAAGACACTTCTCTCCCAAGAGCTTAGATGCTCTGAGATTGCAAGCCACCTCCTTGCAAACACTACATTGAAAAGCAGTATGTTGGCAACAGGAGATTGTGAATGTCTCAGCAGCTTAGAAAGTTTCTGCACCCTTGAGAGCTGCTGAGCCATCTCATTTCTCATGGATCAACATGCAAACACATTTTGATCAAAACAAGGTGTTTTCGTTGCTCAAGAGATCATTTATGCATTAACCAACTGGCAGCTCTGGGGACAGAGTTCAAACCCCTGCTGAAAGGCAGTGCAGTCACACTGAAACTGGATATGGTAATATTTCTGGCTCTCCCAAACTACAAACTGGGAAAGCATGCAGGACCTTTTCTGTTGTCACAGACTACCGAGCTTCAAAATTCAAGGCAGCTAGGTGTCGGAAGGGTCATCAGCAGTACCTCCTGTATCATGCTTCCTTGTCCGTGAACAGCAACAAATTAACCAGCTCTTCAAACTGTAGACACATTCCTCTGTCTCTGTAGCACTTCAGCAAGCTTAAACATGGCTTAAAAGAAACCTAAAGATTGTAGATTTCTTTCAAAAGTGAAGACGAAGTGCTACTGTTTGTAGCACTTCAGCAACTTAAACGTGATTCAAAAGCAACCTAAAGATTTTCAAGGTTTAAAGACAAGTTCAGTGGAACAGATGCAATGCAGAAGCTTGGCCCTGAAAACTTCACTGCTCTGAAATCTTCATAGTGTTGAAACTGCCAAGTACACAAATGCAATTTCTGGACTACACAAAGGCATAACAAATCCTTCAGGTTTGGCAATAAAAGTGGTGAGAGCCTGGACTGGGCTGCCCAGGGAGGTGGTTGGGGACACATGATTAAGGCCAGGCTGGATGAGGCTGTGGGCAGCCTGATCTAGGGTAAGGTGTCCCTGGGCATGGCAGGGGGGTTGGAACTAGATGATCCTTGTGGTCCCTTCCAACCCTGACTGATTCTATGATTCTATAGTGTTCAGATATTTCAGATTCGTAAGAATTTACAAAAGTCCTTCCACAGAGAACATTGCTGATACTTCTGCAGTATGCATGAACAGTAAAATTTCTGTGGTCAAGTGCAGGCATTTGCTCAATCGGGCTAAAGCATGCAAATGGAAAAAAAAGTTACTTACCAACATTAAAAAAAAACATGTGGGAAGAATAGGTACAGACTGCACATGACTTTGAACTAAGTAACAGTCATAGGCTTTTTGTGTTCTTCGCTAGACAGGGCATGGCTTTACTTTGGTTAACTCAACTGACTGATGCTCTGGAGAGTACTTTATTTCCTTCCTCACACTTACTGTGATCAAAATAGAGTTGTCTCCACTCCACACTTGCATACAGGTCCTTTCACACACCATACTGAAAGGAAGTCCTCAAAGCTGCAGCAAAGCCTTGTCTGTTCTGATCTCATGCTGGAGGTGACAGAAGGACCCTCTTGTCAGTTGGGAGGTTTCAACTGCCCTAATACTGAAAAGCAGGAAGGAGTTACAAGCTTGAGTAAACACAACAATCTGGCTTTAGCAGACTCCTCCAGATGAAACCACCAGTTTTGCTCAGGGGAGCACCAAGCCTGGATGAAGGAGATGTGTGTGCACAGTAGCTGCACCAAGTAATGTGACAAGAACTGCAATTATTTCCACAGAAAGACAAGCTGCATGCCAGTTTCACATTTCAACTCAGAAGTTTACCCCGAAACTTCCGAGTAATTGAAAGTAAAGAATGACTTAACACAATTTAGCAGTGTTTAGATAACAAAAGATGAATGAGGCAAAAATTCTGCTCAGACAAGTAATTTTATTACTCTTACAATTCATAAAATAAAATTAGCCAATGTTGGCATAGCTTCCACTACACAGCAAAAGAAAACTGTTCTTTTTTTTTTTCTTTTTAAATAAGTTTGGGGACAAGGGGAAAAATAATCCCAGGAAAATACTACATACTATTTTCTTAAAAGCAAAGAGTTCTCTTCTCCCTTCAATATGCATTCAACTCAAACCTAAAAATATATTAAGACCAATCAAGTTACTTTTCTGAATTAATGTGCAGCAAAAAAATAAAAAGCAAATCAAAGAAAAGATGTAAACAATTTATGTTTGGAAGTAATGAGTTGTTGGGGTTTTTTTTTCATGACAACTCATTATCTTTTTCTCTAATTCAACTCTGTAACACTTTTCCATCGAGCTCTCTCAGGGCTAAGTTCCATGTGGAGAAAATCACAGGAGATTCTTGAGAACAAGAAGTGCAACATCAGCAGTTCCTTGTCAGTTGGCATCTTGTTCTGCAGTGGGAGAGACTGACGAAGGGCTCCCCAGACATCTTGCATGATTTAACTTTTGTCACTATCGTCTCCTCCCCAATTATTTGCCTTTCTTCCTTCAGCTTGAAGTGACCAGGTTCTTAAAAATGGAAGTTTGGGTATCTGCATTTTGGTTGGACGGTGGAAGTTCTGGCATCACTGTCACTCTTTAATCTAAAAATATAAGCAAAAGGGAAATTAATCTGTGGTGATAAATGAAGTAGTACATGTAACATGGTCACAGCTTTTTTTCAATATGATATACAGTTGTATGTGGAAAAAATAATTCTCTGGCACAGATTTGCAAAACAGTAATTCAAAATAGCAACCAAAGAGCTTAGTCCTCAGTTCTGCAAACACTGAGCATCAAAAATCTAAACAGCATTGAAGCATTAGGGCTGGATGGGACATCAAGGATGTAGTTCCAAGCCCCCTGCCATGGGCAGGGACACCTCACACGAGATCAGGTTGGAGCAAAGGATGGAGGTGGGGAGATTCAGATTGGATGTGAGGAGGAAGTTCTTCACCGTAAAAGTGGTGAGACCCTGAAATGGGTTGCCCAGGGAGGTAGTTTGGGTCACATCCCTGGAGGTGTTTAAGGCTAGGCTGGATGAGGCTCTGGACAGCCTGATCTTGGCAAGGGTGTTGGAACTAGATGATCCTTGTGGTCCTTTCCAACCCTGACTGATTATATGATTCTAGGTTGCTCAGAGCCCCATCAAGCCTGGCCTTAAAATGAGACCCTAGTTGCTTCAAGTAATGCAATGAAAAATGTGTGCAAGATTAAAGCTTTAATTTTGGATCCTGTTTAAGACTGAACAAATCACAGAATTAAGGTTGGAAAAGACCTCTGAGATCATCAAGTCCAACCTATCACTCAACCCCTTCTGATTAACTAAACCATGGCACTAAGTGCCTCATCCAGTCTCCTTTTAAACACATCCCAGGATGGACTCCACCACATCCCTGGGCAGCCCATTCCAGCCCATTCTTTCTGTGAAGAACTTCTCCCTAAAGTCCAGCCTAAACATGCCCTGGTGCAGCTTGAGGCTGTATCCTCTTGTTCCGAATCATTACAAGCACTAAACCTCCTTAAGGCCCAAAGCCTGTGACAGACCTAGCACATCATTCCTGTGCATGTAGGAAAAAAAGCCAGGAATTCTCAAGCTCTGGTTCCAAGTTTTGATATTAAATGATTCAGTTTTACATCTCAGTATCAGAATCTGGTTAATGTGACTAAATTGTTACCCCTCAGGCCTAGAATTAGAACTTGAATTCCAATCCAAGAATCATAAAAAGGCTTTTTAAAATGAGTGACTGAGGGACACTGGTATTTTTCACTTCTAACAGAAAGCAGAGTATTTTTATTCAGCCCCACAGCCTTTGCTTCCTCTCACAAAGAATCAGAAAATGTCTTCAAACATCAGTAAGAACCAATCAGTACAATTGCATTTAATCCTACCATAGGAAAGATCTGGGATCCAAACTAGCCACAGAGGACACTTTCCATTTACAAACTGCTTCTGGTACACATATACAGGTAAATAGACCTCAGAAAGACTCATGTATACTAAAATAGTATAAGGTTATATTAACTTAAAAGAGGGGAAGAATCACAGCATTATAGAATTGTTTGGGTTAGAAAAGACCTCTAGGGTCATAAAATCTGTCAACAACATTCTAAATAGAGTAATTAAAAATACAAAACACACCCAGAAGGCCCAAATCAAACAGAACAGTGGTAAGATTTCCTCACATCTTGCTGTGGAAAAATAATTCACTCTTTTTCCACAGAGTAATTTCACCTTTTAGGCCAAAGAGTGTAAAACACGTTTTAACAATAAAAACCTAAATGCTATGTGAATGTTAACATCCTTCCTTTAGAGTCTAGAAAGCCTATCACAAAAATGCCATACCTCTGTGACAACTCCTGCAGCAATAGTGGAACCACTATAACGTAGCATAAACCTTCCAAGCTCTTTAAAATCTTTATACAATTCTAGAGCAACAGGTCTTTGAGTTTGAAGTTCTATTAGAGCATTCTGTCCTTTAGTCAATAACCTGCAGGTAAGTAAGAAAAAATACTTTGTTATGAATACGTGCATCAATAACTGAAAAAACAAACAAACAATGAATAAACGGGGAAAAAAAATAACTTAAAAATCCAAAAGTATAATGGTGAAGTTTGATTTCAAGTACAACCCAAGCCACCAGACTGAAAAATTCATTTGCCTGGAACACACATTTTAAAAAGGCATCTGATTTTTATTTCTAAACTTCTATAGAAGGGCATCCACTAAGACATTTATCAAACTGTTTTGTTTATTATCTCATTAATATCTGTTTTTTAAATGTCTAGTAGAAATCAAGTCTCATTTCAAACCCAACAGCTGAAGAGCAAATTCATTGCTCTGTAGAAGCCATAATTGTTCTCCCCATTGCCTTTCAGCAATAGTTCCAGCCATGCAATTCCTGGAAAAGGATTACTTTGGTAATGCTGTAGGTGTCAAACAGTGCTTCTACCCACATAAAGCCTTAAGTAACTATAGAGACATTGTTCTCAGAGCTTAACTTGTATAGGAAAACTCTCTAAACCTCTTTCTATTGGTCCTCCTGTCAAGCTGAATTTATCTCAGACAGTAGCCCATCTCCAGAATTATACCACAGATCTCCCAATATTGCAAGATGAAAAAAAAAAAAAAAGTTAAAAAAACCCAAACCAAACATTTCAAAAATTCTTTAATTGTTGGTGACATAGGATTCACTCTCAATAATGAAAGTGACCTAGGCAAGTTATTTTACTTCTCAAGTGCCTTGCATTTATCACGTGGCGAGAAGGTTTTTCACTTTGTAAAACATTCTGAAATCTAAACACGTAACCAAGTGAAACAATGAAACCATACAGAGTCATAGAATAGTAGGGGTTGGAAGGGACCCCCCCTGGAAATAATCCTGTTCATCTCACCTGGCTAAACAGATTAACCTAGAACAGGCAGAATGCATCCAGGCAGGTTCTGAAAGTCTGCAGAAAAAGAGACTCCACAGTCTCTCTGGGCAGCCTATTCCAGTGCTGCATCACCCTCCAAGAAAAGTTTCTCCTTAAATCCAAGTGGAACTGCCTGTGTTCTAGTTTGTATCCACTCCCCCTTGTTCTATCTCTTGCCATCACTGAGAAGAGCTCACTTCTTATAAAAGCATTATTTCTTCATAATACAACATATCATCAAAACTCAGCCCATTTACTGAGTAATTGCCAACTTTTCAAAACACTTACTTAGGTTTTTTCTTTGTCACTTCACCAGTGCTTTTGTGTAGGACACTCAGCAGTCTTTTAATAGTAGCAGGTTCACTTACAGTTTGATAGTGTAAAAGCACCTAGGAATAATTTTTTTCAGTTATTGAAATTCTACAATAGACAGAAATCCAACTTGAAAACACCAACTTCTTTTAAGACTGATTTTTAAAACAAGTGCTTAGGAAGCTCCCTGCCTCACACTCAGTAAGTCCTCCTAGTTCCCAAACATTGTGATCTCTACAGGGACTTTACACAAATGTCATGCATTAATTTATGATAAATGCATTTTTGATTCATAAGTGTTTTGCTTTTGCACTTCAGTGCAATTCTGTAGCATAACTAAGATTTTATTTATTTTTAAAGGCACCTTACAGCTACATGCATCATTCTACACCTAAAAGGCATAAAGTATCTAACAGACAGCCTAGCTTGACTGTGATGAAACTCATGTCCTCTGAAATGCCTCAGCTCTGTACTAAAAGCCAGTAAGAATAAGCACAAGCAGCTACAATAGCTCCTTACATCCTCTTCAAATCACAAAAGAATACATTTCCTCTGGGTAGACAGAACCACTTCTGGACACTAAAAGCCTCTCTCATATTCATGGAGTTGAATGTGTAGAGGCCCTAAGCAACCTGCAATGAACACATGAACTTTCACAGAGACTTACAGGAAAGCCTTTAGTGATTGGAACTTCAATATTGAAGACGAGAACTCGAGCTCTGAAACGAGTGCAAACTTTAATGGGCTCCTTGGGATCACAAAATACACAGCCAACACTACAAGAGAAGAGAAGAACACATCTTGACATACAAATGTTAATTGCTACACGGGAAAAAAAAAATTACTTAAGACAACCACAGATGACACGAACATAATATAACCTGAGGGGGGGAAAAAAAAAACCCAAACAAAAAATAAATCAAGATAACTGTATTAAAGCCTGTAAGAAAATTCATTCCTAGAGAATGTCTATAGTATTTTGTGGGTATGCATGAAAAGGTTTGTCGAGTTCAGTGAAGGATTACGTCCATTGCTAATCAGTTTCTAAAAATGTCACTGTTTCCTGTGCGTAGGTACTTTGAAGAATAAAAACTTTCATTCAGAAATTAATTGTTCCAGATCAATAGCGTAAAACACTGCAGAGCACCCAAAACTGCAGGGCTTCTGCATGTAACTCAACTGTTTTCGTGGTAAAGACTCAAAACTTAACCTCTCAGCAAGACTAACTTCCAAAAAAAACTGCACGGAGTCACAAGGAAGCTGCCGGTCAGAAGTGAGTAAGGTAGACTAGACACAGCTTTCTCACAGCCGTTGAAAGGAAAACTAACCCCACCCCAAAACACACAGCTGAAGGGAAGGAACAGCATGATTAAACATATACATCTGAAGTATCAAATTTCATCATCATCATCAGAGAACTTAAAATGCTGGACCTTTTCCTGCCAAGTCTACTATATTTCCGAAAGAAGAATGACATCAAGGTAAGGAACTGACTTCAAGCCTTCGTTCAACAAGCAGAACAGGACTTTTCCCCTCCCATTTACCATGGAGAATCATGTGCCATTTCGTAACAGCCATACAGAAAAGTCTGTGCTTTTCCCTTAGAAGTACACCATGAATTTTCAAAACTATCAATGCAAGGATGTTTTCACACAGTACTTTGTCTCAAGTCCACCTGGAATGTAAAAAAGCTGAACGAATTATGGATCAAATTTTCTAGCCTGAGCAACTGACATTTACCTAAAAGATTCAGGCTAAGACTTAGCATGAAGTTTATAGACTAAAATACACAGATTTGCTGTGTCTCACTGAAGGTATCAAACTCTCTTCCCAGTAAAAATAAAATAAGTAAATAAATAAAGAAAGAAAGACAAAACAACCCCAAAAAAGGCAGAAAGCATTTCCAACAAGTGTTACAAGCAGATAAATGTGCTGAATAAATAGTTTCCATCAATTTCACTCATTTCGAGTTACTTATTGGTGCTGTTTGGATGTGTTCCATTTAAACAAGGTAGGATTCAGCAAGCTCCTCACAACTCTTCTGTCATAACTAGTCATGAAGATTTACTTATTTCATCAATTAAAATGTCCAGGGCCGAGTCTAAAGGAAGAAGGTTTTGAAGGTTACCAGCATCAGCACTAGAGCAATGCATGAAAACTAAGAGCATCCTTCTGAGGCTGCCGTTGTTCGTGTAGCAGATGTTTCTAACGTCTGTACGTGCAGGCCAGGTGATATGCATCACTTCGGTTTTAAATATCCTGGTAGCCACATCATTCTTCAAGTAAACCACTGATTGTGAAGTGTAATGGTTATAAAGCTTTTCATTAAAAACAAACCGTTACTTAGACTGAAACCCAGCTTTGCTCACTTGATTTTGATGATATCCATGCCGGTCAAAGTGAGACTAACATGATCGCCCGCTGCAGCCCAATCAACTGGTTCATCGTGCAGTGTGATTCCTGGAAATGAGTAAGAACAGAACCTCACAGTGAAGTACCTAGGTTCTGAGCTACAAACAAACAGCTCCGTTTGGGCCATTTGTGCTTCGTCAACCATTACTCATCAATTTTCAGTATGAATGGGTTGAGAGTAAAAGCATTTTATCTGAGGAGGTAGAGAGAGCTTCTTTTTCTTTTTTTTTTTTTTTTCCACCCCATGGTGAGGCCTCCCTAGTCTCTCACCCCACCCTGCACAATAACATGGCTTTATTTAAGCCAGGAGGGGACCTGGCAGATGACGCAGTCCCGAAAATGCTGTAGCACTAATATCTCTGTATCTGCCCCACCCTTCCTTTCAGGCATACGCACACCCCAGACCGCATCTTTCGTACACTTTATTGATACTGTGTCAACTTTCATTTACCTTCAGCAGATTTGCTGACTCTTACATTAAAAAAAAAAAACAAAAAACCAAAAGAGTAACTCATGCCTTTCATTTACGGCACTGTGTCTACTAAAGAGCATTTCTAAAAGTAGTTTTGTTCTCATTGTAACGTATTTTAATGGCTTTAAAATTGCCGGCTGGTGGGTGAAGAAAAAACTAATTGCTTGTGACAACATTTGAAGGTTTCTTAGAGACACGAAGGAGGAAAGAAACATCCCCCCCCCAGTTTTAATAAATATTGCATACATTTATCACAGAATGTTAGGGGCTGGTAGTGACCTTTAAAGACTATCCAGTCCAACTCCACTAATAGAGCAGGATCACCTACACCAGATCACACTGGAATGTATCCAGGCAGATCCTGAATTTCTCCAGGGAGGGAGATTCCACAATTCCCTCGAGGAACCTGTTCCAGTGTTCTGTCACCCTCACAGTGAAAAAAAATTTCCCAAGGTTTCCATGGAACTTCCTATGCTTCATAGGAGGCACAGGATGTAGTTGTACTTTATAGGATGTAGTTCTACCTCCTCCCTGAAGGTGTTCAAGGCCAGGCTGGATGAGGCTTTGAGCGACCTGATCTAGTGGGAGGCGTCCCTGCCTATGGCAGGGGTTTGGAACTGGATAATCTTTGAGGTCACTTCCAATCTAAACCATTCTATGATCTACTTGGCTGCAGATAATATTTATTGATTTACAAATCTGTCCTCAAAGCCACTTGTCAAAAACATGCCAAAAAAGTATAATTTAATTATAAGCATGTTAAGTACTGTTTGTTAAGGAGCATTGATATTTATTTCACATATACAGGTCATTCTCACAGTCAGTGAGACTCAGCCTCTTGAAATGAAAAACTGGGATCCTGATGTTCACACTACCTTTAGAAAACATTGTAAATTACCTAATCTCTTCTTTACATTAAGTATAAACAATACATGCTTAACGAGCCTTCAACCATCACTTACATTTCAGACATGAGAGGCAGTACAAATGAAAAACCATGGAATTGCACCACTGGGGATGCTGGTTTTCCATTGTACTTCCTCTACTCCCAAAACAGAGGAGTGTCTACAGTGGTCTGATAACCACATTCATCCACATTACTGTAACACTGCTGTACATACAAACCAGCACACTGAAGAGCTTCCCAGATTAGCACATAAAGAGCTGCCTCCAGAATAGGACAGCTAAACCAGCACATTGCTAAATTCTGGCTAACCAGTTAGATACAGACACTTATTAGTTTATTGTGAGGGCTTATTTTTTTATTAATTAATCATTGTAGAAATAATTTTATCTTTCTGTTTGCATATAAGAAGAACCAACTCTGCAGTCCAAAGACAGCAAGCTTAACCAAGAAACAGTTAAACATTTAATGGCTTCACTTGCTATTCCTCTTTTAAATGTGCTGAAATTTAAATCCAATTTTCTTCTCTTTTCTCAGGAAAATGACACTCTGAAAGTTTGCCGGTTATGAAAAGTATCAGTGATGAATCTCGTGAATATTGAACAGTAGAGACTTAATTCCCAAACTTTTTCACATGTAACTCACAAGATTAATTTCTCAAGGTTGTTCAGCATCCTCACACTTTGTAACAGCAGAAACACTCCACAGAAAAGCTGAATGTTAACAATTCCTGTAGTTTATTTTTCTAGCTATTATTTGAACCCAGATTGTTCATAAAGCAATGTCAAAATTCATGAGGCTATAAAATTTGAAATATTCAATATGGTTAAAAAAAGAAAATGCAAGATTTCACATACTCTTCATAGACATATTTATACAGACACAGTCACATCTAAAGAAATTCGTTTTATGCTTTCACATTCTATGTTTGACAGTTAGTATCAGTTTGACAGTCTGTTACCATTTCAGTAACTGATCCTAGCCCAGTATTGACTTGAAAGTAAACATGCTTCTGAAGACTGTACCTTTTGCAGTGCAAGTTTCATTGGGAGGCATGGCCAAAAGTCGTTCTCCAACTTGAATATAACCTGCTTCTATTTTACCAGTCACACAGAATCCTGATCCTTGGTCTGTAATGAACAGAGTATTAATTTAAAAAAAAAATTATAATCGATTTCCCATCACAGTTAGCCCTTCAGCAATACATAGTGAACTTTTTAATATAATGAAAATGAGGTTCCCCCACCACAGTGTGTTCAGCACTTGCAAGTTAGCTCTGCATCATAATGAAAATGAAACATCAAATTCAAAACCTCCAGATCTTATGTTTTTCAAAACTAAGGGAGAAGTATCCTTCTTCAAACAAATGTCAGTGCATGAAGAAATATTTTTAATTTTTCAACATTAAGCCCCTTAGTTTCTAGCAATTCTACTTCATTCAGCACTTTCTCACTACAATTACAGCTAAAAACCACATACCGCAGACCTCCCACAAAAATTCTCATGCATTCAGGTGCAAACTCCTATTCCATTTACTTAACTGAGTCAGAAGTCTACAACCCTGGAACGGACTGCTGAGGGGGGTGGTTGGGGCCACTTCCCTGGAGGTGTTTAAGGCAAGGCTCTGTCCAGCCTAATCTAGGGTAGGTGTCCCTGCCCAAGGCAGGGGGGTTGGAACTGGATGATCCTTGTGGTCCCTTCCAGCCCTGACTGATTCTATGATTCTAATCTCTGCTTCCATATTACTTTTAACCCTGGAAAATCAAAACTTGGTTCAATCCTATGAATTCAATCCTATAAGGAGCTGTTATAATCGTGGGTGAAATGTTTCTGAGCACAAGTTCTGCAAAGTTTTTCTTTTCCAATGTCTTAATACTCTGTTCATTAACTGCATGTCAGTTATTTCCAGCAGATGTGCTACACATTGATGCACATACACTCTTAGAAATAGCTCATCTCCTTAGTGTGTCTTTGCAGGTATGTCTAAAATAATCCTCTGAAGTAACTCTACAATGGCTTTTTCAGGATCCATATAAACAATGTTCCTCCTGAGGAACACTCAGTGATAAGCAGCCATCTTAGTATTTTGTGTGTCACATTCCATTAAATGCTTACTTTAAAGCTGAATTCAAGAGAGCAAGCTGACTTCAAAAACCTGAAGCCACACACAACCAGCTTGCTCTTTTGTGCTCATCACCATTATTGATGAATGTTTCTACCTACCCAGCTGAAAAAATACTACCAGCATGTCTGCAGATAGTTTTCCTCTCTTTGTGTCAGCAAATGAGATGCATGCAGTCCATCAACAGATGACTGCAGATGTCAAAAGAACAGAAAGCTGAAGAAGCAGATACTTGCAAGAAAAAAAGAATGCCAAAGTTATGGTACAAACGCCATCTCAATATAACACACCAAAGAACCTGAATCTGGCTCTGCAAGCACCTGCAGCCAACCAGAAGTGTGAACTGCTTCCAGGTTCCCAGACACTTTCAAGCACAACCAAGAATCATTTATCTTTTTTTCCAAATCTCCACCAGCTTTGGCTGGTAAACCAGTATGGTATTTGAAGTTTTGCCCTCTTCCACATGGACTGCTTCCTGCAAAGGCTCAAGTTCCTTAAGCCTCCCTCTGCAAGTACAAAATGGATAGTGGGGGACAGAATTGGGGCATAAAAAAGGGCCTGATTTCTACATGTCATGGTACTTGGGTAGTACCAGGACATGTTCTTTGTCCCCAGATTTGACTACAGGACAAATAATTTCTAAAGCCAGGTCAAGTCACACTCTTGATAGCATCAAAATACAGTAAATGGAGACTGATGGAGCAATGAAATAATCTGACCTCTTGGATCAGGAGACAGTTTGCCTGGAGAGAGTATGAAGAGGGCTATGGAGGACAACAGCCAAAATCAGGCTGAGGGAGATGATTCACATGTGTGGGTAACCTTATCAGAGAAAGGGTTTTTCCAAACTACCTAAGAGTACACTCAGTACTCTCACTTTTCACACGCTTCTATGGACAGCTCCTCCTCAGCATGCACACACACTGGAACAGAGCTGAGATCAACTGCTTCATGTACTGCAGTTACTTCCTTTGACAGCATCCAAGTTAATTATGTTTTGAGATCACAAGGTAAGAAAAAAATAGCCTAAAAAACACCTAAAAGGACACATTTAGTGATAAACCCTGTATATGTAAATTGAGTCCCTTCCAAAGCGTATTTGAGCAAAAAATAGACTTTTCACAGAACAGATTTAGTCAAAATTGCTCATTTTGTGAAACTTAGCTCAATGCAAATGGTTACTATGGTATTTTGAAAGATCTCAGTCAATAATCATAGCATCATGAAAAAAAAAAAAAAGAGCAACACAGTGGCAGCCTAGATGACACAGACAGTGGTAATGCACCAGGGTAAACTCCAGTGAAGGCTTTCCAATATTTAACATTATGGCTTCAGTACCTTAAGTCAGATAACCCTGGGCATGTACAACATACAATGCTTTCTAAAAGGCCCACGTGAAAATTCCCCCAAATTGATTTTACAGACTACAATTGCTAATTTACAGCTTCACAGACTGCATTGGGTTGGAAAGGACCCTGAAAGGTCAGTTTGTCCAACCCCTCCACTGCAGCCAGCACGGACACCTCCAACTAGAGCAGGCTGCCCAGGGGTACAAGTCTGATCATAAATGTGTTTGAGGCCCTGGTCCCTGAGACATCTCTGGGCAACCTGTTCCAGTATTTTACCAGTTTCATTGTAAAGAACTTCTTCCTAATATCCAATATAAATCTGCCCTGCTCCAGTTTAAAACCATTGCTCCTTGTCCTATTGCTACAAGGCCTTCCAAACAGTCCTTCCCCAGCCTTCCTGTAGGACAATTTCAGATACTGATATGTAGCTATGAGGTATTCCCAGAGCTTTCTCTTCAACAGCCCAAATTATTTCAGCCTGTCTTCATAGCAGAGGTGCTCCAGCCCTCTGATCATTTTTTTGGCCCTCCTCTGGACTCTCTCCAACAGTTCCATGTCCTTCTTGTGCTGGGGGCCCGGGAGCTGGACACAGTACTCCAGGTCAGGTCTCATCAGGGCAGAATAGACTGGCAGAATCACCTCTCTCAGCCTGCTGGCCATGTTGATGCAGTGCAGGATGTGATTTGCCCTCCAGGCTGCAAGTGCACATTGTTGGCTCATGTCCATCTTCTCATCTGTTGGTACTCTCAAGTATTTTTCTGCAGGGCTGCTCTCAATTTCATCATTCCCCAGCCTGTACTGATATTGAGGGTTGCCTCAACCTAGTTGCAGGACCTTGCACTTTGCCTTATTGAACCTCATAAGATTTTCCTCAGCCCACCTCTCCAGCCTGTCCAGGTCCCTCTGGATGGTATCCTGTCCTTCAGTCTCATCAGCTGCACCACTCAGCTTGGTATCACCTGCACACTTGCTAAAGGTGCACTCAACCTCACTGTCTATATCACTGGTAAAGATATTGAACAGCAGTGGTCCCAATACAGACCCCCTTTTTTTTTTTTATCTGTTTGTCTGAACTTACCCTATGAATACCATATATATAAAATAAAATAAAATATATTTTATAATAATGTTCAATCACAAATATTTACATTTCAAATAATGCTGTTACTTTGCTTGGAACATTTCTCAAGGCACCTACAAAATCTCCCAAATGTAATGAACATTACAGGATTTTTTTTCCTTTTAAATTACCTTTTAATTTTTTTTTTTTTCCCAGCATTTAGCTGAAAAAAACTCCACAAGTTCACCATTAAAACCTTCAAGGCTCATGTAGATATGTTATCCACATCTCTGTTAGTGCTATGTAGTAGCTAGCTGCCTTTCAATAAATCTTTGGCTACTTTTGACAGTCTTAACCCCCCAATTTTTATATCAAACTGAAGGAACACATCGTTATTTACAGCTACAACAATGAACAGAGAAGGAACAGGTCAAACTTTTTAAAAATCTAGCAGTGTAAAGAAGGAGTCCAAAGATAAACTTGTAATAAGTTAGAGAAGCATTCATTGAGGCACTAAGAACCAGTCTGGGAAAGAGAAACTCAAATTCTGTCCCACAGAACCACCAAGTCATTACATATTCAAAGAACTGGCCACACAGATTTCCTTTCTCAGTTACTTTTCCACTGTGCTTCTCCTTCAGTGGTACTATCTAAAACGCAATAAAGAAAAACGCTTAAAAACTTACTATGCTCTTTAAGACTACTGATAGCCATTAAAGCTCTTAGTTGAAGTCTTATTTCTGCACCATTTTTCAACACTTGTGCTAAACATCGGTGAAATGACGGTGAAAATATTAGAAAAACAACTAACCTTTGAAAACATCAGCAACACACAACCTAAATGGTTTATCCACTGATCTCTGTGGTGGCTTGAAAGAATCTGCAAATAAATTGGTAAGATGTTGCAGAGTTATTGAATAGAGAAATTCTAAAACATCTCACTTAGGGATAAATAAAGTGTATTGCAATCCGAAGATTTTCTCCCACATTTCTGCCACAATAAAAGATCTAACATGCACACAACTAAAACATGTTCGTTTTTAAACGAGGAAAACTGCACTCACCAATTTGCTCTAGCAAACACTTTCCTTTATACCACTGTGTGAGGTCACTTGACTGGCTCCTTGTGACCAGATTTTCACCACCAAGGCCACTTGTTGGAATATAAGCTACATCTGATTCCTAATGAATAGAACAAACAGGTGTAAGACTACATTCACAACAGGATCTTCTAGCAGAAGCAAGAGGAGCATTTTTTTTTTCAAATCTACACATCCACATCACAAAAGAACAGTTGGTACATTCATATTTTGCCTGGAGAAGTTACATTACTTGGAGGATCAATTTCCTTTCTGCTTACCTCTTCTCTAATCCTAGTAATCTCCAGCAAAGAGTTCAAGATATTTAAACTTGATGGTAGCAACATTAACAACTAGAAACTGAGTTCAAATAACCTCCAATTCTATAACTGGCAGGCAAAACTTCAGTTTGTACTACTGGTTTATGGATAAAGATTTCAAGGAAGGTCACAGCCAATCCAAATGTATTGTAGTTAGAGCCAAGTAAACATAAAAAAAACAGTTAAGAATGATAAATGAACAATGTTCTTATGAGTTCATAATCCACACTTAACACCTACTCTTGTATAAAACACTACTGTCATTCAGGTAGTCTTGAAGACTAAGATGATCCTTGGTTTGCTCTGCTTTGTAGGTAACAATGCCAAGAAACTACAAACGAGCTGAATATCTCAAAGATTCACCAGACCAAATGATGATGATAAAAAAAGAACTGACTAGCTGTATCCTGGGCTCAAGGTACAACTTACCAATAGAAAAGTAGTAGCAGGAAAAGTGACACAAAATAACCTGACTGTAAAAAAAAAAAAAAGCTCATCCTACCCAAATGCCTCAACAAAGTCCTCAGAAACCTACATTACCTTAAAGCCAGCTTGTTTAAGAAATTGGCCAAGCTTGCTGGTAATTTCCTGGAATCTTTCTTGTTGCCAATTCACCTAAAATAGAAAAAAAAAATTATGTAACAAAATAGTAGATTTTAAAGCATGACTTAAGAAGTTGCATGTCATCAGCTCTGTAGTACCAGCAGGTGCTCTTCACACACACAGCACCCAATGAATGTATGAAATTTCCACGTGGATTCCTAGCTGAATACCTGAGCATATACAGTGTAACTTGAAAGCCCCTTTAGTCTGATATGTATCTTTTTTGTGTTGTTCTAAACCTTACACAAAATTCAGATTCAGCATGAATATTGCTAGTTGTGTTTAGATTATTATGTTGTATATATTTAACACACCTTAAAGGTTTAAACAGAGCTCTTGGAGTCTTGACCTGAATGACCACCAAGAAGCCCTTGTAGATGCCACTGGATTAACTGATTACGTGAAACTTTCACAAGCACAAGATGGAGCCCTGCTAATTTTAGCACCAAAACTATCCTTCTGTGTACCTCTAAAACACACCCACAATTAAAAATTACTGTAATGTCTAAGTACAAGAGACAGAGCTAAGAATCAAGTAAAGAAAAAAACCCAACTTTATTACTAGTTTCACAATATTGATCCTCAAACTTTGGGCCTACAATCCTAGACAGAAGCCTTTCAATGAAAAAAATGAGCACATACCTGGTCCATTTTATTGACTGCAACAGCTAGCTGTGTCACTCCAAGGGAGCGCACTAATAAGCCATGTTCTCGAGTTTGTCCACCTGTTTCAAACCCTGCTTCAAACTCCCCTCTGCTAGCATCCACAACCAAAATAGCCACATCAGCCTACATTAAAAAAAAAACAAAAAACAAACAAAAGATAAGAGAAGTGGTTAGAAGGTGGAAATACTCTGGGTAAATATGTAAATCAGCCATATTTAACACAAAACGCAGTTTGAAGAAGACTGAGAGGAGATCTGATCAATGTGTACAAATATCTGAGGTGTGGGTGCCAAGCAGATGGAGCCAATCTCTTCTCGGTGGTCAGCAGCAACAAGACAAGGAGAAACAGCTACAAACTGGAACACAGATGGTTTCACCTTAGCAGGAGGAGAAACTTCTTTGCAGTGAGGGTGACAGAGCACTGAAACAGGCTGCCGAGAGAGGTTGTGGAGTCTCCTCTGGAAACTTTCAAAACCCACCTGCATGCTTTCCTGTGTGAACTACCCTAGGGGATCCTGCCTTGGCAGGGAGGTTGGACTCAATAATTTCTGGAGGTCCCTTCCAACCTTTAAAGTTCTGTGATTCTGGAAAACACAGGAGGAATCCTGATGTGTTTCAAATGTAAACTGAAAGCAGCAAGTTCTGTCTGTGTCATCACCACTTTGGTGGAATAATATGGCACTATGTTATGTCATAAAACATCATTACTTTTTGTTAAACAGAAGCCAACTCTTGGGTTTGGGAACCTGTCCTCTTCAAACTACCCACTACTGGTAAGCTGCATAGACCTCAACTTAAAAAAACAGGCAGTTCGTGCTCCAAAAGCTTAAGAACAGGTATAAATAAGCACTTTGTCCAATTCTCCCTGTCTTGGGTCTGGATATTTTCATAGTGAAAAGCTTCAAAAAAGTAAATCACTTCACTATAAAACTGGGATAAACAGTCAGCTACATGTTGGATGTAGATGTATCACAGTCCACCAAACACACAGGAGCATGCCAAAATCACAAGGTGGGAAAAAATGAAGTAACCTGTTTTATCATCTAGGCAAACATTCAGCCACAGCATTAAGAGAAAGTAGGTACCACACATTTTACCACACTGCACAGAAGTCAGCACAGGGAGGAAACACAGATTTTGCTGTTAACCATAAGCGCTGCTAAGATTTCTCGTGCTTTTTCTGCTTTGGTGAGAAACAGCCAGTTAGACCATCATCATGTACCACAGCTGCCAAAAGGCAGGTGTAAGACAACTTTATGGGACTGATGAGATGGACGTAATGTAAAGAGGGGAGAAAAAAGTGGCACTTTTCCCCTTTTGTTACATGCTTATGGTTCAAGATGTCAGGAGAAGGAAGAGAGATGACTCTGAATTCCTCTTGCCTTGTCCTAGACATGAAATCCCCAGAGCTCATACAGAGACAGTGCAAGAGGAAGAAGGGAAAGAGAACGAGGGATAAATTTCCCCACAGCACTCTGGCTGAGAAGAGCACTGTGGTGAACTTCTCCCTCAAAGAAGGGACATCCTGTGTTTTCTAAATTATAAAACCTCAAGACTTACTTGAATTAGCCATGTGTATCAAAGGCCAGATCCTGGCTCTGATAAGGCCAATTTGCGTTTTGCACATTTTGCATAAAAGGCAGTTGGGGATTCACCTCCTAACAGAATTCTCCACAATAAAACGGCATCAGAGCCATTTCCACAATTGCTTTCTTCCCCTCATCACTTCAGCGCTGAGTTTAATGGACAACAGAAACACGCAAAGTTTCAGTGATTCCTTAACAGGCTTCACAACAGACCAGCCTCCCACCATGCTCAGAGCAGAAGAAACACAGAAATGGAGTCTTATCTGGCCAGAGGCACCTTTTGCTTAACTGCTAAAACTGCTGGTGGATCTGCAAATCTTAACACTTCTGCCTGTGTTAACTTTCCCTCCCAAAAAGACAAACATATTTAAATTGAACTCGTAAAGAAAATGTCATGGCTGCCTCAACCTTTTCCACTGTTCTGAAACTAAAGATCCATTTCTAATGTTAAAACTCTAGAACTTCCTATCACACATATTCCACAACACAGGTATCTATACAAGATCTGTTGTTTCAAAACTGGAGAAACATTTTTAAAACTCCAGGACTTTCTACCACACATACTCCACAATATAGGTATCTATACAAGCTCTGCTGTTCTGAAACTGAAGATCCATTTTTAAATCTCCAGAACTTCCTACCACATATACTCCACAATGCAGGTATCTATGCAAGTTCTGCACCATAATTTGCAAGCATCAGGATATTCTGCAGCCTAGACAGTCAGAAAGTATTATCCAGGCTCTGCTTCAGAACTAGAGCAGAATATGGGCAAATGAGTCTTCCTGTAGTATAATTCTCTGTAACAGATGATCATGCCAGTATTCATCATTACTGACCTCTTAAATCAAACTGACAAGCTAGGCTATAATGACATACACAAAGTAGCAACTTAGCTTTGGGGTAAATAAATAAATAAAATCTTTGATTACACCTCTGCTCTGGACAATCAATTCTACTATTTTCAAAGGGTGCCTTTAAGTGGGGAAAAAAAGGCACACATTTTATGTTATGGAAGCACATTGGTTTTGCCCTCTCTACTATTTCCATAAGCAACTAACATATTTGAGAATGGGAAGTGAGCACCATACTGAATTCAGTGGGTAAAACCTAATACTTCTGACTTATCTAATGACTCATCTCATGTAAAATATACTGTTGAATAGAAGGCCTTCAGACTGCTCCAAATCTTTAAGCTCAAAACCACTTAAAATCTTTACCTGCAAGATGACTCTAACAGAACCTCTTGAAGACATATATGCCACATTTGAGTAGCTTTTGAAGCTCAACTCTGATTTTATCAACTGCAACTTAGTATTCAAATTACATCCCTAATAAAATTCTCCTAAAAAAAAAGTAATATCCCAAAACTACCTTAAAAAAAACAACCCAGCAAACACATTATTTTTTTCAAATTTAGTGTCATAGCTTTTTGTAAGAGTGTGACAGCAATAGATTCTTTTACTTTACTCCTTTAAGAAAAGAAGTCAGTAAAAATAATAACACTCACTCTGAATTGGAGAGGAATACAGAAAAGTTGTATTTAAAAATGATGTGCAGGAAAAGATATGGCATACACAAATCCTTAACACCTAATACAGATACAGGATACATGAGAATTCCCCCCACACCTTCCCCCACAACTAAACTAGACCACCAAAACCCCAGTGCTTATTTTCTCCACCCCCGACTTGCCTAAGCAAGCCTGAATTGCAAAGCTGGAACTTAGCTGAAGCCTTGAAGGCCACATCCAGGTTTAACTCCTACATAGTTACCCAAGTAAGAATCCCTCCAGAGATTCGAAAGGAAGGGAGAAAGGAGCACAAATTGTCTTTGCTGCTCACTTATAAAGCGTAAGCAGGATTATGGACTGAGTAACACAATTAAGATACCTGGGGATGACCAGATCTGGCCCCTGGGATAGGTCTTGGTCTCTGTAGTTTTCTCAGGGAACCTGGAACCCCTCAAACCACATTTAGAAAATTCATGAAAACCTCAAAGGCATCTTAGCACCATCAATGATTCCATTTTATCTTTGATTTTAAAAGAAGAAAACCAATTTAAGGAAAAAGTATAAATCATAATGATATTGGAAAAAGGGTTTTAGACCACGTCTACCTGTGCAGCTCCTGTGATCATATTTGGAATGAAGTCCTTGTGGCCTGGAGCATCCATCAGGGTGATTACTTTAGTCTTTGTCTCAAATTTGGTCATACCCACATCCATTGTCACTCCCCTTAAACAAAGCATACATACAAATGCACCATTAAAAATGCATTGAAAGCTTCACAGAGATATAAACTAAGCTATTAAAAACACAGTCAATAAATTATACACTTCACAGCTCTCACTTGATTTAGCCTGCATGAAAAGAATTGAAAGAAATCTGCCTGCTGGAAAAGCAGACTTCTAGGGCTGCCTTTCAGTAATTCTCATCACAAAGAAACAAGGACCCAGAATTCACAGTGCTAATTCCAAGCACCCACAGACTGTCCCAGCGAGCACAGTGGGAACATGAAAATTGTACCAGGTGCTTAAATCATTACTGACTTTAATACTTAGTGCTTCAGAAAAAGACATCACAGAGTAACAGAAACAGTCAAGCATAAGAAAAAACAAAGACAGGAGACTACAGGAATACAGTTATACATGTGCAATGATCCACATGAAGAACTACTGATTATCAAGGAGGTGTCACAGCACTCTGCCTCAGCTCCAAATCTCACTAAACAACCACAAGTTCTACACAGCACAGAGAGTAAGATTCACCTGACCAAATACAAACATCTATCATGCTCATGTCTGCATCTGGCTTAGTTATCTGAATCTTGCTTTATATATGGGGCAAAACTTCTCAAGATACTTAAAAGTATAACAAACCAAAAAGAACTCACATATATAATCACCACAAATACCCCAACCATTTACAGATAGTTCTAGGAAGTTTTTCTTTAAAAATCAGAAAACTCAAAGTGAAGCGAAAACAGTCAAAAATACAATTTCAGAAAACCTTAATATTTGCACCTTAGTTTCTGAAGACAAATCTGGTACATAAATGCACAACTGTCAGATACTAAAAATATTTGAGGCATAAGAGGTTCCATGTGAACCTGAGGAAGAATTTTTTCACTGGGAGGGTGACAAGAGCACTTGAACCAGCTGCCTAGGGAGGTCGTGGAGTTTCCCTCTCGAGATATTCAAGAACTATCTGTATGTGTTCCAGTGTGATCTGCTCTAGGTGATCCTGATCTGGCAGGACTAGATGATCTTTCAAGGTCCATTCCAGTCTCTGATATTCTATGATTCTATATTACAGACTAAAGGATACCACTTTTAAGGCTCATGGCAATTATTCTACACACTTAACATCCTGTTAATATCCTACCCTCTGCAGGCAATAAATGCTTGTTCAATTTCTCGTTTCACATGTTAATTACATCCTACCACAGGTAGCTTGTGCTAATAAAATACCATAGTTAATATGATGTTTAATTATTCTTTTACAGATCTGTGAAAGGAAATGATCCTGTAAGTTTGCTTGGTTTACATCCAACTACATCTACAGGGATTAAGAAAAAGATCTTCTCTTCATCATCTTTTCCTCATTTAGATCCTTAAGACTCTAATGTCATGACAACACTAAACTGCAGTAACATCAACCTTGATTGACATAAGGCTACTTTTAAAATATGAGTTTAGAATCACTTCAGGATTGTTCCCTGCTTTTCCCCCAACCTGCATCCCCTCCAACACACACAGCCCCACTCAGGGTCTGCAGATGCATTTGTAAATGAAAGGACTCACATATGCTAAAGTTTAGCTTATCCACAAGAACACTGCAAAACATATCCACCTTTGCTAACAACTCTGCTGTCACAATAGTTGAGTAACACACTCAACAGGAACTGCCTTACCCCATGCTCTCCAGCCTTAGTTTACATTGTGAAGGTTATCTTTCCAAGCAGAAGAGCTTATGATGCTATGAAAGTGTGGGTGGCAAGTGATTGTAAAACTACAAACCCAGAGGAAAATACTTTTTTTTTTGTTATTTTGACAGAATTATGTCTTTAGTTTCCCATACAGTGTACTTAAAAACTCTTAACAAATATTTGTTTGAAATAATAATAATAATAATCATAATACCCAAACACTTCTTCCCCACTGCATACTTTCACAATATGATAAAATTTAATTTTTATTTCAATAAATTAAAGGAAGTGTGTAAAGCATAGAAACATTTTAATTATTTGTAGATTTTATATTCAACACAGTGCAAGTCAGGTGACAAAGTGACATTTCAGTCTTTTGTTTATAAATTCTGACACTCAAAGAACCTTTTGTAGTTGCACAGCATTTTCCCACACAACTGTGAACAGTGAGACAAATATGGAAGTAATAAACCAGCAAGTAAGCCTTAAATAACCTAACTCAGTTACTAAAAAAACATCATTTTTTCCTTTATGATAAGATGTACTCAAATAGGGATAGAAAAAAGGTTTGCTAATAAGTATTGGAGTAAATATCTTTAGGCATTTAGCATATTTTTACCAAAACATTAGTAGATTTCTATTTCCTAACAAAGGCTGTTCTTTCAGAAAAAAAGCAATTCCTATTAAAACAAATTTCTACCTTTCTCTTTCTTCACCAGTTTCATCCAAGACCCATGCATAGGCAAATGAAGCCTTGCCAGCCTTCTTTGATTCCTGTTCATATTTGTGCATAGTTCTTTTGTTCACATTTCCCAAGAGATAGAGTAGATGACCCATTAAAGTACTTTTACCTGCATCAACATGTCCTGTGGAGGAAAATAAATATGGTATCAATTCTACTAATTTATGCATTTTAACCACAGCACAAGAAATACACTAAAACATATGAAAATCACATTAATAATCCATAGAGTTACATAATCCTGTACAACAGAAATGGAGTTTATTAAGGCTTCCAGCATGATAGCTGTATAGTACCTCTAAAAAGAACACACTACAAGAAAGAAACTAAAGTACATTTTATTATGTTGTCAAAATGAAGCCAAGTCAACTTCACTGTCCTAGTAAAGGATATCTGAATGCACTCCCCTTCAAAGAATAAGAGTCAAGCAGATGTGACTGAAAACACTAGGAGATTTCCCTTTCCTGAAGAGAGGACAGTTGTGCTTCTGTATCACTTCCAGATTCACTGAAGAGAGCTTTCAATTTAACAAAGTTGTAATTTAATAGTATTACCTATTACCACCAAGTTAAGCAGTTGCTTCCCTCCTTGTCTCTTCTCCAACTCTGCTTTCACATCTATTTGTGGTTTTGTCTTGCCTGACTTTTTTACTGGAGTAGGCACTGTATTCTGCTCTTCTGAAACCTGCGTTACTTGAGTGGAAAGAGAAAATTTTGACACTCCCTCAAAGACTCCAGAAGCTACACTGGCATCTTCAGTTAACAATCCTTTCTGAGGGGTGTTCACATGGCCATTTTCTTCAGCAGTCACACTAGGACAAAAAAAAAAAGAAAGCACAAGAAATGCAAGTGAGAAATAAGCCATAGAAACACAGGAGAGAAATTGCATTTCCCCTTCACTATCGTGTAAGCCCCAGAGAGAGTACGTGATAAGGCCATTAAGGTGGAAGTGATAAGCAGCTGGATACAAACTGCACAGATAGCAGCTCTGAATATCTTCTCAGAAAAAGCACTGCGTACAATAACAAGATAAGAAATAATCTTGCAAAATACATGTAACAGATACACAAAAAGCTTCCCACAGCCACTTCTTTTAACAGGGAGGGAAAGGATAGTCCTGCAGAACAACTACAGAGAGTTACTAAGAGCCCAAGCCAAACTTGAAACATCAAGCCTGAAGCAGCTTTCATGAACACTGCTAGCCCTACAAGCAGAACATAGCAGCATTCTACTGTGAGAATAACAACACAGCATAAAGGGTGGACACTCAGTACATGTGAGCTGCAATTTAAGGTGCAATGCTATATAGAGCCATAATTGACAAAGGATATTTATCAATATTGAAAGAAAAAGTTGTTTTATCCAAAACACAAGGCATCAAGGACTAAGGAGATCTGGATTCCTCAGCTCCCCTTCTCTAACACCCTTAGAGATCACCATACTAATCCCAATGGTAAGTCATAAAATCACAGAATGGTCTGGGTTGGAAGGGAACTCTGAAGATCATCTAGTCCAACTCCCCCTGCAGTAACCAGGGGCACCTTCTTGATCAGCTTGCCCAGAGCCCTGTTGAGCTTCACTTTGAATATCTCCAAGAAAGGGGCTCCAACCACCTCCCTGGAATGCCTGTGCCTGTGTTCCACCACCCTCGTGATAAAAGAGCCTGTTCCTAATATCCAATCTAAATCTGCTCTAGTTTGAAGCCATGGCCCTCATACTATCACTACAGACCTTTATAAACAGTCTCTCTCCATCCTTCCTGTCACCCACTTCAGGTACTGAAAGGCTGCTATTAGAATAGACTAGACTAGAATAAAGCCAGGTTGGAAGAGACCTCCAAGATCATCCAGTCCAACCTAGCACCCAGCCCTATCCAACAGCACTAAGTGCTCCATTCAGTCTTTTCTTGAGCACCTCCAGGGATGGCGACTCCACCATCTCTCTGGGCAGCCCATTCAAATGGCAAATCAATTAGGTTTCCCTGAAGCGTCCTCTTCTCCAGGCTTAACCCAAGCACCCTCAGCCTGTCTTTGTAGCAGAGGTGTTCAAGTCCTCTGATCATTTCCATAGTCCTCCTCTGGACCTGCTCCATCAGGTCCATGTTCTTTCTGTATTGAGGGCACCAGACCTGGACACAATACTCCAGGTGAGGTCTCACCAGAGCAAATGCTACTTTTGATGCAGCCCAGGATGTGATTTGCCTCTTGGGCTGCAAGCTTACACTGTCTGCTCATGTCCCGCTTCTCATCCATGAACACTCCCAAGTCCTTTCTCCCAGGGCTGCCTTCTATCACCTCCTCTCCCAGTCTGTATTTACAGCGAGGACTGATCCAGCCCAGGTGCAGAACCCTGCACTTGCTCTTGTTGAACCTCACAAGGTTCACCTGGACCCACCCATCCAGCTTGTCAAGACCCCTCTGGATGACTTCCCTTCCCTCTGGCATACTGACAGCACCACTCAGCTTGGTGTCATCTGTAAACCTGCTGATGGTTCACTCAATCCCACTGCCTATATTGTTGATAAAAATATTAAACACCACAGGTACCAGTATGGACCCCTGAGAGACACCACTTGTCACTGCTCTCCATCTGGACTTCAAGCCATTGAGAAAAAAATGCTAAATACATTCCCTTGCAAGCAGCAAGACACAAGTTGTTAATAAAGGTGCAACAACAGTATATGACAACAGACTCCAGTATAGAAACCACTGCCCAGTGGTTTGTAGTGTGTCAAGAATATCTACAAAGTACTGTATTTAAAACTTCATCCAAGAAGAGGCTTCTTCCCCCCTAAAAAACTGTAAATCTTTTCCAATACAGTATTACCAAGCTGCAGGCTGCTTTCTATAGAACACATTTATGAATGCTCTGAAATCTGCATCTTCACATCCAGTGTAAATTTTTCACTCTCTACTTTCTGTTTATGTACCCCAATTAACTCCCTAGTTTAATCTTTTAAACTTCTATAATTGGTACTTCAGTATCCCATATCTTGTCATTTCTGCTTTTATAGGACTTTACTTCTCATTTCCATTGTATTAGTCTCTTTCCATTACATGTATCTCAGGTAACCACACAGTCCAAAGATGTCAGTCTACTAAACAAAGCAATTCAACAGCTAAGGCCTAAAATAATTAAACCTAGAAAGTGTTCAGACTAAACATAAAATTGTGCTCTCCTTATGGCACTAAGCAACACTGGACATTCTATAGATTGTTTTTTTGCCTCAGTTTCAGACCTCATCTCAAAGAATCACAGAATGTTAAGAAGCTGGAAGGTACTCTGGAAGATCATTCAGTTCAATCCCCCTGCCAGAACAGGATCACCTACATCAGATCACACAGGAACACATCCAGGCAGCTCCTGAATATCTCCAGAGAGGGAGACTTCACAACCCGCCCTGGGCAGCCTGTTCCAGTGTTGCCACCCTCACAGAGAAAAAAATTCCTTCTTGTGTTTCCATGGAACTTCCTATGCCTCAGCTTCCACTCATTGTTCCTTGTCCTGTCATTGGGCATCACCTAGCAGAGCCTGGCTCCATCCTCTTGGCAATCACTCTTTATGTATTTATAAACACTAATGAGGTCGCCCCTCAGGCTCCTCCTCTCCAAAACGAAGAGCCCCAGCTCCCTTCAGTCTCTCTTCATAAGGAAGACATTCCACTCCCTTAATCAGTCTTATGATTTAAGTTTATATCAAACGACAGGCTATGAGACTTGGAGCTCTGCAGCCTGGAGAAGAGAAGGCTTCGAGGAGACCTTAAAGTAGCCTTCCAATATCTGAAAAGAGCCTAGAGGAAGGCTGGGGAGGGACTATTCACAAGGTCTTGTATTGACAGGATGAGGAGTAATAGGTTTAAACTGGCAGAGGGAAGATTTAAACAGGATGTTAGGAGGAAGGTCTTTACAGTGAGGCTGGTGAGCACTGGAATGGGTTACCCAGGGAGGCTGTGGTTGATTCCCTAAATTCCAAAAATTATTAAGCCATCATTGCTTCAGACACAGCTATGGTGAGACTGGAATAAGTTGCCCAGAAAGGTTGTGAATGCCTTCTCACTAGGTGTATTCAAGGCCAGGCTGGATAAAGCCTTGAGGAGCCAAGTCCTCAAGAGAGAATTGTCCCCAACTCCAGGGAGATGTCTCCTCAAGGGAGAAGTGTTCCTGCCTCTGTCAGGGAAGTCAGAGTAGATGATCCTAAGGTCCCTTCCACCTTGAGCCACTCTATGATTCTGTGGTTACTTCGCTTGATAAACTGACTCAAAACAATGCAGGTGATAAAAGGTAATCATGCAAAGAACTGAGGTGACAAAGCTTTCTACATATTAAAATACTGCATTTAAAATCAAGATAATTTTTGCCTGAATCATATACTGAGGGCCTCATATATTTAAAATTAATTTGCATCAAACATCTTTCATCAAGATTAAGAGAATGTTCCATCTTTTCCTCCTTTTTTTTTCAGATAAACTTCATTGTCAGCAAAGCATCTAGCATTTTCACAATGAAGTATAGTGACTAATGCCACTATGCAAAGGTGACGCTGTCCTGCAAATATTCTGGTTTACACTGGCACCAAGCTTTCTTCATTGAAATTCCATTATTTGAAGTTCTAAAGAGAAGTATTTGTATGACGAGCTACATCAACGTAGCCTCCACAGTTGGCTACATTTTTCTCTCCTTTTCTATGGCTGCACTTCTTCCCAAGCTAAATTTTATATACACATATATTTAGATGAAGCTGCAAATAATGTGCCCACAAACAACTCTCATGTTTCACTACAGCTTGCCAAAACATATTTAAAGGCTACCACACCAAGCTTATTAAAATGCAAAAACATATTTTGAAAGCCACATTATTTGTAAGCTTCTAAATTCTATTAAATTCTATTTTGTTAAGTTAGGTGATTTTTTTTTTTCCTAACACCAGATGCTCAGTGTATAAACAAGTCAACTATATTAGCAAGGGTCTTTCACAGAATCACAGAACATCAGAAGCTGGAAGGGACCTCAAAAGATGATCCAGTCCAACGCCCCTTGCCAGAGCAGGATCATCTAGACCAGATCACACAGGAACAGTACTCCACATGCAGCCTCACCAGGGCAGAGTAGATGGGGAGAAGAACCTCTCTTGAGCTACTAACCACAGCCATTTAATAGCCACATTCCAATTTGGTCTGAGTTACCTTTTTTGTACCAAAAAAAAAAAAATCCTTAATCCAATTGCTTAGATCTTTGTATGACAACTTGATGGAATTGCCAAGAGCAGTCTCAATTTGCCACATCACTACTAACTGCTGACATGGAGCCACTGCACAACCAACTTTTGACTTCTTCAAAGGCCAAAAAGTATTACAGACCGTGTACTAAGTTCATATACTCAAGAAAGCTTAACTGCCAACAATTCAGGCACAAATGTCAAAGAGCTTACCACAGCTTTTTGTTAGGAAATCAGCAGATACACAAAATCCTGTCAAGGGTCAATACTTAGTCAAAATCAAAAATGCCAGGCTAGAAACTTCCTATGTTGTCTTGACAACAAGGACCACAAGAGTAAACCAAGTAAAGCATTATGGTGACATCAACTATTTTCTATGGAAAATCAAGAAATAAAACACATGGTGTTACAAGACATACTAGAAAACACCCCATCTCATGCAACTGTTGAAAGCTTCACGCTACCATGCATTCAAAGAAGAACCTGAAAGCTTATCTGATGGAGACTAACTGCATGATTTAGCTTCTAAACATTATTTTCAATCTTCTAATCTGGACACTTAGAGAATTATTTTTATACAACTGACTCTTTCGGAGTACTTACAGTCATTACAGGAATGTCTACATTTATTTCCCCTTTCAAAATTATTAAATTATTGGTCAGGCTGGTTAAAATAACCATCCATTCTCGCTCAACTTCTTCTAGCTTCCTTCGTGACTTAGTAGGAAGAAAAAGGCTGATAAGTAGCTTTGCTAGAGCATCGGATCAACAGAACTGAGCAAACTCCATTTTCTGCAGACAATCCCACGAAGAATACTCAGCAACAAAAGCACAAATGCTCAAAGCAGTATTTCAATAATCTTCTTGTCTTAAATAAGAGGTCACCCCTCATACAGCAAGTCTGAAGAAAATAAATTTTATTTAGCATCTTTACTGATGACTTGGATGAGGGGATTGAGTCTACTGTTAATAAATATGTGGAAGACATCAAGCTGGGAGTGGGGAGCGTTGACCTGTGGAAGGTAGGAAAACACTTCAGAGAGACCTGGACAGGTTAGGTCCATGGACTGAGAGCAACAGAATAAGGTTTAACAAGGCCAAGTGCAGGGTCCTACACTTTGGCCACAGTAACCCCATGCAGCGCTACAGACTGGGGGATGAGTGGCTGGAGAGCAGCCTGGCAGAGAGAGGCCTGGCAGTGATGGTTGGCAGCAGCTGAGCATGAGCCAGCAGTGTGCCCAGGTGGCACAGAAGGCCAATGGCATCTTGGCATGTATCAGGAATAGTGTGGCCACCAGGACTAGGGATGTAATTCTGCCCCTGTACTCAGCACTGGTAAGGCCTCAGCTCAAGCACTGTGTGCAGCTCTGGGACACTCACTGCAAGAAGGATATTGAGGTGCTGGAGCAGGCCCAGAAGACAGCAATGAGACTGGTGAGCAGGCTGGAGAGAAAGTCTGATGAGGAGAGGCTGAGGGAGCTGGGGCTGTTTAGACTGAAGGAGACTCAGGGGGGGACCTTATCACACTCTAGGACAACCTGAAGGGAAGTTTTAGTCAGGTGGGGGTTGGGGTCTTCTCCCAGGTAACTTATGACAAGACTAGAGGACATGGCCTGAAGCTGTGCCATGGGAAGTTTAAGGAGGTGTTTAAGGAAAGGTTGGATGTGGTACTCAGTGACACTGTCAAGGCAGTGTGGCGGTATTAGGTCATCAACTGGACTTAATCATCTCAGAGGTCTATTCCAGGCTCAAGAATTCTGTGATTCTGTGAATAACGACCACTGGTTGTAAAATCATGGTCCATGAATTACCATTAAGATCCCACAAACAGTGACAACAAAATCTAGTTAACACATACTATACAAACACCTTCTAGTAGTGTTTGCAACAACACAATACAAATATTTGGGGGTGAAAGTAGGGGGCACAATTACAGATGATTTAGAATCTCAACTGCTATGAATGACTTGCAGCATTGGCTTTGGTCAGTGATATGTACTTAGAAGTCTGCATTGTTATAAATCTCCTGCATTACATTTATCAAAGCAATGGTAATACACATGACTCAAAAGAGCAAGTCTTTCTTAGGCTCTCATTCTGTTCCCTGACAACTCATCCTTATGCTGTCAATAATCCAGAAGATAACTGTAGAAGAAAAATCCCAACTGTAATGCTCATGGAGTTAAGGCAGAGGTTCATGGTTTGCTTTGGGCTTAAGGTTTAAAAATGGAAGCGTACAACACCATTACAAGTTTGCAAGATGATGCTACTGGCTCAGAGTATTTAGCACACGCTTTAGGTAGAGACTTTGGAAATGAGCTGAAAAAGAAGCAGAAGAGCAAATGCTACTCTCTACAGCAGGAAAGTAAAAATAGGATGCAGTTATGCTCAAGTCTTCCTCTCCCAGTTTTCACATCAATGTCCTAGTGCCTTGGCAGTGCCCCCACAGTGACCTGTAGGACAAAAGAAAAAAGGAGGCCATTACAGACCTCTTGAAGGAAGGGTCTTTAGACATGTAGACAACTTTACAATTTAGATTGCACTTTCTTCCACATCTACTGACTGGTCGTGCTTCAAAGCACAAAATCACAAAACGGTGGGGGTTGGAAGCGACTTTTGCAGATCATTTAGTCCAACCTCTCTATTAAAGTAGGTTTTGCCCAGATAGGCTGCCCGGGAAAATGTCCAGGTGGGTTTCAAAAGTCTGCAGAGGAGAGTCCACAACCTCTACGGGCAGTGTGTTCCAGTGCTTCTCCTGTGTTCTAGTTTGTACCTGTTGCTCCTTGTCCTGTCATTAGGCACCACCTAAAAGAGCCCTGCATCATCCTCATGACCACTCCACCGTTTATATAGTTATATGCACTGACAAGAACCTCTCTTAGCCTTCTTTTTTCCAGAGTGAAGAGATCTAGGTCTCTCAGCCTCTCCTCATAAGAGAGCTGCTCCAGTCTCCCAACCACATTTGTGGCCTTCCACTGGACTCTCTCCAGTACTTCCCTGTCCCTCTTGAACTAAAAAGCCCAGAACTGGAGACAATACTCTAGAAGGGCAGTATAGAGGGGGAAGAGAATCTCTCTTGACATGCTGTACACACTATTCTTAATGTACCCCAGAATACCATTGGCCTTCTTGGTCACAAGGGCACACTGCTGGCTCATAGTCAACTTGTTGCACACCAGTACTCCCAGGTCCTTATCTGCAAAGCTGCTTTCCAGCAGAAATCCTATACTTTTAAACAAATTGCTCCACTTCTTATCTATTCCTCCCAATTAAAGCTAAATATTTAATGTACATCCAATTTCTACAGCAAAATGGGCTTTTTCTCAGCCCGTATTTCAGCAGTACCACTAAGTGACTGAGGCAAATTAAAAAACATCTTCATAATACTGAGGATTTATCCAAAAGGATTACCATCAGGTCCTGAAGATTTACTTTCTTCTCTCACAAAAACCCAGTATGTCAGTGAACTGGAAGCAAGCAAGATACAAAATATTTCAGGGTCTCTGAAGAAAAAAACAAAGTGGCTGAGAACCATGTCAGAGCCAACATCCTTTCCTCAGACACTGAGTCAACAGTAGCCTCACCAGGAATATCTCAGTCTACAGATGGGGATGCATTCTTGTAATGTCCTCCTTTCATAGAATGGTTTAGGTTGGAAGGGACCTCAAAGATCACCCAGCTCCAAGCCCCCTGTGCCATAGGCAGGGACACCTCCCACTAGAACAGGTCGCTCAAGGCCTCATCCAACCTGGCCTTGAACACCTCCAGGGAGGGAGCAGACACAACCTTCCTGGGCAACCTGTGCAACCTGGGCAACCTTTTTCTCACCACCCTCACTGGAAAAAATTTCCTCCTAATATCCTGTTTAAATCTCCCCTCTGCCAGTTTAAACCCATTATCCCTCGTCCTGTCATTGCAAGACCTTGTAAACAATCCCTCTTCAGCCTTCCTGTAGGTCCTTTCCAGATACTGGAAGGCTACTGTAAGTTCTTCTCAAAGCCTTCTCTTCCTCCTAACATCCTGTTTCAATCTCCCCTCTGCCAGTTTAAACCCATTATCCCTCGTCCTGTCATTGCAAGACCTTGTAAACAATCCCTCTTCAGCCTTCCTGTAGGTCCTTTCCAGATACTGGAAGGCTACTGTAAGTTCTTCTCAAAGCCTTCTCTTCCTCCTAACATCCTGTTTCAATCTCCCCTCTGCCAGTTTAAACCCATTCCTCCTCATCCTGTCATTACAAGATCTTGTGAATAGTCTCTCCACAGCCCTCCTGTAGCCCCCTTCAGATATTGGAAGGCTACTATAAGGTCTCCTCGAAGCCTTCTCTTCTCCAGACTGAAAAGCCCCAACTCTCTCAGCCTGTCCTCATAGCAGTGAACATAATGCACAAACACAAGGAGACACAAAATTCTGTATTTGCTCCTCTTCATGAAGAAGTATTTTAAATACTCACTACTACAGCTAAATAAATAAAATCTCTAATATCCAGGACTACTTAGCAGATCTTTTTCACTCAAAGATGCCCTTCTTTTTATAAACGTCTATCAAAATTAATCTAACCCACAAAAGTCCCCATTAAAAACTCCAATTTATAGGAAATGTAGTAGAAATAAGAGACATGAAGGTGCCATGATGTTGATAGGAATTTAATGATCAAGTCCAATTGTCACACCTTGAGTCACTGATTAGTAAAAGCAACAGAAAAAAAAAAAAAGATTAAGTTCCCTTTTACACATTGCAAATCTCACAGAATATAAAATAAGGATTCTGAAAAGCCCAAAGTTTTTAGTTTGGAATTTAATGCATCTGAGTAGCTGCATGACAGTGGTGTATCTCAGCAATGGCACTTAGTAGCATAAAGGGAATAATGACATTAGTTTCAAATCTTGGATTAAATTTTCTTAAGAGATTTAAGTAGATGCAGCTGCTTGTGTTCCACTCCGTTATCAAACAATGTAAAATAAAAACCATGCTGCCTTACTCCCAAAACCACTTTCCAAATGGGATGTTAGGAATAAGTTCTTTACAGTGAGGGTGGTGAAACACTGGCACAGGCTGCCCAGGAAGGTTGTGGCTGCTCCCTCCCTGGATGTGTTCAAGGCCAGGTTGGAACAGGCCTTGAGCAACCTGTTCTAGTGGGAGGTGTCCCTGGCAATGGCGGAGGCTTGGAACTGGATGATCTTTGAGGTCCCTTCCAACCTAAACCGTTCTATGATTCTAACTACAAACACTGTGGGACAGGGTGGAGCTACTGGCACTGCTTACACTTTTTAATTTTTCTCCTCAGAGCAAATTATGAAATTTCTTGCTACAGATTAGGGGGCTACTGCAAGACAGGACAGAATAAGCATATCCATTAATTAAAAAAGATCCATTAACCATTCCTAATAGAAAAAGCCTAATAAAAATCAGTGTAAAAATTAGTAAGGTAGGGAGCCAGGTAGTGCTACATCTAATGGCATCTGACAGATTGTATTCCCAACATGTATGTCCTGTCCTTACATTTTCAAGTCACCACTGCCTGCTGCTGTTGTAGGTAGACTGATTCAGACATCTGTTTTCATGCTCCCACAAGACACCCCTACAATAGTTCCAAAGTCAGGATATTATCCCAACTGTTTCTCAACGACTCTAATTTAGCTAAAGCATGAGGACTGATTTCTTCTCTACACCAGTTGTACCCCAGACATCTCTTAAAGTTAATAAAAGCTGCAGAAGAAGGCAAAGTTTAGCCACAAGTGATCGTTTTCCTCATAAATTATTCTTAAATGTATTGCTTCCTTTGAAGAACAGGCAATTACAGTTAAGCTTTATTGATTTCATAATTCCACTTAGAGAACTAAATTTAAAATAAACGAACACCAAGAAAGTTCAGTATTCTATGAAGCGGATGTTTAAGTAACCTGCCTAGCTGGTATCTCTCTGCACTATTCATAGTGAAAGGATTTGTTAAATTCAAAACGTGAGGTACCGTCTTCTGAAAGTAATTCTGAGTCAAACAAGGAGCTGAGATGGTTAGTTCTGGATAGTGACACTAAAACTGCTGTAAAAAATAGACAAAAAAAGAAGAAGAAAACTTGCTACAGGTGCATCAGTCTGAAAGAAGAGCTGCTGATGTACCTTGATGTATGAGGGCTTGGCTTACCATGGAACTTCAAATCCCATAGACTGTTTCTTTCCAGACACTGTCATTTTGGTAATTTTTGGCACAATTTCAGATTCCGTTCTGGCTGACTGGGAATCCCTTGTTTTTCCTAGTAATAGACAAAAAGTAAGTTTGAACTTAAGGTTGTGGCTAATAGGTGTTAAATATAAAGTTTAACAAATTACATTACTTCTACTTAAACCAAAGATACTAGTCTGTGATGATGAATTCTCACACTTTTTTAGTACCTCACTTGCACATTGATTCGTATCTCACTTGCACACTGATTCAAAATTGATTGCACATTCAAAATTGCAATTCAAAATTGATTGCACATTGATTCAAAATAATCTACAGTTATATTTATTGTGAAAATCTCATCTGTGTGTCTAAGCAGTCACACTGTAGCTACACCACTCAAGATGCTTACTCACAGCAGTTCAATAGCTGGTTAGTTTATTTCTTACTTACAATTCTTCTTTTGCCTTGACAGTGTTAAGCTTAAAGGATAGTATTGTAAGGTAAAAAAAAATACATAAATGTCTACACCTCAGGTACTGCTAGTAGCATCACAAGCTGTGTGTGGGCTACCAGGCCTTCCCAGAAACCTGGAAACAGAGTTGTCTTGTACTGAATTACCCTGAAGAAGACAAGCAATACCCAAAAGCTAGCTAATTTAAAGGTTATTTACAAATACTTACCAGAGCTGAGTAACTTAAATTACTTTTAAAAGGTATCAATTTTTACCATAAAACCTGAATGGAAACACAATTACAGTAAGGCTCATTCTTAACTTTGTGAAACTGCAGTTTCACAAGTAATAGCACTACAATGCTATTACTTCCTTGTCAAGCTTTAAAAAAGATATATATATATATTGTTTTTTCTCCTCTGGAGAAGAGAAGCTTAACTAAAAGAAGCATACTAGCTCTTGTCATTTCACAATTCCTTGTTTAATATGTTAGAATCCCTCTTTCTTTCAAGGAAAGAGACTTCCATGAGTGACAGTGGCTGCACCTTGTGTTCTGAAAGATGTTATACACATGAGAATGCAAAACCATAACCTGAATTCAGAATTAAACTGCAAGTTTTAGGCAATCTTAACCCACATATTTATTAGAAAACTAGAAAAACACTGCTGGTCTTCCAGAAATGGACCAATACAGATAGTCAACTAAATACCCATTCTGAATAACAAGATGAAGTTATTGGTCTTGTAAAATGGACTATTGGAGTATTTGGTCCTACTCATTTAGGTTAACTGTGTTCTAAAGTATGATGGGTACACCTTAAAACTACAGGATCATAATTGCTTTGCAGGTTACATATGAAGCTGTGGTCAAGGCTGATGGAAAGAAGGGAACAGAATACCACAGACAAGTCTGTATTAGGACAGCATACCAAATAAACCCTGAACAATCACACCACAGACATTATTATTTAAGTGATGACATGATCTTCCCCTCCCTCATTTGTCTTATCTTCCAACACTCATTTTATTTATAAGCCACCTGGAGACCTTTGGAAAAAGTACTATAAGTTGAATAGCAGGTACACCACAAAAGGAAAAAACAGTAAGAGAAATTAAGGTGACAGCACAGGTCATGGTTTATGAAAATCACAAATTATGCAACTGACAAACAAACAGTAAAGATGCAGAATATGAAATTCTCAAATCACTGGAGAAGGACTACTAGTTAGGCACAAAGACTTTGTTGATCTATTTTCATGAGTAAATAGTGATAGAACAAGAGAGAATGGCCTCAAGCTGAGACTGGGTAGGTTTAGACTGAACAGCAGGAAACATCTTTTCACAGCAAGTGATCAGGCATTGGAATGGGCTGCCCAGGGAGGTGATTGAGTCACCAACCTTGCATGTGTTTTAGAAGTGGTGCTTGAGGATATGGTTTAAGGGTGAACTTTGTAGAGTAGGGATATTGTGGTTGGACTTGATGATCCTGAGGGTCTTTTCGAAATGGAGTGTTTCTGTGATCTTCAAGCTCCTACATATGATCAACTGTATCATTTTTTAAATAAGTAGTAAGTTACTTTAGTTACGGTAAAATTGTATTACTTTTGTTGCCACCTTTTTTTCCCCCCACTTCAATAGTTTTCAAACAGACATTTTCACCTGCCAGATAAATATGAAGGCTTCTCACATAATTTGAAAGCTGAATTACAGTTAGTTCTGAAAAAAATAGATATCTTTGATATCTGGCTGCTAGGAACTAGAAATTACCAAAGGAAAAAAAACAACCCAATGAAATTGAAATTGAGATTAACTGAAAGAAACCCAAGATAACAATTCATATTGTACAACTCGAAAATAACATGCAATCTATAAGTATTTGGTACATGATCCAAAATCAAAAGTCAGAGTTTTTATAACATACACTTACCTAATCAATTTATAAATTAAGCTTCACTCTATACATAAACCAGTGGGGTGTCTGACATTGAACCAAAGTTATACGTGCAACGAGACAAAAACAACATTCGACAAATCAAGTGCTTGACAGAAAAGACAGAAATTTAAGACCAGAGATGAGGAAACACTAGAAAGAAGATACAAAAAAATAAAATTAAAATGAGCAAGAGAAAGTAAAGGGTCCACCAACAGCACTGACGGTTTGAGTGTCAGGGGTTTTTTTCCCTCTTCATTTAGTTATTCTTATAAAGCACCAGTGCTTCACACCATAGATAGAATGAGGAAGCTGCCCAGGATCATAAACAGACAAATCAAATCACGGAAGGTAATCCTAGAATGGTGGCATTCATATAGGTGCAGAGACAACACAGTAATTGTTAGTAACACTGCTGACAGAAGTATCAAAGATAATTTTCTGATCTGAGTGTTTTTATAACCAAGTACAATAAAAATCAAGCAGCACATTTGAGATAAGGACTAAGTCCTTCTTTTGTGCACTGCAGGCATCATTAAAGATTAATAATTATGGGCTTCATTACAAAGGACACAAGGTAATTCAATGTAATCAGCATGATAAATTCTTATCTGCTTTAGCAGGCAAAGCAAAGCACTTAACAAATAGTATGCAAATCCTTAAACTGTACCTTGGAACTAAAAGGAAGTCAATGTACAATGCAGACAGAATTCTTCTTAATCACCAGCAGAGTATCCTATAGCAACTTAAGTGCACTACAAACCTAGAAGTGTAGCAAAAGCAATCCCAGTCTGTTCAGGACTAACTCAAGGGAGAGGATATTGAAGTTCTTTGCCAAGACAGGCTTCATAAAGTTTTTCTTGTCTACTGCCATTTGGACATTTTTAAACACATACCCAAGGAATTCAATGACAGAATGTTTCCTAAACCAAGAATATATGTACAATTAAACCAAAGATGGACATATCTCTCAGAAAATCCTAAAGACTGCCCAATATCTCCTTTTTACATTTCACTACTCTAGCACTGTAAAATAAAGATCATACACAGGTAAATGCACTGATTAGTCACTGGTGTCAAGCTGCAGAGCAAAAGATTTTACTGAAGAGGACACCTCATAAAAATTCTGGCCATGCACTAGCTTAACACTAAGAAAACTAAAGAAGTTTTCCTTTTATGAAAACAGAAAGCATGCATTCATAAATTACAAAAATGTGGACTTCTCAGCATGACAGTTCTCACAATTCAGAATGCTTAAAAGCTTCTAGCCTGTTTTAAGGACAGCAGTTTTCAGACACATATTTGGTATTTAGACTGCACCAATGGAGTGCCTAGACTAAAGCATGCCATAGCTATGAGTCAAGCACTATTACAATAACAAACATGCACTGATGCACCTTGTCTCAGTATTAAATTAAGACGAGCCTAACACCAAAGGGAACAGACCTGCACTGACATTACTCCACTAGAGTTATGGCTGTGCATAACTGGATAGTCAAAGCTCTCTTCCATTATCCTTTACTGTGTGTTTAGCTATTCTGCATCTGCCAGCTGGTCTTCTGACTCAAAAGACTTTCGATTTTGTCATAAAGTAGTACTAATGACACCTACTGTAACTACAAAAGTATTAAAAGCTCAACCCCAAAAGCTGATGGTACAATAAAGTATTTGCAGACTAATAAGCAGGACAAACACACACATATGTAGGAAGCAAGCAAGAGTTTTTAAAAGCAAAAATGGTCTGTGTAGCAGTTTGAGTTGGAACAGCAAAAGTGTATGAATAGAGTTAACTATCTTCCTCCACTGTAAGCAACTTCCTCCATTTTGGATTTTCTTCACAAAAAAATATCTGTTAAGGAGTACCTGTAGAACATTTAAACAAATCAAAATATTTTTTGCTTTTTTTAAACACACAAAAAGCTTGAGAAGTTCTTTTTTCACTAAAAAAGAGCATAAAAATCTGTCTTTTCTCTAACTCTCTTAAAAATACAGAAGTTATGTTTCAGTACCTGGAAGAACTGTCAGTCTACTCTGTTCCCAGGTAGAGACATATAAGAACAACCATCATCTAAAGAAGACATGCTGATACACCAAGTGAAACAGGGATATCAGCCTATTTGGGGAAAGCCATACTGGCACTGAGTATTTAGATCCATGCTGGCTTTATTCACAAGGCCATTCATTACCTTTTCAACAACAGAAGCAAAACACCACTGTTCTCAATTCCCATACACAGAGCCTTGTCTTCTTGATTTGTCTTCTCAAATTCTGCAATAGCAGTGAAACTTTAAGATCAACTACACCACTGCAAGGAGAAACCTGTTTCTGACCAAGATGAACCAGAATAACCAAAATTCCTGAATTCAGCTTGAAAAACAAAATAGGAAAAAATGTCAACACAGTAGGCATGGCCCAAGTCTGTGCTTTTTCAGGCAGCAATTCCATTTAAATAAATCCACATCTAGATTCAAAACAACTACTGGCAGTGCATCAGCAGTGGCAACACAATGCACCTCCAAGGGAATTAAGTGCTAATTAACTGTGACCAGATTGCATCTTAAAGCTTTATGTGTTTTTGGAATTTTTTTTACTGGGTTTATAGATTCTTCTGTTTTCAGAAGTGGTATAAGCACTTAACAGAAGGTTACATACTACTTAATTCTGAATGGGGCTGAGAAGAATAGATACTATTGACAATACACAGAATTAATCTACTTAAGCAGGTTCTTCTCCCACTGGCTAAGCCAGTGTCAGACCATGCCTTCTGATCTAGAAGATATGGTTTGCAGTCTTTATTCTACTATAGACTTCCTATATAATCACGAGCAAGCCACTTACACCTTTGTCTGCCAATTATACAGCAAGAGCCACCACGAAAAAAAACCACACAACACATCGTTTTTGTACACCATGTCATGAGCTTGTTTCAATGTTTCATGACTCACCAATTAAAAAGAGGGTGTTTTTTTTGCATGCACTACTGGCAGTGCAGCTAGAGAGCAGCAGTAACAATACAAGCACATACAACAGAGTTGTCTGAAAAACAGATTTAATAACTGAGGCCTCTATCAAGATAATACTTCTCTTTCTGTATGCTGTGCTGTGATTTAAAACTAATTTTAAGGCCTTGCAACAGTGAAAATAAACCAAGTATGGATTAAACAGGACAACCAGATGCAGAGATGCCAGCCTGAGTACAATTTTGTGCTCACAAGTATGTATCACCTGTTTGCCCACCTGTATGTGGGTTTACAGTAATATCAAATACATCCATCATTGTAATTAATTTACAAATTTTGACTGCAACAGATCCCAACTGACGAATTCAAACTGTTTATATTCTATTTATGGCTTCTCACACTCTTCTATGATCCTAGGAACAGCAGCCCTTCAAGGAGCACCTCTCACAGTAAAGAAACACCTCCTAGTTCTAGCCAAGACACACACAAAAAAAATTAAAATAAAATATTATTTAGTATATGAGTTCTGCAAGTTCAAAACACCCATTTTTAGGAAAATGCATGACATGATACTGCTGAGAGCCACAAAATACAAGCAGATGCTACTGAACTTCCACAGCATTTATGAAAAAACAAATCAGCAGTCCAGAATAATAGAAAAGGCAATTTGCTAAGTAACTCCCCAGTGCTAAGACATCAGCATTCTAAAGATACATATGAAAACAATTCTCCAAATAAGAACACTAAACTTTTTCTTTGTAAAAGAAAGGTTATTTCTTAATAGAAACCACAGTCAGGGGCTTTCCAGGTAACTCTGTCTTGTTATACCTATCACCTTCTCAGCAAAGTTTCAGGTGGTGAACATGACTTTTTTTTTTCCCCTACATGAAACTGGGAATAGACATTTTCACTGAAAAATGCTGAAAATAAGAATGTCTACTTGCACCTGACTGTAAGATTTTTTGGTGTCAAGGTTTTAATACAGCAGAAGGAAGGAGAGATGCTGCAGGCTATTGAGTGACATTCCTGAGGGGACAGATGTCTGTGGCCCACAACACACCCACAGCACAACTTGCTACCCCAAGACTGAAGTTCCAGAGCAGTTTGCTTCACTACATGAAGCTGCAACAATTTGATGTGCAGTAGGTACAATCAGATGGGCTAGCACCCTCATTTGTTACAGCTTCTTATTCCTCAGGCTTTACTTTCAATACTTGTTAACTTCTAGCAACTTGAACTCTTTCTTTAGTCCAAAAATTAATATGAAGTGTGGTACCTTCCTGAAGCAGACTTTTCTTTTTCCCCTTCCAGACAAGCAGAACAGGGAAATAGGAAGAGAAAATACCAGACAGGGTGGTTTATTTTTAAAAATGGCACCTGAAGAAAATCTTATTTCAATTATTCCAGTGATCTAACAGCCTAATTTGAGGAAAAACTGCATGTAAGGAAAGGGAGAAAGTAAGGGGCCATGTACTGAGTGACGACATGCAGAGCTAAAGAGGAATAAAGGAAGCAGAAGACAATCAGTATTGAAAATGAAGGCAAAATACAGGTAGACAAAAGTGAAAATGGAAAATAATGATGGTCAACAACTGAAAAATAGGTAGGAAACTGGGAATGGCAAGATAAGACATTTGGAATGATGAAGAGAAAAAAAAAGAGGAACTGCAATGACAAAATTGGAATGTCATGAGGAATTGTTTTGTTTATGGCACAAGCAGGAATTAATAAAAAAGAACGTGAATAAAAAAGAGGATGGGAAAGACACAGAAACTGACCTTAGATCAGATTGATGCAGATGGCATAGAATGTATTATATCAAGGCAATAACTATTTTCTCTCCTGCCTAGAACTTAGCCAAAATTGCTGGAGACTCACAATTTCTCTTGTCATCAACACTAAAGCCAAACAATACAGAATACAGCACTCAGCTACTACTGTGTTCTCTTATCTTCTTACCTGAAACAAACACCTTCCATAGACTTTTCTGGCCACCAGGACTTACTCAAATGACACACATTCAAATACTCAAACACCACACAATCAATGTTAGCTATTAAAACTAATTTGTCTCTGCAACTTTTAATTGCCATTATTTCACTGAATTTAAAACATTTGATGTCCAACAGAAACTTAATGTCTCAGAGAATGGGTTTTTTTTAATACACCTTTTACTGATGCCTGCTAAAACTGTGAGCGTTTGGTGTTCTGACATATTCTATGTCTCCATATCTGAGTGCTTAATATGACATTCAATCAGCATCTCTCTCTAAGCAGTTTTGTTTAAGCAACAGGTATCAACAAAGGAAGGTGTAGTTCAGCTGTGTATGTAGAGCACATCCATGGTCTTCACAGGAACACAGATAACTGATCTAGTTTACATTCTTAGTTAATACATTAGGAAACAGAAAGGCAGTGTCCCTGGAGCAAAACTCACAATTTCCAGTTTCACAAAGCCAACACTTCCCATGTAAAGAACAGAGATTCTTTACATGGGAAAGGGCAGAGTAGGGGGGGCATCTCCCAGAGGATACACAAACAAAACTGCCTCTTTTTGATGTCCCTGATGAAGAGGTAAAGATCCAATAGGAATTCACAAAAATCAAAACAGCAACTTTCTCATCAGGTTTTTGACAAGAACATCCCTGCAGTATTTCTCATGCCTACTGCTTATAGTTAAATGGACTAAAATTCAGTTACATAATCGTAACTCAGTTTAACTCATCCTGCAACTACCGAAACCTTTTTGTGGGAGGTGTATTGCTTTGCACTCTAGCAATGCCAACAATGCCACTTCTCGATCCGTAACTGAAGCTATATTCTGCTGTATAAACCATTTATTAGACATTTGCAGTTGTCCTGTAACAGCACCTTTACTCCTCCACGTGTACACAACTGTAAAGTCATTGGTGGCGTTTTCTAATCCAACGAATTTTTCTTAAATGACTGTGAATTGTGTTTCACTGAGATTTAGAGAAACCTCGGTGTATCGCTCAGATATTTCTCAAGTGCAACTTCCTACCATAAATGGTCATGCAAAGAGCAGAGTCAGCACTATGGGCAGGATAACCCTACAAAGACAGCCCCTTTAGCCAGGCAGTCAATTGAAGAGCACGCACAGAGCCCATGCAAATAACCAAAATTTCTGTTAAAACCTTGGCCCAAAATGAGTATGTAAAACTGAAAGTACAATATGCACACTCTATTACATTTATGTTGAACTTCCAAAAATACAACTTCAGGTTTAATTCTTAACTAATGCTTCGGTGCCAGAGGATGGTGCTATTTGTCTGCACACCATCCAGGTAATTCAGGAACAACATCTTGCCTTTTTACACGCTGACATTACCTATGGAAGTAGGCTCCTGTTGATTGTATTGCAGGAGTGCAAGGCATTTTACAACAGCAAGCTCTTGTGATCCTCAGCTTCTATTTATGCACCAAAAGCAGTGCATTTCAGTATGAAACAGAAGTTAAGAAGAACAGGAAATAAGAAAAGCATACCATCAAAATGATAGTATATATAAACCTAAAACCTCTTTACATCTGTTCAGCTTTTCCACAACCATTCTGCAAGCTTTCTCCAAAACTACGAGGTAGCATTTAAAGTTGCAGAGGGAAATTAAGTAAGAAAAAACCCCAAACCTGTATTTACCAATCCTGCATAATTAAGTATGTTGAAGCTGCACATATTTTTACCGTTTCTATGGTCCAGAAATTTGTACTTTAAAAACTTCTAGTGCAGTGAGAGCTTGAAGGTTAAGACTAGCTAAAACTTTAATTTAGACTCTTTAAATTCTCAACTCTCCCAAACTGATAGTGACATTAGGGGCCATACTAGCCCCCAGCTGGGCCACAGAGCTGACACCTCTGTGGGAAATTTTTTTAAGTCAGTCAAATCTGCAAGTTTTTACTTCTCCATGCATTCACAATTTTCTTTCTCTGCAAGTTTCTGTATAACAGAAACTGTATTTACTTGATGCCTTTTCATGGCAGACTGCAGTATCACACCATTGGGCACATTATTTCAGAGCTGGAAGATTTGTAGCCTCAGAGGATCAAAAGGATAACCAAACTATGGATCAAGAATTTATCAGCTACTGGAAAAATGTTTAGGGACTTCTGCAAGCTATGATGTCAAAGAATCAAAAACGTTCATCAGATTTGAGTACAGTTTAAATGTAAAAATAAAAAAATAAACGAAGGTCCAGCAAGCAGTAATTATTGAAAACACTATGTAAACACACCTACTCACCACTTACTGTGCACTGAAACACCAATGAAACACAAAACCCAGGAATTGTTTGAGAGACATGCACTGACTGGCACTGACTTCTGCACTTCTCCTTGCAAGCTTATGGTAATTAAATAGGAAATCCTGAGATATGTTCCTTTTTAGGGTTGACTTTTGTGGTTTTTTTCCCACTAAAAAGACAATGGATAAACATACTCTCTTTACATATCTTACAAAAATCAGCCAAAGAATCCAATTTTGAAAGCTTTACCTATGATGAAATGAAACTACAGTAATAACCAACTAAAATGGTTGGTAAAAATGATATAAAACTCATCCACTGCATGGTAAATGTTTAGACTCTTGAAAGTTCTGAGCTTGTTTGTTTTTTCCCCTGCACTTAGGCAAGCTAAAATCTTCCAGTTAAAGATTATTCCACTATAAACTGGACATGTGCCTCAGCTGAGTAACCAACCATCTTTGACTCCAATGTTCAGTATTTGCTCGTCTACAGAGCTCAAGGATAACATGCTACAAGCTTTGCCTGCTGCGCAGAAACAATCATGTTCTATGCAGGGCCTCCAACTCAAGGAAGTAAGCAACACCTTTTACTGTGCATGGAAAAAAGCTTTCAAAGAAATAAGCTGTGAAACAGAACTAGCATATTAACATATCATAGATGCTCTTACTTTTTAAGGCAGTCTAGCAGAACAGTGTCTGCCTGTGTGGCCCCAAAAATGGAGCAAGTATCTGCAGTTGTATCCAGGGATGCCTTTACTTAAGCAGCTGAATTGTAAATCGACTTTTCAAAGAGAAAGCCAAGATGTCTAATATTACAAGATGTCTAATAGATGCTGTGCCTGACCATTAAAATCACAGCATCTTCTCAGCATTGTCCACATTCTTACTCTATTCCTTAGTGCTATTTTCCAGTTATGGTGGAAGCAAAACAAAGGGGAAAAAAAGGCTTGAAGTCTGGTCCTATTCTTATCCACCAGCTTTTGGTACTATGTCCAAAACAGTAGGCCACGTGAAGCTGTGTTACACCCTATGTGACTGCTCTCTACTGGAAGAGACCTGGACTGGGCCTAATTATGCTAGAGAAGTAGCATTTTATTCTACTTTACTACTATGATTCAAAGCAAAGAAAGTAAAATATCTATTTTGTCCTCAGTGCACACAGATTAAAGTCCAACAGAACCCCCACAAAGCTACTCAATAGCAGCTGTCTAAGAAAAAAGCCAAACAATAACTAAATACACTTGTTGGAGAGGATGGCCACACTCACAAATCACAGCTTTGAGATGCAAGCTGCAAGACAAATAAGCTCGAAATTACTAAGACATACTTTACTGACCACACAGAATCATAGAATCAGTCAGGGTTGGAAGGGACCACAAGGATCATCCAGTTCCATTCCCCCTGCCATGGCCAGGGACACCCTACCCTAGATTAGACTGGACAGAGCATCATCCAGCCTTGCCTTGAACACCTTAACACATAATTTTGTTCAAGTTTGTTTCTATTAAATTTTAGTCTTCTCTGTAGTATCAGTAGGCTTCAATATCTACTTTTGCTGCTTCCTTTAATTCTAGTTGCAGGCATCTTGCTTATTTCCTAAATAAGCAGAATTAGTTTGCCACACTGCTGTCTTGCCCTGGTCATACACATAGTACATTTGAGGAAAGGCAAAAAGGCAGAGGAAGCAGTGGGCATTATAAAAGGATAAAAAAAAAAAAAGTGACAATAAAAAAGCTTTACCATTCTCTGTTCTTTAAATGTGTTGGTGTCAACACATTTGCAAAGAATCTTAGAAACTCAGGCATGAAACTGCCAAAGATCTCTGCATCTATTTTGCAAAACAAACCCAGGCTGCATCATCAGTGCTGTAGGTTCACTTAGCTTTTCTGCAGTCCAGACCTTCCACAGTATTAAAAACAATGCAATAGCAGATAAAGGAGACAAAATAAGTTCATTCATCTATTATTGCATTTTCAGAGTCAAATCTACCTGAGAAGTTTAAAGCAGTATTTATTGAAGGTGATTTTCCTGGACCACCACTGTAGATAAGAGAGTTTGCACAATCATTTAGCTGCAACAGGTCCTATACCAGAAAGGCATCATTCCATAAGAAGCACTTTATGGATGCTTCCAGTAATAACAGACACTATTAGGCATTTAGTGAACCTCACATTAGTTAGGCAATTAAGCTGACAGTCAGCATTTCAGGAGCTGATGTAACATCTTAGTATTAAGCTCTAACTGGGGTGCATCAAGAAAAGTGTGTCCAGCAGGACTAAGGAGGGTCTTCTGCCCTGGTAAGACCACACCTGGAATACTGTTTCAAATTTCGGGCTCCTCAAGAGAGACAGGGTCCTGCTGGAGAGAGTCCAAAGGAGAGCCACAAGGATGACTACAGAACTTGAGTATCTCCCCTATGGAGAGAGACTGAGAAACCTGAGGCTGGGGCTGGAAATAAGAAGACTCAGAGGGGATCTCCTCAATGTTTATAAATATCTGATGGGTGGGTGTCAAGTGGATGAGGCCAATCTCTTTTTTGTAGTGCACAGTAACAACAAAAGGAGCAACAGGTAAAAATTTGAACATAAAAAGTTTCACCTCAACAGGAGGAGAAACTTCATTACAGTGAGAGTGATGGAACACTGGGACAGGCTGCGAAGTTTATTTCTCTGGAGACTTTCAAAACTTGCCTGGATGCATTCCTGTGTGGCCTACCCTAGGTGATCCTGTTTCGGCAGGGGGCTTTTACTCTATTTCTGCAGGTCCCTTCCAACATCTTATGTTCTGTGATTCTGTAATTGTACTTATCAAGGAAACTGTTGCAAGAAGTGCAGATACTGGCCAAGCAGAAGTAAGAAAGGTTAAATTAACTTAGCAATATACCTTCAAGCTCTAAATACATACAACATTAAAAAAAAATTAAAATATGTTTGGCATTAAAATTTAGGCAAGTTTTATAAAAATTGTCCCACTCTTAAGTCTAATAAACTATTCATTTACACAGTCAAGTTTTCCCTTTATAATTGCAGCATGGTTTACATTATCTGCATTACTTATCTACACTTGCATTATGTATATGTTCTACTACTCTGAAAATTTCTTTATTCCCATTTTCCTATTAACTACTCTGGTGCCAGCCAGATGTACCTGAATTCCAGAGTTATCAAAGATGAACTTGTTTAATTATATCTGGACAAAATGTAGACTGAACAGTGCCACAATCTGAGTGAGAAAGACCTGTATTTGGAAAACAACCACCTGTGTGTAGAAGTGGTGTGCAACACCGCACTGGAGGCTCTGTTCTTCATTGCTGAAATCATTCAGAGACAGAAATTGATTTATAAAAACCTGCACATATGAAGTTAGAAGGAAAACTGAATATAGCAAAATATAACCTGTAGTTTCAAATAAGCCTTGCAAGACTTATCAGATGTAGATGTGTGTCAGTCTGAAGCAGGGCACGTCATTCTATTATGACGTTAGAGAGGAACTCACATGGACTCAAACTCATTGCTTAATGTTTTCCTCTTCCTTGATGCAGTGAGAGTAGTTCTCATTTACAGCAGTACCTGCAAGCACAGAAATAGCATCCACAACCTTACAGCAATTTTTACGTTATCAGAAGCATGGTGTTAAAAGCATACAATTCAAATCTCATTTTTGCCTTAAAATATGCTTACTGAAAATCTAAATGGCACTTTTCCTCCTTTCCTCAGCTTAAGCATAGAACTTGGTGTGTAAGTTCATCATCTTGCCTAGTTGACAAGCAAAATTAGTCTTTTCCTGTTTATGGGTCAGTGATAGGGAAGAGGAAAACATTAAGAATAGGAAAATGTGATTCTAAAGCCACAACAGGTAGCAACAAGGACTCAAACAGGGAGTACCCAAAACAAATTCAACCCATATTTTGGAATTAAACACAAGATTTCCATTTAGGTTGAGGTTTTGTGTGCAGTAAAAACATACAAAGATAACTGAAGCAAGAATCAGCCAAAGCTTTTCCATGTCACTGCCAGCTGAGCATCACAGCTTCTGCAGAGAGAAGTATTTTCCATATTGGTTACCTACTAAGTCTCCAAGCTTTGGGCATTTTAAGCATCAATTTCTACCAGAAATTCTGACAGCAGACTCATGAGTTTCAAGTTTAGTGGCCACTTCTAGTGTGACAAGCGAAACCAGAGAGGAAATGGGTACTTTAAAAATGTGTAACTGCCTACTCTAAAGGCTGAAATGCTAGCTTTAACAGTACAGAAGCTGAGATGATGAAAAATAGGTATTATTTTGTCACCCAAGAACAAACCAGTTCAGGTGCAAAGGGAGTCATGCAAGTAGTGAGCAGGTGGCATTTCTGTTGGTATATGGCATAATACATTAGACTATGAAACCTTTATGTTTTATAACAATACTGAATGACAGAATTAAAAAAAAAATTAATGATACTGCAGAAAGACACTCAGAAGACAATATGAAGTAGTACTGATAACCCAAATTTTACAGGGAAGGAAGAGTATTTGTAATAAAAGACAGCTAGCACAAACAAGCATAAAATTGTCTCATTTTAAGCTTGTACTTTTACACCTTCCTGGCTTTTACTTTTAAAATTAATTTCTACTTGTGTTTCCTGCTAGCATTCAAACTGCCTTTAATCAGGAGCTGATATACTTTAAACTGTTGATTTTACTACCCCCATGTGGGATTTGATATGCCTGAGCTTATCACGTTTAGATGTTCTACTAATTTCAAGCTTAAATATATTGGTTTATAACTGTGAAATACTACTCTCAGCCTGGCCAGCAGCCTTGTTTTGAGTACTCAAGTGCAGACTTCAAGTAGGACATTGTATGTTTAAGCTCATATACAACACCACTAGAAAAGAAACCATTCATCCTTCACAGGATTTTAAAACCTGTTATTCCATCCATACCTTCCTGTCACTCTAGCAATCATACCTGGTAACTCAGTAATTTCTTTACCTTCTAAAGACAAAGAGAAAACCAACTGATGGTTGATCTTTACCATGACCTGAAGAGACTGAGATAGAAGGTCACTGTAAGAACAAGTGGAGCTACTGCTTTCCCCAGGATCTCTTGGTTCTTCTGGAATCCCCAAGTTCTAAAAAGGACACAATCATTTTGAGTTTTGTCTAAGCTCTTTTGGATTCCAAGCAAAACATCCAACTGTCACATATGATACTTTTAACTATGGAAAGGACTGCCCCTGTGTTGGTATACTTCGTCCAAAAAAACAAAAAAAAAAGTAAACCCAGCTAGTGTTAAAGGACCATAAAAGAAAGCTCGGAAAAAGCCTGGAGTGTCACTTTTTCCAGTGTAGGTGTACAGCATGTAAGAGGAGAATCTCAAAAACATATCTCAAAGGATTTTAAAAACCTTTTCATTACTGGTGACACATTTTTCCCTGAAATAAGCCACTTCCTTTCTAAAACCCACACAGTACCTCAGTGTCAAGATTCAGTAACTTCTGTTTATATATTTTTCTTATACAAAACACGGAAATCTCAAATTCTCATTACTTTCCATGATTTAAGATGTAACTATACCATCAGTCATGCCAAATTTCAAACATTTCCCTTCAGTGAAGAGCACATTCTCTTTGTCACAGTCTGAAAACTTGCCAAATCTGAGTATTATTAAAGACAATGGGTTCTCATCACTATAGTGCAGGCATTTGAGAACTGTCATGTTACCAAAGTTAGCACAGCCAATTGAAGTTGGAGATAATAACTTCTTCTGAGCTAGCCAGGCATATAAATAATGGATTTTCAAATGAGTTAAACCAAAGTATTACAGCCTAGCACGATAAATGGAAGCAAAACGAACCTGGAGGACTCTGAGCTAATGAAAATATATTGTACATCACCATTAAACTTCAGAATGTTTGCTCCTCCAGGATTTCTTTGGAATTCTCCCTATAAATAAAATCCAAAAGTATCAGTTTCATTGTTTGCTTTTTTTCCAGTTAAGACTAACTTCATTTTCCATAAGCCACAAAGCAGAAGTGATAAAAGTTATCTGTTAAAGCACGGCAACATGCTTCCTACTGCAAAGCATCAGAAAGCAACTATCAGTGTCCACCTGCAGAATAAAATGTCAGAAGACAAGTAAGCATTTGGACCAAGACATGCCTACCATTCTGAACTAAAATTAAACCCTGCTGCATCCAGCTAAGGGAAAAGAGAAACTAATTACATGAAGTCATACTACGGTCATGTTTGTAGGATTTCTGTTTATTTGTTACTGGTATAAAGCAGAAATTGAGGAAGAGAGGCAAAACTAGAATTCTGTTCTGAGGTGAATATTAATAAAATGCAAGCCAAGTACCTCCTAATTTTACCTATGGGTTGTATTCTTGAAACTGTCTACAATGCCTCAACAACTACATCTAAAATTTGCATACTTGTAATATTAATAAAAATCATATATATTAAAAAAAAAAAAATCTGCTTCTCCATTAACAGCCCCAAACAAAGTTGTATAGTCCAGTATTTAGAAAAACAGACTTCAGCTTGAGACCTGCACTCTGTTCCTGGATTATCTGCCACACCATGAGTAAGGCTTTTCAACTTCCTGTGCCTTGCTTTCCATTCTGACTCTTTACTGTGAAGATTCTTTCATATTCAATATTTATATACACAGCCCTGTAAGGATCCCGTTCTCAGTGTGATTCCAGAGAAATTACCATAAAACAGACGGTGACTCCACAGAGATTGCTCAACTACAGGAATGACTTCATTTGAAAGACTAGTAGATTCCTAGTTACCCCAACAATCAAACTGAACATGCTCAGCTCACAGTAGATTTTCCTTCCTGCAAGGACTGCACATTTACAGACATCTGACCTCCTTCTTGCTCATGCATCACTAAAATTTAAAAAAAATTAAAATCTTAGTGTCATAAAGTAGTTAACAATTCCGTTAATGGTGTCTGATGTGGAATAGACTCTAGATTGCTCACCAGTATCACCAGTATCTGTATTTGTTCTGAAATACCACCACAGGCAAGAGGAGATGGAAACACAGTTTAACCAAGAAGAAACAAACACAAATAAAACGAATATGCACAGAATGCAGATCCTTTTGACTAATCCTGTTACACAGATACTTTCAAGCAATCTGATTAAGAACTGTTTCTCAGAGAGCCCTAAATACTCAGCTAAATTTCAAACAGAAATCCTTGCTTCTCTTCACTATAGTGAAAGCAAACTTATTAAAATAATGCATTTAGAATGGCAATCTCTGAACATCACTAATTGTTGAGACAGAAGTAAAGGACATTAGAGAAATGCTACATATGTCACGAACATGTCACAAGTAAAAAAGAAATGTATACTCAGAGTTCATCTTTTGATGAAATGTCAGTTAAAACATTAAAATCACATACATCATCATCATCTATTACCTCATTACACTGGCATCATGACGAGTAACTCTTCTCTAAAATCTCCATAGTCATTACAAAAAAGAGTAAAAGTTTTCACTAAGTCTGTAATTCTTCACAAGTTGTTCATGAATTATCTTTGAGAATGTATCATTTTAATGTCTGCAGACTACAAGCTCTAAGGGCTCTAAGTCATCTCGTTATTTTACTACCAGGCAGTTGTAAAGGCAGTGGGCTATTTTCTAAAGGTATCCTACAAACACTAAGCATTCAAATCGACTACTTGACCAACAAGCCACTGATATACCTCAGAAGTCACCGACAATTGCTTTCAACGGGTCATTTTTTAAGTATGCAATGTCATGCATCCACAAACCAGATAAAAGAACACTTCCATGACAACACACGCCAGGAATCAATGAGCTATTTCGTAAGAATCATTCATTTCCACAATCACCTAAAATCACAAACTGCAATTAGCTTTCACGTTTGGCAAAAACATATTCAACAAAGAGTTTGCACAAAGGAGCAACTGACTGTATAGTGTGCCAGTACCGTAGAGACTCATTCCCATTGAGCTGCATTAAAGCAGCAATTTGGGAAGAACAAAAAAACTTGCATCAATAAACCAATCATAGAATGGTTTAGGTTGGAAGGGACCTCAAAGATCATCCCGTTCCAAACCCCCTGCCATAGGCAGGGACACCTCCCACTAGATCAGGTCGCTCAAGACCTCATCCAGCCTGGCCTTGAACACATCCAAGAAGGGAGCAGACACAACCTCCCCGGGCGACCTGTTCCAGTGCCTTGCCACCCTCACTGTGAAGAACTTCCTCCTAACATCCCGTAATCAATCACTCAATCACTATTGGCTTCGATTTTTGTTTTGTCACGTTGTTTTCTAGTGCAGACTAAACACCACAGTTGTACAACCAAAAAGCTCTTCTTACTTCCCAACAGAAAATCCTTTAAAGTAAAAAACATTAGCACACACAAATATAAATAACTTGGGCTAAAAACATTTCTTCATCATCTGAAAACCAAGAGAGGATATTAAGTTACGCATAAAGATTCAATTCAGTTTCCAATGAAACAAAAAAAAGCAGAGAAGCAACCCCTTTCAGCCCTTTAGGAAGCTTATTATTACCGCGTGAATTACAATGTGATGAAATTTTTCCCTTTTCTCTCAGCCACGGTTAGTAGTCAGCACTTAATACAAACATGTTTTAACAACTCTGAAAAGCTGAGCAGTTCGGATTTGAAAGAAAGGACTGACTGTGTGCTACAACCCTTAACTACTGCCCCTGTTTGGAGGTAAACTACTGCTCTTATAGAATGGGACTGTAATAAACTAAACATTTCATAAAGACTATATCTTATCTTCATACCAATCTTTTGTATAGCTATTTACTTCTGCAGTACTAGTAACTGCCCTTTCATTTTCCACTTACATGTAGATTTTCAGAAATTGTTGATTACTGCAAGACACACTTGAATCACACGATTGGAGGAAACAGGGCAGAACAGAAAACTGCAGACTAATTCTCTGCACCTGTTAGTCTCCTAGAAATAAAATTTTGAAACATTATTGCACAACATTTCGAGAAACTCAAGTCGTTCACTGCCTCTGAAGCTTAAAATCCTGAGAATTGCCTGAACAATTCAATGAGAAATTACTCATGCAGCTATTTCTGAACAAAAAGTTAAAACCAGATACATGAAGTTTAAATCACAAGTTGTCTCTTCCTATTTAAAAATCTTAGCTCCTAACACTCCATACTTTTCTCAAAACAAGGGTGTTTCCTGTTGTAATTTTTAAAAGCTGAATGTAATTACGTTAATATAATCACATCCCAAAGGGTACAAAGCATCAACTGTTTCTGATATCCCAATACGGGTTGTTATTTTCCTACTCATCTCATACTTTGACTTGCAATCTGCCCTGGTTTTCCAAAACAAGTTCAAATAAACATCAGCTAGAAGAAGAAAAATCTAAAAGAGAAAAAAGGAACAGGTATTTTGAGATATTTTAAGAATGGTGATTTTAAAATAAATAAATAAATCAACTGTAGTAGCTCTAATTTCTGCTGTTACAAAAATCCTGAGAACTTTAGGTAGTTGCTTTTTTTCCTTATAAAAATACATTTACAAACTCATTTCTAATCAAAAGCAAACTGCAGCCTCAGTACTGCATCTGAAGACACCACAGTAAATGCCAGTTTTTGCCTTCATTTCCAAAGGGATCCTTTCCACAGAAAGCAGTATGCCCATGCAAACCCAGACAAGAACTGGAGCTTCTTTCCTCAACAGGTACAATCATTATAGAACATGCAATCAAAACTCTATTTCTGTTAGGCAAGTTAACATGAAATTGTAATTAAATCAGTCTTTTAAGAAGATGCATTTTATTTAGATACATAAAGCAATGTCCAGAAGTCAATTTTGTATTAGAAATATTCAGCAGCCACTGAAAAATTATGTACAAATAAATTCAATATACAAAACACCTTAGTACAGACTGCATACCAGAAGTAGTATGTCTATGTAGTTTAACATTCATCTTTTTTATGCCCATATGCAAACAGACACAAATACTTTACAATGTTAATATGTGAATTCCCAAACAACACAATTAACCCATATTAGACAAAGATACACATTTGCTGCAAAATGGAGGGGGAGAAGTTATATACATAAATCAGTAAAATAAGCTTACTGTGTTAAGCATAAACAGATTAACAGTCATTAAACAGAAACACTTCAGTGCAAAGGCCAAGCACAGACCTGTTATACAAAAATGTATCCTATACCATACCATGCAGTACTCTAAGACAATTAAACTTGTCACCCAGTTCTCAGTAAGGAGATGAAGGAATACTTAATGGAATTATTAAAATACCTCTTTCATTTAAAAAGCAAATGTAGTAATGTGTTACCTCTTGTTTATAAAAGCAGAACTCTAAAATTTTCCAAGCACAGAAATAAACAGTCTCTGATGAGCATTAATTAGAATTCAGGTTTATCTACCCCTTAGGCACCTCCTACAGTGTTCAGCCTGCAGGTCTGTGCTAATTCAAGGCTCATGCCATAGCAAACTGGGAGAAAAATCCCCTGCTCCTTATGCACTGAACAGCATGTATTGCTTCTGCATGACCTCTAACAGCACTGAGGCAAATGTGTATTAAAAAGTATCTGCATATGAAAATTTAGCTACCTAACAAGATCCAAAGTTGTTTACTAAGGTATCAATCCCACAGTTAGATCCATGATAAATATATCACACTGGTAGCCTTTGGCTTTAGACAATGGTTGGACTTCATCATATTACAGGTCTTTTCTAACCACAGTGATTCTGTGATTTTTTTCAACCTTTAAAGTGCATAAACCCATAGTACAACTGAGCTCCAAGTACTACACATTTCCAACTACCACTTATATATACTTTCCAATGGAATCCATAAGACAGACCCTTATTTGTGTATTCAGTTTGGGTTCTAAAATTGTTAATAATGCTAAGAAGCTGTATACAAACAGCCAGGAGAATGAGAAGACAGACAAAAGAACACTGTGAAAACAAGGGAAAAGATTTAGAGAGAAAACCAAAGCCATTCAAGACAAAGCAAATTTTTAAAGAATTCTGTATTTAAAAACCTGTACCTCAAGTGTATTTGGAACATAAGAAAAAAAGACACTCTAAAAAAATACATGTAACTGTCAAACTTCACACTCTGTACTTGTTGTGCAAATTAGGATTTCTCTTCTAGTGAAGTCCACACAATTTTGGGAAAAACTATCTTTAATTATTAGCTCTCCAAATAGGACATTTTGCCGCAGTGGAAAAACCAGCCTTAGGCTTTTAAGCAGCAAGAAGGTAATACTTGGACTAACTACAGACAAGCTGATAACTAAAAATATGTGTGTTGTTCAAAAAGCAGAACTTCCTATTACAGCTAATTAATAAAACAGCCAGTACATAAGCAGTATCAGTCAGACTTCTATGGGAAGTCTTCTACGGAAATAAATCAATTATGCTTTGCCTCATGAACTTATTAGATCATAGTATATACACCTGAATACAGCACTGAAATTAAGTAAGCATACAGATCAACATGTCAACCAGAATACAAACACCGCATCACTGTCATTATATAGAATTTTTATTAGTAAGAGTAAAAAATAACATTAATTTCATTCAAAAGGACAGAGGTCACATTACTCATAGTCCTATATGACAACAGCATCAACTAGACAAAGAAGCAAAATATACAGAACGTGAAATTTGTACCTGAGAGTACAGGAACATGTTTTGTTTTTATTTAGAAACAAAACTGTACTGTAATTTGAAGTCAGAAATGAACTTTTTGTCTTCTTTATGTAACATGCTTAACAAAAACCAGATGAAAACTAGATGAAAATTCTATTTCACTGTTCCACACTACCTTCAAAGTTTAGCATGAACAAGTGTATGGCAGTATACAAGCAAATTTATTTTTCTAGTTGCAGCAGTACCTTATTGCACTTATTGCTGTTCAGGATCTAGAATACTGACACAGGAAAATACATCTGAAGTAGTAATGTGTACTAAAAGGAAAGTTGAAGCATAGATGCAGTTACTAATTTGACTAACAGAGATAGCAGGATCTGGTAATTATCACCTAAAAATAAGTCCAGAATGTCCTGACTCTGATCTTCCATCTAAAGATTCAAAGTAACAGCACTGAGTGCAACCAGTAGAAGAGAATCTATTTCCATTACCAAAGAAAGCTTTCTTCAAAACAGACAAGAGGCAGACACAAGCAGCACTTACGCTTTGCCTGATGGTTTGGGGTTGTTTTTAATTTTTTTCCATTGAGCAAAGACTCTCATGCTAAAATTGAAAGCATTGTTATTCCAATTCTTTTTTAGAAGACTTAGGAATAAACCACAGAATCGTAATGAAACTTCTCATTACACACATGCGACATATTTATACCTACTAAGTAGCTGGTTTAAGATTCTCAGTATCACATTTTGACAGCTGACTGGAAGGAAGAAGCCCACAATTTTAATTGCTTCCCCTCTCCTCCCAGATTTGGTCCTATCAAAAAGTATTCACGTCCTACCACAACTAAAACAGTCAAAACCTGAGGTTAGTGAGGCTTTTGAAAACTGAAGGTATTTCTGTTGCAATATTCTAATCAGTATAAAGATAGAAGACAATGACATTGAGTGGAAATATAAATTACAAAACTGGAATTTTAATAGCATACCTTATCAGAAAATGTTATTTTAAGAACACTTAATAAAACAGTCATCATGATACAAATCCCCAAACTATACACGTGTAGCAAACTAAATTATTTTACAGAATAATAATTCTTCCCAAGGAGCTGTATCTTCAACACCTAAAAAGATGTCTCAAGAAGTCTAATGGTGTTTATAGAATTTTGTACATGAAATACCTATACATTAAAGTTCAAGACTCTGCAAAAGTTAAAAACGATGAACTGTCAGTGAAATTTATGCAAAAATAAAGAAGTTCAGTGCAACGGCTTGAAAGTTCACATACAAATTTGGTACCAAACAGTGAGAACTACAATTCGTCAATTAAAAAAATAAAAGTATTTGATTTGGGATTATAAACAGGTCCTGTATAGTTACTTTTCAATAGGCCAAGATATAAATTTGAGTATTCATTTGTTTTCACTACTCTCTTGTGAAAGTTTTTTTCTTGTTAGCTTTCACAATATCATCAGGAGATGCAGATTTGAAGTCAAAGGGTGTGATGGCAATTATGGGACTAGTTTCCTTGGGGTTTACATCTTGTACTTGTCTACTGTACAGGAAAGCTTTATGTACACCAATTGTGTGCCGCTTATAACCCTTTGGTGGATAACGGAGACACAAGGTTAAAGCAAAAGCTGACGGTCTTGCACGCAGCGCCTTCATCCATGAAAGGGACAAATCCTGCCTCTTTGGAGTCAGCTCTCTTTTTGCTTTTTTATTTGTTTTGCCAAAACTAGAACTTTTTCCTTGTTTCTCTTTTAGAAGTCTGCTTTCAGAGCTTAAGACGTTTGAGTGCCCTACTGCATTTTGCTCTGCAGATCCACTGGCATTTTTCACAAGGGCACATAAATCAATGCTCTGTCTTTCAGAGGGCTTTAATTCAGTTGCATCGTGCATGGGAAAGTCCATACCTTGTTGACTTTTATCTACCTCAATAGTTTCTGCTATTAAATCCAGGAGTGATACATTCTTAACCTCTTTTGGTGGAGAAATATTAGCGAGGGCTAAGGAAGACAAAGATCCTGTTAGCTCTGTCATCCCACATGAATTCTGGGGTTGACTTACTAGTTGTGATAATGGTACGGTTCCTAATTTCGTATCACCAAGACTTGATGTTGATTGGGTACAAAGATCTGCCAAAGAACACTGGCTAGTACTGCTTCCCTGATGCTCCTGAAGTAGGTCAGCCAGTGATGTACTTCCAGACCTTAACACTGGCAAAGCAGTCATGTCCAAAGAGGGACTTTGTTGGTTTTTAGTTTGCACAAGTGAAGAAAAACTTTCCAGACGTTCACTATTTCTGTTTACAGTGTGACTGACTCCGTTATCAAGAGCCAAACTCCCTAAAGCACTTGTTAGGCATGGAGGACTGTAAAAATTTGCATTACTAATACAATCAGAAGTATATGAGGAAACAGGAGAAATACCACCTTCAGGACCCTGAGAATCACAAACCACATTCCGCATCAGCGAGGATTTCAAGTCTTGTGTTTCCTTGCATTCCAACTTCTTGACAGAAGAATTTCCAGATAGGTTACTTCCTATGCTAAAGTAAGCACCTTCGCTACCAGGAGCTGAATTCACTGCATTATCACTTCCTAGTAGTTGATCCTCCACCTGTTTATTTACAGGTTCACAAACCAGTCTTTTGCACAATGCATCACTAAAAGATGAAGACGACTCCAATCCTTTCCCTTCAGGTGAAGGCATATTGGATTTGTCAGCATTAAGGAGCATTTTGTCATTTCTAATTAAAGAGTGACAAACTGAACCACTTTTGACTGTCAAGTTTTCAAACTCAGGTTTGTTGGTATCAACAGCAACATTTTCTACTGCACAAGAGAAATTGTCTGCATCAACACACATTTCAGGACAACAAAGTAAGTCTCCTTACCTTACAATAGCCAATAATTTTCAGGTGAAAGTGTGGTCATGATGAAATATCCATTTTTTTTAAGTCGACAGCAGCAACAAAAAAAAAATCAGGAAAAAACATGAAAAGGCATTTCATTACTAAGTGCTATTCAAAAATATGAAATGTTTTACAATTAATTTGCAGGTACCTACTGATATACCAATGAACACTGAGATTCAGCAAAGAATGCTAGTAAAAAAAATTTTTAATAAATCAAAATTACCAAGTTACTGTATAGATGCTACCAAAGTAAGAGGATATATTGAGGATGGGAGGTATAATTTCAACAAACAAATAATCGAAGCATATAAAACTTAAAAGATGTTGTGCAACCTTTATGACATATATTCATTCAGTTAAGTCACATTAGAAATTAGAAATTTACTGTAAACTGCAGGTGGTTGCACTTTGAATTTAAGCTGACACAAAGGTTTTATTTTGACTTCTAGATCAAGAAAAGCTGCTGTTTCCTTTAAATGTTTTTAGAACAGAGACAGAAAAGATTAAGTTGGGTCTTTTCCAATATTCTAATAAATGACTAATGCAGTAACAAGCATCTTCACAGCTTGTAAAGTCAAAGTTACACTGTAATGTAGGAATTAATCATCTTGAACATGAACAATTGAATAGAAGTATACCTTTTGTCATCTTTCTTACAATCACAGCATCCTCATTCTCGGTCTTGACATTTTGCTTACTGCCTTGTGAAAGCACAATGTCCAAAGCCTTCTGTACATCAAAATTACTATCCAGTACTGCTTGCACCATTGCTTGCTCTGGTACAGACTCTGCCAAAACTTCTCTCATTTGATCAAGGCATGAATTAAGACGAGCTAAAAGAGACACATCATTGTTATAAGCTGCACAAAAAATGTCTTAAGTGGCCTAACCACTTGCACCATGCATCTGATTAACAAAACCAGGGGCAAAACATCACAGTGAAGAAAAATCATTTCAAAATGAATTTCAATTTCATTTATTGCCATGATAAATTTTGCCCCCAAGCCCTGCAGAATCCAATACATATCACAAACTACTCTTTATTGGTCTATGAAGTCTCAATGTTTGAAATCTTTGATATAGAATTATCTTCATTGCAGAGGAGAAATTAAAATATTTACCTTGGGATTATCTGAAGTAATTGAGACTATCAACTTCAAATCCCACTGAACAACAGGCTTTTAAGTGTTTACAGATGTTATAATTAACATCCAGAGTAAAATAGCATTTTCAGGGCCCTCAGGCCTTAGCACTTGAAAACTCTGAGTGACATCAGAAACTGTGTGTAATCTTTACTAAAACCCTAACACATTTTTTGGCTGAGAAAATCAATTTCCTTTGAAGTGCATATCCACAATTAGTATAGGCCTTGACTAAGGTAAGTTTCTTAAACCATGACCCGCTGAATGAGGGACTGACAATTCCAACTTTCTGAAGGTTACTTAAATCACAGAATGGTCCAGGCTGGAAGAGACCTGCAAAGGTCATCTAGTCCAACCCACACCCTCCAACCCCCCACAGTCAGAAAGGACATTCTCAATTACTCCAGGATGGATCTGCACCCTTGATCTGTCATCTAAAGAGTAAGTCACTGTTCCACAGACATTTGCTCTGCAAAACAAGTACTTGTAGAGTCCTGTGCAATGTGCTGGTTGGCTATTCTACAATCCTTCACTCAGTAAGCATCATCTTACCAAACTTTTTGCAGCCAGATTGACAGCATTCAATAATTTTATATTAATGAGCAATGCTGCACACTGTATTAAATGTAGCAGGTGTGCTGTTTTCACTGTGAAAATAGATACTTCTAGGTTCCGTTTTCATATTTTTTTAGTCTAGAATATCACATTTTTCTTGTTTTAATACCAGTTCTTAAGTGATTTGAGACTGTTAAGAGCACTCTGAAAAGCTAGGGTACTATACTGTCTAGAGCATCTGTATCCATATAGTGGCTGATTGTTTCAAATTACCTTCTACAGCATTATTTCCTCATGTGAAAACATGCCTATTACACCCCAATTTATCATATTTATCTGTATGTCTATGCAGTACCATAGCTTCTACCGATTTACTTGACTTGGAATCTAGATTGTTTGTATCCTGCCTCTTGCTTCTGAATTTTCTGCAACTTGTTTTAAATATCAAATTGCATTCATGCGTTTTATTGTCTATTCATCCACCAACACACTTGGAGCTTAAAATAATTTCAAAACCAACTCTATTTCCAAAACATTAAGTCAACTATTAATACTTGGGAAAGAGACTTGTGAATCTTTCTCACAAAACATGTGATTCAGGTATCAGGCAGCAAGTTTAAAAAAACAAAAGCAAGTATTTTTTTCCCAACTGCTCAGCTCAGAACTATTTCTTTCCTGTAATTACCTCTGTCAGCTTCAGTCAACTGATGACCAGATGTAAAATATTCAGCAGTATCATCTGTACCTTCATAGCCATATTCTTCTTCTAATGGCTCAGCAAATGCTGTTGGTTTGTCTCGTCTAGAGTAGATAAACTGAGCTGCTGTATTAGATAAAAAACAAAATATTTTTTAAAAATAAATTCTTATTTTCCTCCTTTAGAAAGAAATATCTAAAAGCAAAAAAGGTCATTGACCTGTTGCAGTGCTGAAGTTGGAAGGGTTTAAGGGAGAATGTGACACTACTGCATGATACCTACTTGAGGACCATACAGAGTAGTTCATACTAGAAAATAAGCAAGCCATCATCACAGTAAAATCACAGGCTGGGCAGTACCCTTGTATTCATGTAATGCACTAATTCTGCAACGTTCAGTACTCAAACAAAATCATATATTCCAGGTTTCAAAAACTATATACAATATATATATATATAAAAATATATAAAATCATCTACAATCTGTGTAATACATATAATATGCTATATATATATAAAATATATACTATTCATATGATACATACTATATATAAGTTATATATATATATATATACACATAACTTCTATACAAAGCCACCATCTATGAATTAATGTTTCAGAACCTTAATCCATAACTATTTTTTTTTTGCCTCGGTTACAAGTGAAAAATAAAGAAAAAAAAAAGGCAAGAAAATAACATCACTTTTATAGCATGGCATTTTCAATCTACAGTTTAATGGAGTTGAACACACTCTTCTTTTCTTGCGATTTCCTTAGAAATATAGTCCATGAGTTAAAGTGAACATTCACACAGGTGCATAACTTCACTCTGATTTAGCAGCACATTAAGGCATATCTGTAAGTAAAACCTCTGGCTGAACATGAGCTCCAGTTATTACATACTCTCAGAAATGTAAAAATCATAAGTTAAACAAATTTCCTTCTTACGTAATACTCTACCTAGCTCGAAATATATTCATATGCATACCCATTTTAGTAGTTATAGCCTCAGCAACTGGTTTCCCCAATGCATTCCATCTCATATTCAATCACCATAACTGAAGGAACAATTAAAAGATTGCTATACAATCTAGATCAGTCTGTAAATGATGCTTACATATAAATTATTGGTAAAATTACTAGACACCAGAATTAGTTTTGAAATTTAGCAGTTTATACTTGATTAAAAAGCAAAAATGCTGCACATTTTCATCATAAAATACAAGGTTACCCTAATCGTTAGAAAAGGTCTTAAAAATTCTAGCAATTAAGCTAAGAAACTGAATGCCAGACAGGAAATGTGACTATAAATAATAAAGATACACAACTAGATTTACTTATCTAAAATCAACAGGATGACAGAAGAACAGGTTTGTGAAGACCTAATTAAGTACCTGTAGCCAGAGGTCACAGACTGTATCACACTTGCAGTATATCTAGATCCAGCCTCATTACCTGCAGTACCACAGCTTCACATCGACATCAGTCAAACTAATTTCACTGATTGTTCACCCCTAGAAATGCTGTCACCAAACCTGGGGAAACCCTAGACTGATAATCTGGCCACATTAGAATGGAGAACACAATTTAAAGGGTCTACAGTCAGGTTACTTATGTGTAATCATTTGAACTAACCTGTTGATGGAGAAATGCAATAATCATCTTCTACTGATTGGCCATACACATCATCGTCTTCAAAATCTATGAAGCAGAAACAGTACTGTTAGTCTGCACAATTTCTAAATATTTGATATTATAATTCAAAGGGTAGTTTTTACACAAGGTTTGAGAAACTGGGGTTCCAGAAGCGCAATTAAGTACTATTTATTTATCTAAGAAAGAAACCTAAGTTTAAGTAATGAAATTTTAACATTTAATACTCTATCCATTGGGAAAGATAAAAATATTCCAGAGCTGCCGGGCTTCAAACCACCTCTTTCATCACTACTTTTGAAAGACTGTCCCAGTAATCCAAACCCGCTTTCTACAGTTCCATGAATATTTAACCATGGCAGTCCTCTTGATATTTCTGCTTGACCTCTCAATCTTAACTACACAGTTCAATTACCATCTTTACTCTAAACACTCAGGATCATAATTTCCATTCTGTACCTATCTACTTCTCAGCATTTTACTCTGGTATACCCTCACGACCACATACTTCTCAACTCAAGTGCAGCAAGGCCAACTATTCCTTTTCCCTACACAAAATCATTTGAACGAAAAAGCAGGAATCTCATATGGTTACTTAAACATAGCCATATACTTATATGAATATACATATATTACTATACTGGTATATTCATATACCAGGATGTACAAAGGAAAAATAAGTTATCAACCCCATCAAATGAAAAAAAGAAAAAACAAACTGGTCCTATGTAAAATTTGAAAACAGGTTCGCAGTTTTCACTAAGTAATAATGAAATACATAAAAATGATACTGAATTATTTTTAAAGCTGTTATTGCATACACTTGGCACTTTCATGTATGTGAAACACATATATCTACTCTCTGCCATCAACTTCAGACCACAGAAGTGGGACATTACAACTGCTGTACCTATCCTTAAAAGGATCAGGATTTGGGGCCTGAAAGATTAATTTTTCTCTCAGTATCAAAGTAACTTAAGTATATAATGCACTATAGCCATTAAAAAAAAAAAAAAAAAAAAAAAAAAAAAAAAAAAAAAAAAAAAAAAAAAACACACAAAAAAAAAACAAAAAAAG
>VWZI01004614.1:107009-118833 GCA_013396835.1 Psilopogon haemacephalus
GAAAAGGGGAAAAAAAAAAAAACAACCAGAAACAAATAAAACCAAAACATAGATTCTGAAAAAACCTCTTTTAAGAAGTATTACACAACTGGCTACATAATGCAGGGCTAATACAGTTTGACAAGTCCCTCGCTTTTCTGGATAAAGTAATTTATGATACAAATCTGACCAGGACATTCCACTGCTGATCTCTTCATACAGACCTCAAATGAAAAAAAAGAAAAAAAAGAAAAAAAAAAAAACAACCAGATGCTGGCACATGTGTGCTTGTGGGAGGCATAATTAACAATTATTTTTTTGGGAGGAAGGCAGCTTGTTAAACTTCAAAGATTGGTGAGACCCCACCTGCAGTACTGTGTCGAGTTCTGGAGCCTCTATTACAAGAGGGATGTGGACATGCTGGAGTGTGTCCACAGAAGGGCCACAAGGATGCTTAGAGGGCTGCAGCACCTCTGCTATGAGGACAGACTGAAAGAGTTGGGGCTGTTCAGTTTGGAGAAGAGGAGGCTCCCAGGTGACCTTCTTGTGGCCTTCCAATATCTGAAGGGGGCCTACAGAAAAGCTGGGAAGGGACTTTTGAGGCTCTCAGGGAGTGACAGGGGGACTAGGGGGAATGGAGCAAAGCTGGAGGTGGGGAGATTCAGATTGGATGTGAGGAGGAAGTTGTTGAGCATGAGAGTGGTGAGAGCCTGGAATGGGTTGTCCAGGGAGGTGGTTGGGGCCACATGCCTGGAGGTGTTTGCAGCCAGGCTGGCAGAGGCTGTGGGCAGCCTGTTCTAGGGTAGGGTGTCCCTGGGCATGGCAGGGGGGTTGGAACTAGATGATCCTTGTGGTCCCTTCCACCCCTGACTGATTCTATGATTCTACTCTGATCTTGTTTTCTGTGTTCTGCACTTTTAAATTTTTGGGACCTGCCTTTGACAAACCCAACTATATATAAGCTGGACAATATATTGTCCAGAAAACTCCATATGCAAGTCTCAGAAACGTAATATTTTTTTCCCTTTTTGGTTACCAATCTAAAAACATCCCACAACCTGCCTTAGATGAGGACAGGTCATAATTGCCTAACACATGGGAAATGCATCAAGGACTTCCAGCAGAAAAAATTAATTCAGACCTCCAGAAGGAATTACCATTTGATATTAAATAGTAATTGAGGCTGTGGCAAACTCAGTGAATATATATCTTATTTTATTTGAAGTGCAGACACGCGTGGGGGCTGGGCAAGTGGTGACATAGCCTGAAAGATCTCAGATACGTGTTGTGCATTAGGCTCATTTCAAGTATGGTCTTACTGGTGGTGTGCACAGTCTGCTGCTCTCTGTGCCATGCATCCACACGGCAAGGCTGTGCCACCATCTGAGGTCTACAGGCAGCCCAAGATTCAGTTACCTTTATGTAAGAAGGACGTGGAGCTATTGGAGAGAGTCCAGAGGAGGGTCACGAAGATGATCAGAGGGCTGGAGCAGCTCTGCTATGAGGACAGGCTGAGAGAGTTGGGGCTTTTCAGCCTGGAGAAGAGAAGGCTTCCAGGAGACCTTATAGTAGCCTTCCAGTATCTGAAGGGGACTTACAGGAGGGCTGGGGAGAGACTATTCACAAGGTCTTCTAATGACAGGATGAGGGGGAATGGGTTTAAACTGGCAGAGGGGAGATTTAAACCGGATGTTAGGAAGAAGTTCTTTCCAGTGAGGGTGGTGAGACACTGGCATAGGTTGCCCAGGGAGGTTGTGGCTGCTCCCTCTCTGGAGGTGTTCAAGGCCAGGCTGGATGAGGCCTTGAGTGACCTGTTCTAGTGGGAGGTGTCCCTGCCTATGGCAGGGGGTTGGAACTGGGTGATCTTTGAGTTCCCTTCCAACCTAAACCATTCTATGATTCTGTGTGATGCAGAAGGGTCAGACAAGAGGCATCCTAATGGCAGGGGTGGGATGGGCTCTGAGTCAGAGAACCCCTCCATACTCACCTCTCTCAGAAATCTGCTTCCTGCAGGGTTTTTTTGAGTCACATTCACATTGCACATGAGACTCGGAACTGAACTGGGATGTGTCAGGCTGAAAAGAGATGCATGGTGTTATTAAGTGTGACAAGGAATGAGAAATGTGGCTTCATTCAGACTGATACTATACATTAGTCCTTGACTACAATATTTTTTTCTTCCCCTACAAAAAAAAAAAAATCACTTTAAAGGGAAAATTCTTCATGAAATGATCTAGTCCCTCTTCATCTCTCAGTTAGTTGTCATACACTGCAGACTGACGAATCCCATAGCAGAAACTGCTAATTCATCCTTCAATCACAGAAAATGATGCACTTCAGATACTCTTTTATTTTTGCTTTTCTTGCCTTGTCATCCGCTTATATTTTTTTCTTGCTTCGTCATCCTGTTATATGTTGCGTACCCTAGAGTCAAATGTAATTCTGGAGCATAAAGCAGTGACATAAGCAGGGAATGGAAACTCAGCACAATATTGTTTTAGTTCAGCTCTGTTTACTTTATCTGATAACCAGAAAGTACTTAATAAGATGCTTTATTTACTATCCAGTTTGCTTCGCGTGTTTAAAGCATAAAATTCTATCACTCACCATTGGAACCAATGTCCCTATCTTCCCTGAGCTAATCTTGTATGGCAGATGCCCTGTCTTGAATTTATACATCTACTTGAAAAACCAATCTGATAAAACTTTCTGCCTGCAGAATGATGATTCACTTATATCAATGTGCTTGTCACTCAAGACCTTTAAAAAAAATACGTGTAATACCACGGGGCTGGGTGGGTGCTGAAAATATGCAAGACCTTGATAATAGGAAAACATTAGCCACAAAGTGTAAAGGAGAAACACCAATTAAAAAAAAAAAACAAAAACCTCCCAACAAACCAACAGTACCAGTTCTGCACACTGTATATTACAAAAAGGATCATGTAAGCTTTTGGTCTTAGGCTGCTTCAGCAGCTACCTCAGGGGTGATGGCAGGATTAAAGTTTAACTACAGATCGTAGAATCATAAAATCATAGAATGGTTTAGGTTGGAAGGGAACTCAAAGATCATCCAGTTCCAACCCCCTGCCTTAGGCAGGGACACCTCCCACTAGAACAGGTCACTCAAGGTCTCATCCAACCTGGCCTTGAACACCTCCAGGGAGGGAGCAGACACAACCTCCCTGGGCAACCTGTGCCAGTGTCTCACCACCCTCACCCATCCTCCTAACATCCTGTTAAAATTTCCCCTCTGCCAATTTAAACCCATTCCCCCTCATCCTGTCATTACAAAACCTTGTGAATAGTGTGTCCCCCCCCAGCCCTTCTGTAGGCCCCCTTCAGATCCTGGAAGGCTACTATAAGGTCTCCTTGAAGCCTTCTCTTCTCCAAGCTGAAAAGCCCCAACTCTCTCAGCCTGTCCTCATAGCAGAGCTTCTGCAGCCCTCTGATCATCCTCATGGCCTCCTCTGGACTCTCTCCAACAGTTCCATGTCCTTGTGGTGGGTGCTCCAGAACTGCACACAGTACTGCAGGTGGAGTCTGACGAGAGCAGAGTAAAGGGGCAGAATCCCCTCCCTTGCCCTGCTGGCCACACTGCAGGGTTGGCTGTCTGGGCTGCATGTGCACATTGCAGGCTCATGTTGAGCTTTTCATCAACTCAGACTCTCAGGTCCTTCTCCTCAAGGCTGCTCTCAGCCATTTGCCACCCAGCCTGGAGTTGTGCTTGGGATTGCAGCGACCCAGGTGCAGGACCTTACACTTAGCCTTACTGAACTTCATGAGGTTGGCCTGGGCCCACCTCTCCAGCCTGTCCAGGTCACTGTGGATGGATCCCTGCCCTCCAGCAAGTCGACTGTGCCACACAGCTTGGTGTCATCTGCAGACTTGCTGAGGGTGCACTCAATTCCTCTGTCCATGTCACTGACAAAGATGCTAAACAGCACTGATCCCAGCACTGACCCCTGAGGGACACCACTTGTCACTGGTCTCCAGGTGGACATTGTGCCCTTGACCACTACTCTCTGTGTGCAACCATCCAGCCAATTCCTTATCCAGCGAGTTATTTTCCTCATCTGTCCAATTCTCATATCTTCACTCTTTTTAAATACAAACATAGCCATAGAATCATTGAATCAGTCAGGGTTGGAAGGGACCGCAAGGACCATCTAGTTCCAACACCCCTGCCATGGGCAGGGACACCCTACCCTAGATCAGGCTGCCCAGAGCCTTATCCACCTGGCCTTAAACACCTCCAGTGATGTAGCCCCAACCACCTCCCTGGGCAAACCATTCCAGGGCTTAGGCCATATGAATCCACTGATGTAGCTTTACTATTTAAATGTTGTACCACCTCCAAAGTATCCCCTTCTGAAAATATTGCTTGTCTCAGTTTTTAAGCTGTCTCTGAGGATGGTTCGACTACATAAAGTTTTGCTTAATGTACTTCAAATTAGAATTGCTTTATGCTGTTTGGTTGCTGATTGAAGGTGCAGTGAATTCCACATATTTTTTATCTTTGTATCCATGGAATGAATGAAGACCCAAAAATGTTGCATTGTAAGGCAAGTTCAGTCAGCATTAAAAGTAATTTTTTCCCAAAATCTGCTTGGACACCGTGCCCAGACATGGTTCCTTCTGTCCCTCCACTATGGACAAAATAAATCTCCACAAGAATTTGTCCTGAATCATCTTGTGAGTCAAATACGTCTCACAGTACAGCTACATAAAGTCATAGAATGGTCCTGGCTGGAGGGGACCTCCAAAGGTCATCTAGTTCAACACCCCCTACAGTCAGCAGGGACATCCTCAACTAGGTCAGGTTGCCCAGAGCCCTGTCAAGCCTCACCCTGAATGTCTCCAGGAATGGGGACCCAACCACTTTCCAGGGCAACCTGTTCCAGTGTTCCAATACCTTCATAGCAAAGAACCTGTTCCAATCTAAATCTGCTCTGCTCTAGTTTGAAGCCATTGCCCTCATCCTGTCCCTGCAGGCTTTTGCAGTGTCTCTCCATCCTCCTTGTAGATCCCCTTCAGTTACTGGCAGGCTGCTATTAGGTCTCCCTGGAGCCTTCTCTTCTCCAGGATGAACAACCCCAGCTCCCTCAGCCTGTCCTTGTAGCAGAAGTGATCCAACACCCTGATTGTTTTCATGGCTCTCCTCTGGACCCACTTCTTCCTATATTGAGGGCTTCAGAGCTGGATGCAGTACTCCAGGTGAGGACTCAGCAAAGCAAAGTGGCAGAACCACCTCTCTGAATCTGCTGTCAATGCTGCTTGGGACGCAGCCCAGGATGTGATTTGCCTTCTGGACTGCAAGCTCACACTGTCTGCTCATGTCCAGCTTCTGGTCCGTCAGCACCACCAATTGTTTTTCCACAGGGCTGCTTTCTAGCAACTCATCTTGTACAGTGGAGATTTTTGTAGCAACATAGTCTCTCACTCATGGAAATTAAGAATTAAGTTCATCTTGCTTTCTACATTAGTAATATGAATGGGGGTTTTCACGAAGTTCTGTAGAATCAAGGCTTCTAGAAAAACAGTTTTCATACATTCCTTCAGTGTGAGTTTTAATTCAGTGGTGAGATACAGGAAGATCTTAAATGAGTGCTCCCTCAGATGGAAAAAATATCTATAACAGAACTGTTGCGTGTTCTGCATGTACATGGAGTTTCACATTAGCCATAGTATGGACCTAATGATGGTGTCACCAAGGATAGAATCATAGAATCAGTCGGGGTTGGAAGGGACCACAAGGATCATTTGGTTCCAACCCCGCTGCCATGCCCAGGGACACCCTACCCTAGATTAGGCTGCCCAGAGCCTCATCCAGCCTGGCTGCAAACACCTCCAGGCATGTGGCCCCAACCACCTCCCTGAGCAACCCATTCCAGGCTCTCACCACTCTCATGCTGAAGAACTTCCTCCTCACATCCAATCTGAATCTCCCCACCTCCAGCTTTGCTTCGTTCCCCCTAGTCCTCTCATTACCTGAGAGCCTAAAATGTCCCTCAACAGCTTTTCTGTAGGCCCCCTTCAGATATTGGAAGGCCACAAGAAGGTCAACGTGGAGCCTTCTCTTCTCCAGACTGAACAGCCCCAACTCTCTCAGTCTGTCCTCATAGCAGAGGTGCTCCAGCCCTCTGATCATCCTCGTGGCCCTTCTCTGGACATTCTCCAGCATGTCCATATCCCTCTTGTAATAGGGGCTCCAGAACTGGATATATAGGGACAGTTCTGGTTACTGCTGTGAAATGTAGCTGAGAGACAACAGAGAGTGTGTGGAAGAATCTGGGTGTTTGTGAAACAGCCTGGTTTATTTGGCAGAAACTGTTCCTGGAGTATTTAGGAGCAACAGTGACAGCCTATCCACATTACTTAAGTTGCTGGTGGGGTATTCAGGAGTTAACAGAATTACTTCTCTCTCAGTATTTAATAATTGATACTCAGCAGTATTAAGAGTGGATTAATTAGGTCAGTGTGATTTATTTGGCAAAGCATGTAAAAGCGAGTTCAGTAAAATTTAATCAGGAATGAATTTAACCCAATAGCAATAGCTTTTAGTGCCTGCTTGCCATTCAGAAAGCCTATTCCAGCAGAACATTAGATAGATGCTTTCATGATCAGATAGGTACTTTGATGGGCCTCATAAATTTGAGATCGTAATTTACAGCTATGATGCAATGCCAGCACTCTCTATTGGTCGCTTAGCAAAGTGAAAAGAAAGTTTGGAATGACTGGAAATGTTACAAGCGGGATCAGTAAGTGAATTATTTGCAATAGAAAGAAAATTTATTTCGACTTCATTTCCATTCAGCTGTGCTGATGTGGAAATCCACATTTCATTCTCAATGAAGTCTACTCTCCGACTAAGAAAAGATGATTAAAGGAGTAGAACATCATCCTTAAGAGGAAAGGCTGAGAGAGTTGGGTCTCTTTAGCTTGGGGAAGAGGAGACTGAGGGATGAGCTCATTGATGTTTATAAATATGTGAAGAACAAGTCTCAGAAGGATGGGGCCAGGTTCTTCTCATTGAAGTCCAGTGATAGGACGAAGTGCAAGCTGGATGAATTGGTTGTGGGCGAATGAAGAGGCAGGAATTATAAATTATGTAGCTTTTATAATTTCCAAAAGCCCCACCCACAATCTATGTATAAATTAGTTTAAGTTTGGGTCCTAATTCGTTCGGGAAAAATCTTTACAAGGATGCCTTTTCAGGTAATTCAGGAAGAATCAGAAAAATTGGAAAGGTTTGGGCATGAAACAGCTTTGCACTACTTACAAACATGAGACTGTCTCTTCCACGGCAGCGTCCGGAGTCCAGTGCCTGCCAAAGTCCAAAATGACTGTAGGCTTTCACCAAGCCATGATGGCAGGGGAAAGCCGAGGTGCTCCACGGTGCTCCCACTAACAGCAGCGGTTTATCGCTGAGGCAGGTCTCTGCAGCAGGTCCGGCTCAAAGTTCCTGCAAGGTCCATGCAAGCTCTGTCTCCAGGTCTGTGCACAGTTCGACTCAGGGTCCAAGTCCAGATCCCAGTTCAGGTCCATGCAAGGGTCCGTGTTCAGATCCGTTCAGGTCCCAGTGCATGTCCAACTCCAATCTGTCCAGTTGCCATATATATACTGGGGCGATTTGTTCCTTCCCGGTTTAAGCCCACGGGGGGTGGGAGAAGGTACTTTACGCCTATTCCAAACCAGAGGTGACAGAGGTGGGGAGGGAGGAAGACAGTTTCCTGCCCCATTCACACCTCTGGCAGGGCAGTGGACTTGGGTGCGCCCTGCCACAGTTCGTACCCCATTCAAACCTCCAGTGGGGCAGGGACTTGGGTGTGCCCTGCCACACTGGAGCATTGGAGGCTCCATGTAAACACAGGCAGAGACTTTTTTCACTATGAGGGTGACAGCACTGGAATGGGCTGTCCAAATTGCTTGTGGAGTCTCCTTCACTGGAGACATTCAAAACCCACCTGTATGTGTTCCTGTGTGACCTGCTCTAAGTGGTCCTGCTCTTGCAGAGGAGTTGGAGGAGGTGATCTTTTGAGATCTCTTCCAACCCCTAACATTCTGTGATTCTGTGAAAAGGATCTGTTAATCTTTTTACAGGAATTCATTTTGGGGGTTTGTCCAAACCTCAGGAAAGTCAATAGAGATCATTAACCTCATCAATGTTTATAAATATGTAAAGGCTGAGTGCCAAGAGAATGGAGCCAGGTTCTGCTGGTTGATGCCCAATGACAGGACAAGGGGCAGTGAGTGGAAGCTGCAGCATAGGAAGTTTCATTTAAACATGAGGAGGAGTTTTTTGTTCCCCTTTGAGGGTGGCAGAACACTGGAACAGGATGCCCAGGGTGGTTGTGGAGTCTCCCTCTCGGGAGATATTCAAGACCTGCCTGGATGTGTTTCTGTGTGATCTGGTCTAGATGATTCTGCTCTGGCAGGGGATTGGACTAGATGATTTTTTTGATGTCCCTTCCAGCCGCTAAGATTCTGTGATTCTGTAATTGAATTTGCTTTCATGAATCAATTTGACACTAACCACGCTAACAAAACATATAAAGGAGAGAATTTTGGTAGAACAAAACGGCAAAATCAAGTTCCAGTGGAGCAAATTATTTGAGAAAGACACTGTATTGCTGCTAGAGAAACCATGAGCTGAGCAACAAAAGATAATAATAGGTATAGAAATTTTCTTATCTGTGTTCTCAGGCAGTGAGAAAATGTCAGTGGATGTTATCTGTGGAAACACAAGATTGAGTTAAAAAAAAAAAAAAAAGAAAGAAAGAAAAGAAAAAAAATGGAGCATAGCAAAGAGAAGACAAATAACCAAGGCTGCTGCTTGCCTAGCCTGAGAAAGTGGGAGAAGAGCACTGGAATCAGCCAGTCCTGAGACATTAATTATTTGACCAAAAGGACAGACATCAAGTGAGTCCAGCTAAACACCAAGAAACTCAGCTAGATCCATTGACTCCTGGTTGGAGGGAGGGTAGTTTTAGTCAGGGGGAATAACCTTCTGTTGTGTTGCTCAGTGAAGTTTGCATTTCAGATAATAAACTATGCCTGAAGGAGAGGCCTTAAAGAGGCTTGGGTGTGGTACTGGATTCTTTTCCCTAGCTGGTGAGGGAGCCTGCCAGTTTACAAAAATATGAGGGCTTAGCAAACATTCTCTGCTTGCATGAGATTTCCTTCACCTTGGAAATAAAGGCATGATGCTTTCCAGTTTTTTAAAGCAGACTTGACACATTGACTATGAGTACATATCAAGAAAAATGATCAGCTCTCAAACAGGAGGGGAAAAAAGAATGTTTTTTCAAAACCTGACTGAATGTGTTCCTGTGGGGACTACCCTAGGTGATCCTGCTTTTGGCAGAGGGGGTTGGACTTGATCTCTGGAAGTCCCTTCCAACCTCTAATATTCTGTGATTCTGTAACCCTGCCTTGGCAGGGAGGCTGCACTCAATGATCTCTGGAAGTCCCTTCCAACCTCTAAAGTTAATAGAATCATAGAATGGTTTAGGTTGGAAGGGAACTCAAAGATCATCCAGTTCCAAAACCCTACCATAGGCAGGGACACCTCCCACTAGAACAGGTCACTGAAGGCTTCATCCAACCTGGCCTTGAACACCTCCAGGGAGGGAGCAGACACAACCTCCCTGGGCAACCTGTTCCAGTGTCTCACCACCCTCACTGGAAAGAACTTCCTCCTAACACTCTGTTTAAATATCCCCTCTGACAGTCTAAACCCATTCCCCCTCATCTTGTCATTACAAGACCTTGTGTATAGTCCCTCCCCAGCCCTCCTGTAGGTCCCCTTCAGATACTGAAAGGCTGCTGTAAGGTCTCCTGGAAGCCTTCTCTTCTCCAGGCTGCAGAGCCCCAACTGTCTCAGCCTGTCCTCATAGCAGAGCTGCTCCAGCCCTCAGAGCAGTGGCCCTCCTCTGGATCCACTGGTTTGATTTTTTTTTTTTTTTAAGAAACTTATCTCCTGTGGAAAAGCAGCTATTCCTTAGCTTTAAAAAAGTATAATAAAAAAAATAAATTATTGTTTGGGGCCATAAACTCTTTGGAAAAAAAAAAATTGTTGGCACAGAGGAATCTAATGAGGTTCAACAAGGATAAGTGCAGAGACCTAAACCTGGGGAGGAGTAATAAAACTGCACCAGTACAGCCTGGAAGGCAATCTGCTGGAGAGCAGCCTAGTGGAGAGGGTCTTGGGAGTGCTGGTGGATAACATCCATAGGACAGGAATGTGCCCTTGTGGCCAAGAGGGCAAATAGGATCCTGGGGTGCATTAAGAAGAGTGTGTCCAGCAGATGAAGCGAGGTTCTCCTCTGCCTCTACTGTGCCCTGGTGAGACCTCATCTTGAGTACCGTGATCAGTTTTGGGCTCCGCAGCTAAAGAGGGACAGGGATCTGCTGGAGAGGGTCCAACCGAGGGCTATGAAGGTGATTATGAGACTGGAGTACTGCCCTGTGAGGAAAGGGTGAGGGCCCAGGGGCTTTTTAGTCTGGAGAGAAGAATGAGAGGGGATTTAATAAATGTTCATAAATATCTGAGGGCTGGGGGTCAGGAGCAGGGGGACAGACAACAGGCTCTTCTCACTTGTTCCTTATGGTAGGACAAGGAGCAATGGGTGTAAGTTGCAGCACAGGAGGTTCCACATCAACACAAGAGGGAACTTCTTTACCCTTTCTTGTAAGGGTCACAGAGCACTGGAACAGGCTCCCCAGAGAGGTTGTGGAGTCTCCTTTTCTGGAGACTTTCAAGGCCTGTCTGGATGTGTTCCTCTGTGACCTGAGCTAGATTGTATGATCCTGCTCTAGCAGAGGGGTTGGACTCGATGACCTCTTTGGGTCCCTCCCAACTCCTAACATCCCGTGATTCCTGTGATCTTTATTTTGTCTGTAGTTTTACACTGCTGAGTACAGCATAGCTCTTCTGCAGGACTGGCACACAAAAGTAATAGCAGTAAAACACTGCTATTTTAAAGATGGATAAAAAGACATCATAGATTTCTGATCAACCAAAAGGCTGCAAATGCATTGAAAGTCCATTTGTAATCTTATCAGAGCTTTGCATTTGCACAAGTCATATGACTTCTCGAGGCTCCTAAAATGAATTAGCATTGTTCAGCAGAGAATAATTTCATCCATCTGCAGACACCTTTAATGTGGCTGCACGTTAAATTCACAGCATGCAAAGTTTCCACTTCGTAACTTGGGTCCAACTACCGTAGCCTTTAAAAGAAGAGAACATTCTGTTCAGTTATAGACCCAGAGGAAGTGATTTTTCCTGCCTTTTACATCATGTACTCATTTTCAGAGGAATCCCAAGCTATTTGTGAGAGAGTGGGAAACCTTATAACTTAAAAATGTAAGTTAGAGAAGCCTTAATTAGTCATGCTGCTTCCACACTTCCGAGGCACCAAATGAGATCTTGGAATCTTCTGAGGAAATTTTTCTGCTGAAAAAAAAAAGCCAGGGGAAAATCAGAGAAGTGAGGCAATGAGAATGGAGGGGGAAATATGTAGCCATGAGAAAGATTAAGAAAGGAAAACAAGAACTGAGGCAAATTAAAGTGGTTGCACATCTTTCCTTCAGTAGGGGCAAAATCTGTAAAATTAGGATCTACATTCAGATTTTACCCAAACAGATTGCTAGTCTTTATATTATCCTGTCTCTCTGGTTGGAAGCTGAATTTTGTTTCTTGCAGTGCTTTGAGATATATATATATATGTAAATACACAAATAAATATATATAATATTTATTGTGTGTGTATATATATATAATATATATTACATATATATAATCTTTTATATGTATATCTTTTCTATATACATATATAAC
>VWZI01004615.1:18672-31768 GCA_013396835.1 Psilopogon haemacephalus
TGCTCCGTCATTCTATGCCGGGACAATGTCTATCCTCCAGAGTATTATACAGCCTTCCAAGATTTGGTGGGCTATATCCAGTCTTTTTCTCTTTGTGTAACTCAGTCAGGTGCCTCTCCTTAGCACAGTTTTTCTGAATGGTAGCAGCCAAGATAACAATGATGAAGTTAGAAGACTGATAACGAGATCTACACTTTAGTGTTCCCAGTCCTAAGCTATCCATACCTCACATGCTTTGTGGACGAGAGAAGGAGGGACATTTGAAGTCAGGCTGTTTTCAGATTTGCTGCAGGGCAGAAGGGGAACTTTATGGGTTACAGCTGTGCTTATTTGATGGTTTCCTGGCTTATTACAGTTCTGCCACCTGCAAGCCATCAAGTCTACCATTGCACAGTGGTGGGTGGAGCTTTGACAAATCGGCTCCAAGCTGTGACATGATGATTTTAAATCCCAGCACAGGCTTTGTTTTGTTGTTAGGGATTGGCCTCCTTTTGCCAGAGGCCCTTACTTCACCTCTTTCTCTGTGTCTCTGCAACACATGTACTATCTTCTGCATCACCTTTTGCATTGCTGAGAGTAAGAAATGACATTTCCACTGCCAGTTAGCAAAAAGAGACAAGTTTCAGAGCTATGATGTCATCAAGGAGTTCTAATTCATGTCTGTGACATTATGACAGTGAAACGCAACTCTACAGTGAGCTTAAGTGAAACTAGGACAATGTCTGCATCAGTAAGAATAGGTAGAAGAGAACTTATTTAGTATAAATGACACTCAATTCCTGTAGCCTTTTTATGGTGCTTGAAACCCAAACTTAGAAGTTGCATGTTTCTGACAGTGTATGGGGTATTTTTTTTAAACTATAGTGTGGGGTTTTAACTATAACAGTTGCAGGTTCCATTCCAAAGTGATGATGGTTCTCTCTGCTAGAGACTGTCAAAACTCTGCCTCTGCCCCAAAAAGTTGACAATCTCTGCTTTTGCTCTCACCAGATTTTGCAGTGATGCTTTTAAGTGGAGCATTTGAAAAGAGATTAAAAGGCATTTTATTTATTTAGTTGTTTGATTGTTTTTTAAACTGAAGAGTCATTTCAGAGCTTTTCAAAGCACCTTTCTGCATCTCATACCCTGAAGGACTCTATTCTCACTTTCATCCACCATGAAACCTTGAGCTTCTCGGGAAATTCTGGGAGATGATCTGAATTGTAGCAGAGGCCCAGCTCACAGGTGGACCACAGAGCTACACATGCCACCTCATCTCCCCCACTTCTCCTCCCTCCTGCTCTATATCCATCACTCAAAGTTGAAGGGAATGTCTGTGGATGGTGATTTTTTTAGAAGACAGATGCTTTTTCTACAGGTTGTCCAGACATGTGTGGGTAGAAGAGAAGCAGATTTATCGTTTTTAGTAGATCTAGAGGCAGAGTGGAACCTAAACCAAGATGGGAATACAGAAAGGCATATTCTCATCATGCTGAAAATTCTGAAAGGAGCTCTTCCTGCTCCACACAGGACGTATCCTTACTCTGAAAGAAAATCTGCTATTTCTTGTATGCAGTCTTCTTTTACTCCCAGCAATATAAAGCAAATAAACCTCTGGCGTAACAAAGCCCAAGCTCCTGACCCTGTAGGAAGCAGAATGGGGAAGTCCTGCTGCCTTTTATTCTTAAACTTCATGGCAGGGAGCATGGCTATTTGTTCTGCTGAATGAGCAGCGTGAGGAGGGTTGCAATTTGAGGAGCAGCACTGCTCACAAGCCCTGCTTGACTGACTGACCGAAAGAGCATCTGGAAACCACCCGCCCCAAGTCACAAGGAGTGCATTGCTCCAGGCTTCCCAGGAATGTGCTAAAATACAAGGTTGTATTGCTGTTTTGATGATGAAGACATTTTGGTTTATTCCACTCCTTTCCATTTCTAGTTGCAGTCACAGGCTGAGTTATCTAGGTGTGAAGATAGTGGTGTGGACCACTTGAGTAAGGCCATTTAACTAATGTTAGCCCTTTCCTGACACTGTGAACTTGATTTTTACCTCAATCATTAACTCATCTTTGCCTACACAACCTCTGTAGTTCGGAGGAGTAAGTTACATGTGTTACTGTGTGAATGACTTCATGCATATCTTCTTGTTAGGTATTAGGTCTCCACAAAATGTAATCCGTCACTTACTGCAGTAAAATGTTTGGCTGAATCATACTAGGCATGAAGAATAGGTCACAGTTCAAAAGGCAAGAGAGAATAATACGATCCAAAAGTGTTTGGCTGATAAATGTATCCCTTAATGCAACCAATTTAAAAACTATCCTAGCAAAGTTCATGAAGGTATAATAAATCATGGCATTTGAAAGGCACATTATATGGACTGTTGTTTAATATCTAGAAACTACACATGACATCAGTAATCTCACCAATGGTAAGTTTTTTTTTCAAGCATTCTGTCTTCAGATTTTTCAGTTACCTTCCACAATTGGTGACATCACCTACTCTATGCTAATGTTTCCATGTAAACTCACCTACCTGAGATGCAAGAAGACTAGCTACCATGCACCTGTAAACCTAGCTCAGCTGGTAAGATCCTAGTGTGAGGAGTGGGTTTCACTTGACTCATTTACCTGTTCATAATCCTCAAGAAGAATTAAAATTGATACTTGGCATTCACATGAAGAGAAATCTTCTTTCTTCTACTTTCAATTTTTTTTTTTTTTTTTTTACTGTGTGTCACAAAAGTAAGATGCACTGCTGGGATGACAGATCTGCAACCATAAAATAAGTGCTTCAAAATGATACCTAGAAAATTTTGAAAAAAAGGGTGGATATCTGGTCTTTTTCAGGCCATGAATCTTGTCCTGTAGATGCCAGCTGAATGGTTTCCGGTGGTTCAGGCATTACACTACTTGAGTCAGGAGTCATTTCTATGACCCAGAAGTTGTGCAAACCCCTGGCTTAAGGAGTTCTTCCTTCTTTTCCTTCCAGAAAACTGTCCAGATTGCCCAGATTTTTAAAGACTCTACTTTAAGTAGCTTAAGTACAGGGCAGTAAGTACATTCAGTTCAGTGGTAAGGTATATAAAGTTGAACAGCCTTGTACCCTGACCTACTTCTTCAACATCAACATTCTACAGCTTTCCTGTGATTTCTCTTTCTGAGATGGAAAAAAACCCACAACAGTTTCAATGTATTCATTTAGGCCATTGGTGCTAAAGACCAAACTTTTGGCTGAGCATTTTAATAACATGCGTTTTCTTAGTCACCTTCCTGTAGGGCAAATGCTTCTGTAGCTCCCATTAACCTTCACAGAGTGTATGGACCTACCTCAAAGACAGAAAAAGCCCCTTTTCCTCCCAGCTTTCATACACAGCTGGGGAGACAGAGACTGAATTTTGGCTCAAGGTCTGCTACGAACAGGTTCCAGGACAATTTGAATAGGTCAGACTCAGTTTTCCTATTGCCTCTTCTTGCTGCACCCTCCTAATGATATATTTGAATGGTGCGTGTTCTTTTCATTACCTATACTATACAGTTTAAAAATCACATTTAAAAAAAAAAAAAAAAGTTGCCATTTTCAAACAGATTTTAAGTTTAAAAACTCAATTGCAATCCCCTAACTCCTGCAGAGAAAGCATTTTAATCACTCAATGTCACATTTCCAATTGTTAATTCAATCCCCAAACTACTGAGTACCTTCCACTATTCTACTACGTTGAATACTAGCAGTAGGCAAAACCATACAGCATGGCCTGTTTCTAATTACACTCTCATGTTTCCTCCTAATGAACAAAAAAAATCTCAATTTTGTGCATTGCCTGTTAACCTCTGGAAAGGTCAGCGCCTTGCTCCCGTAAGGCAACGCACTTATTTTCCCTGCCATTTAACACACTTACCACTTTCTGGAAGGCAGGATGTTTCTTGCCCAGGCTGATGCAGAATCAGACTGGCTCTTTTCATTCAACTTCTACATTTGGAGGCTCAGGGAAAAGTAATTAAGTCTGACCTTAAGTGTAATAGCTGCCACAGATGTTGCCTCGGCTACTTGTCCTTTGTGTGCAAAACTGAGGGCTGATAAATCATGCTTTCCATAAAAAACACCTACATGCTGCTGCCTTGACGATCTTAAGCCATGGCAGAGCAAGGACTTAAATTCAGGTACTGCTAGTCCTGAACAACCTGGCATCCATTACTCCCATCCCCTATCCACAAAATCCACAAAATCAGCAACCCTTATTCTGCCTGCCAAACAGCTTCTTTCTGTCATGGGCCCAAATCCACAGTTTTGTGTCAGGAAATATCAACTAATTTAATTTATTGCCAGTTAACAAGCTTCTAGCTAGTGACTCTGAAAAATAGAAATAAGAAAATATTTAGAGAAACATCTTGGATTTATTCCCGACACTTCTCCTCTCTTCTCATTCTCTTTGCCTCACTCACTCAGCCCTTTTGTGATGTGGTGAGTTCCACAGGGGACTGGATTGATGCATTGCTCTTACTTTGGCTCTTTTCTGATTCTACCACCCCTTTATGGTGTCCTTCACAGGCCAGCATCTCCTCAGAGCTGCATGCCCTTCTGAGCCCCTTCTCTGCCCCTGCTTGGGTGACTCATTGATCTTTCCTGCCTTGGAGGCTTTTCACTCCTGAAAGCATAATTTAAAACCTCTAATATGATGTGATCCCATGTTTGTTTTATGCACAGCTCAAAAGCCAGAACTGGAGCTATTTCTGGTTTCTCTCAGTGCTGAGAAGGTCACCATCAGGGTGAGCATGTCTCCAATGAATCGCAATGGAAATTACCAGACCTCCCTCTGCATTTTGAACAGCATCTTCCTACTAAAAGAAATAAAAACTGGGCATCCAGAAACCTTTGAAAACCACAGCCTCAGCAGCCAGCTTCTGGTGGCTGTTCAAAACAGCAGATTTGACATCAGAGAAGGTGTGTCCACCTGTTAAAAATATGGAGTTGGACTTTCACCACTTTTAAAGTGGCTTTAGTTGATGAAGTCAAGGGGTCTGTTGCTCCGCTCCACTAGCATTTAACAATTAGCATTCTACTTGCTTTTCATTGTAGCTAGCCCTTATTCTTCCTGCTTTTTGAAGGTGGCACAAAGGAGCTACAAGAATGTTTGCAAACAAATGCTGCAAATATTACGTGTGAGTTTGTAAACAGAAGCAGTCATTCAACCCTAAATGGCAACAGATAGTAGGAGGCAACCAAGACTTTAGCTATTAACTAATAAGGCTGAGCTAACCTCAAGTCTTCCCTCTGTGCTTGTGTGAGGTGGAGAGGAGGCATTTCACTGAGTGTGCAGCATCAGCCTAATCGGAAAGCAGTGTGGTGGCAGCCGACCAGCATAGCACTTGTGAAGGTGCAGCAGCTAGGTTTCTGCATTACACAGGCTTTGCTTCCCAGGACATGTGTCCATCATCTCTGCTCACTCTGTCTTGGGGAACTAGATCTAAACCTGCCTGTCTGTTTCCATTTCATATTCCCCAGAGCGTCCTTACCCATTACTGCAGAAAGATACTGAAGAGTTTCCCACAGTTCCAGTGCGCAACCAATACCTGCAAACTGAGTCTTAGATACCCCACAGTGTCCCAGGTGGAATGAGAAATGAGATTGTGGGGTCAATCTCATCCTTACAGCCTGGTTTCCAGGCTGTAGGCCAGCCCCTGTCTTTTGTATTCCTGAGACACAATACTGAGGTCCAAGAGGGGCAAATCATACAGCGCACCTGAGGAAAAACCTGCATTCTACTAAGGGACAAACAAGTCCATAGAAAAAAGGGTTGCCAGCTCTACTACCTGGTATCCTTGCCTTTCTCTGTCCCAGCTTGCCTTTGTACTGCTACATTCCTGCCAAGTAGTGTGGAAACCAAAATCTCCCTTTGCCACCTGACCCCTGCTTCTTTCTCAGTGTGGCTCTGCCTTAAAAAGCTGTATCAAAGATCACTAATCCCTACCAACACCAGGGGAGATTTGTGGAAGCTACGTGAAAAAGGAGGGCAAAGAGGCCCCAGGAAACAGAATAAAGCACAAGCACAATATATCTTCAAGGGTCTTTTAAGCAGTCTGTATCTACACTGCTTTCCTTCTTTTTCTCCCTACTTTCTTTATTTTTTCTTTAATTTTAGCTTGCATAAGAAGTATGACCTTAAAAGAACTGAAATGGAAGTAAAAGAATATTAATAGAGACCTGGCTTCACTTCTGGCACCAGTAATTAGAGTCCCTTCAGTCTTTCAAACGTAAGGTGTACAGCAAAAGCTCAGCTCTGGTAGGAAGCCATTCCTTGCTGCTAAACTTGTATTTAGGATTTCTTGTTTGATTTTTCTTTTTCCCAGGCTCCCTGTCCATAACTTCTGTTCAGATATGGGGATCAGATCCATAGATGATAGAGATATGTTTATCATCTAATTACATCAGATCTATCTGTGACAAAGGGAGAGCCACAGTGGAGATATGGGCAGTGTTGGAGTTGTATGCTGGAGCTGAGAGCAGATGTATCGAGGAGGTGTGCAAGCCAGAAAAATGAATGTGCCTGTGGGAACATACACCAAAAGTGGATTCCTAGACTGCTCATTAATTAAACCTGGAGAACAGGAAGATTATCGTAATAGGAATTATGTTTAATGAAGGAGGTATGTGCTTAGGGGGAAGACTGTATCTCCCCGTGTGACATTGTTCCTGTATTTTCACATATCTGGAAGGAATTTCTCTCTATGTACACACCTCCATGACTTTCTTTTATCCTGTGTATTCATCACTGGATAACCCCATTATCTCTGACAGAGTGTCACCTGGAATGAATTTTCCTGTGCCTTAGAAGAATATAATGTGCACGGGTCCTGAATGCATTATTTAAATGGCAGCACTAAGGAAACAGTGTGAAATGTATTCATCAGTCTGACTGCCAGAGGTGTTGCACACCTGCAGGTCCCATTTAAGGCCACTGGAAAGTGGAGGCTGAGACGCATCTCCATGTTTGCATTTTGAAGTATGAATAATTTATCATGAGGTTATTGAAGGTTTTTAATGGCACAATCAAATCATTATAAGCAAAAAGCTACAAATTCAAGCTCAGAACAATGGAAGCATCAGTTCACTAATGGAACAGTTCCAGCCATCTGGCATTCATATGTTCTGTTTTGGGGCTGTTATTGTGCAGACATAAATGACCCAATCTTACCTTCAAGCGAGAGCTTTTGTTAACTAAATATATCCAAATACTTTACCATTCAGCTAATACTGCAAGTCCTACCCTGAGTTTTGGAAGGGGCTTTTTGCCTTTTATTTTTTCCCCCAGTTTTGTTTGGTTAAAGCTTCAGTTCCACACTACTCCTCCTCTGGGAACATGACTGTTCTTCATCCCATTGTGGACACAAGCACCTCTTGAAAAAGGTTTAGTGGTTCATAATGCCAAAGTTCTGGAAGAGAGAGAATGGACAAATTATATTACAGTGAAAATAACAACACTTAGGCACTAATGACAAGTAGTGTCACTCCAATGAATGCAATTCCAATGTAGGACTGCGTTTTTCACTTGCTTTTAAAAAACGATATTTATTTCAAACGATAGCTCCAGCAGCTGTTCAAAGATCTGACTTTTAAATGCTGAAAGGCAGAAGTTATACGCATCTGCAAAACGGTGTGCAAAGTTACACACAGCACACAGCCAACCATCACACTTTTTCAGAGTATTTTTTTTGTTTAATCCTGCAATGTAATATGGCATTAAGTTTATTGGTGGAAAAAGATCATTTGGCTTCAGGTGAGAGGACATAGACAGGATATACTACATATTTTAGATGCTGTCTGTTAGCTAACGATCTCTATAGGGGCAGAATTTTACTTTCACTGGACCTGGCAGCTAGAGACAATGGGGCCGGTGCTGGAAGAGTGTGTTAAAGGTACACACCTACTGGCTGCTGCTGCATTTGCTGGGAGTAAAACGCTTCCTTGTCTCACTCTATCTTCATGAGAAAGTGCTTTCACAGCACTGGGACCCTGTGCTTGATGAAGAGATGAATCAGAACAAAGATCAGTATCCGGTCTTCTCTCAATAACTTACAAACAGCCTGAAAAATCAAAATTTGACCAAGTATCAGAGCCCTGCAAACCAGTTGACCTTTTACTCATCCTGTGTAAAGGCACAGCTTCCTCAAAAGAGCAGCAGTGACACTGCCCCGGGCTCTGGCCCAGGCACATCTCGGAGTTGAAGGACAGATGCCACCTGAGGCATTTTGGTACTACTGCCCTTCCATGGAAGACACACATCCCCAGCCTCCCACCAGTGCTTCCCCGTGTGGAACCTGCAGCCATCCCGATCTCACTCTGAAAGTCACAATTTGCCCCTCACTGTCTCACTTCCTCTGTGGTGTTGAAGCTGCAACAGACAGCTTCCCAGCTTCCTAAAAGGCTGGCTACTGCCCCTACAACCCTTTTAACAAGTTCTGTATGCTTCATATAGCCACTAGCACTTGTGCGTTCCGGCACCTGCAGTAAGCTGAGGCTTGTGGTCACAGAATCACAGGGTGTTAAAAATTGGAAGGGACCTCCAGAGCCCAAACACTTTGAAAAGCAGGATCACTTAGGACAGACTGCACATCATAACATCCATGTGGGTCTCGCATGAGTTCTTTCTGGATTTGCCACTCGTGCAATTGCCACTCCTTTGCATCTCTGGTAATAACTTGCCTAAGGCATCTTACAAGAAACTCTGGTGCAATCATTTCAGGGCATGGATGGTGCAAGTGTCAGGACAAATTCAAAGCCCCTTTCATAAAGACCCAATCCCTTGATCACTTGGACTGATGCTGCTCTTGTTTCTGACAATAGGCTGCTCTGAACAGCCTGATCTGAATCAGATCCTGCCACAGAGACTATAGGAACAATCAAATTCTCTGCTTTTGTAGTTACATCCCTTACTCTCAGTATGCTCAGGCACCCACAGACACCTACTTTTCCTTTAGCTATTGCTGTACGGTCCTGCTGTTAGGGACCAGATATGAGCAGAAAGCCATGCAAAGCCAAATCCTGGCCTGCAGGAGCAGGATGGTCACATTAGCTTCTCAGCAACCAGATATGCTATAGAAGGATTAGGATGAGCTCTGGTCCAAGAAGCCTGAAGTTGAGGCAGGGAGATAGTGACTCTCCATGGAAGAAGCTGCTTTCTGCCTTGAGAGCTTGCCAGGTTGCAAAGGACATGGTTCACAGGACATCATGCATTGTTGCTGTAAAATACATATCAGGAGGCCAAAGGAGACCAAACAAGGGCAGAATAATTGAAATGCAGCAAAGATGTCATGGTGTGTTGGTTTGAGCTAATTGGCTTTATAGATAGGGCTGCCTTCTTTCTGTGAGACTTCTGATGTGTCTGAAGCTCATCTGGAGAGCAGCATGTTTTCCAACTGTGAGTAATGTTACTTGGTCAGATTCCACCGCGTCCTCTTCTGAACAGATCCCCTACACAGGAGCACTGAGCTTCAAATAGTCTGTGTATAACAAATGAACAAGAAGTCAAGTTCCAGAGAGAGCTCTACTCTGCGTGCGTTGCTAGAGCTGGTCTTCATAATTCAGCATGTGCTTTAGTACCACACTACCCTCAGTGTGTCTTGGGAAACTGGAACATACTTAAAATCTTATCAAAACCCAGTGTGCACTGAAAGTATTTTTCAAGTTCTCTAGTTATTTGTATCTCAGATAATGCTGAAGCTTGTATTTTTTTTCTTGCCCTATTAAGACATTAATTGTGGTCTTGTCAAACACTTCCTTCAAAGCGTCCACTTCACTTGAAACATTTGGCAGGTTTCCAATATGAAACCGAATTATCCATTGCTACAGGAACACTACAGTATGCTGCATAGAGAAGTGAGAGATTGAAGAGACTTCTTAACTGTAAATTCCCTCAATTTTTATTTTTTTAATTAAAAACACCAGAGGTACTTTCCAGGCCCAGGCTGAAAAGGAATTAGATGTCTGACTTTTCTGGGTCTGTATGACTAATCTTGCAGGCACTCAGCTGAAACTGCATGAAGGCTGAGAATTAAATATAAATGTATCAGTGTGTGTGTGTTTACATATGAAATGTACATTTTGCTCTGAATCAATTCACAAAATTGAGCACATGGAACTTACTTGGATCCTTCTGGAAACAGATATATTTCCAAACTGAAGGATATGAGGACTACTTCCCTATCTAATGCAATGCAGTACATCTGTGTGTGATTGCATAATCACATTTCAAACTGCAGAGCAGCACAGCCAAGTCTCATAGAAATTACATTCATTAAACTTTGTCAGGTCATGTGATCTCCCCTAGACCCTCAAAATTTGTCTGTTTCCAAGGTTTGCTGAATTTTCCCTATGTTTTCTAACTACACCAATAGTGGAGGAGTGAGAATGACTTGTAAGAGTGTTGAATAAATGGCAAGCCACCATTTCAGGGTTGAGCAAGCATGCTACCAGAAATCAAAGCAAGTGAAAAATCGTTGGTCCTTTACATCAATTTGCTGAAAGCAGAGTCAGAAACACTTGTTTTTTTTATTGTATGTCACCATGGGTGCATCAAGAACAGTGTGGCCAGCAGGTCTAGGGATGTTCTTCACTCTCTCTATTCTGCTCTGGTGAGACCACTTCTGGTGCATTGTGTCCAGTTTAGGGGTCCCCAGTTCAAGAGAAAGGGATCTGCTGGAGAGAGTCCAATGGAGAGCCTAGAGGATGGTATGGGGACTTGAACATCTGCCCCGTGAAGAGAAACTGAGAGAGCTGGGGTTGTTTAGTCTAGAGAAGGGAAGATTGAGAGGAGATCTCATAAATGTCTATAAATATTGGAGGCGTGGATGTCAAGTTGATGGGGCAAATCTCTTTTTGGTGGTGCACAGCAATAAGACAAGGATCAATGGATACAAGCTTGACCATAGAATGTTTCACCTCAACGTAAGGGGAAACTTCTTTACCATGAGGGTGATGGGGCACTGAAACAGGCTGCTCAGGGAGTTGTGGAGTCTCCTCCGGAGACTTGCAAAACCCTCTGCACTCCTGTGCAGACTACCCTAGGTGATCCTGCTTTTGACAGGGGGCGTTGGACTCAATGATCTCTGGATGTCACTTCCAACATCTTAGATTCTGTGATTGTGTGATTTTGCCCTCATATAATTACTTTTTAACTATGTGTCAGCTTTTCCCAATGAGCTGAGACTACTGTTTTCCTTGAAGCATCAGTAGCTAGAGTCACTACTGAAAAGGCCCTAACCAGCAAGTCTGAGTAACCACAGTAGATGAGATATTTTTGTGGAGGCCAGGCAGTGGTAATTCTAAATTTGCAGACGCAGTAGTTCTTCTCACCAAGCGTCTTCATAACTGCACAGTCCCAACAAAGCATGCTTGTGCATACTTGGGGTGCTAGATTTCACCACAAAAATAGAAGCCTTGTTAGCTCATCCTCTGCTTGAAGTTTAGATTGTTTTTAAGTTAGTCTGGGTTGTTATCGTGGTAGATGGGCAACTGGCTGAGCAAGGAGCATGAATTGTAGGCATGTGCAGGCAGTTTCTGTTCCAAAATCCTGAGCAAAATTAAGCTTACATAGGGAAAACATTTGGTTGCAGCACTGGAGGAATCGCTTTTACATTCCTAAGACCTACTTTTCAATCAGTGCACAAATTACCCCATTTCTACCACCAGGGGAGGACATCCAGCTTGAGTAGTTTCAAACCTGTAGTTGTTGGCCAAGCTGGGTGCAGCCCACGTGCAGATGAGAAACTATTAAGACTTGTCCGGTGTATGGATGGAAAACCAGGTATTTGAGCTTGTAACAGAACATGCGTTTTGGTCGCTCCCTGCAAACACTTGTCAACTTGATCTGAAGACAAACTTTTTCCAAAATGAATGGTCTGCAACAAGACTTTTCTGCTCGTTGAAGATGAGCTTCTGTGTTAAATCGCAATGCTGAGTACAAAACCAAGGTCCAAGGTTGTGTGGGGATGAAAATTCTGTCTTCTGGAAGTATGTGTACATATCATTGCATAACCATTTTTGNCAGCAGCAGTTCTGATCAAAAACCAGTGTGCACTGGTGGATACCGAAAATCTTTCTAGTAGGAATACCCATGGTACAGCAGGTGATGTGAGTAGTTATGGATGCCAGTGGCATTGCTGTATTGATGACACACAAACAAACATTTGACTTGAGAACTATGCAGCTTTCAGGTTCCTTTGGAAACAGCTTGTACTTTAAATCGCTTTGGTCTTTCAGTATGGGTTTTTGTACTGCTAGAGGCACTGCTGTCTCGTATGGCTGTAAGGAATGTCTCTAGAAATGTCCCTGCAGGGTTTGGAAGCCACTGGCTTTCTCAGCCAGTGAACGAGGAGCGCTGTGCAGCATGCTCGTCTTCTCACACGATGCGTGCACATGCAGAAACGGCCTCTAGATGCTACTGCAATCCAACTGAATCAGGCTATTTCACTGCAAAAACTTTTGGGGGAGTAGAAGAGTAATTTGAACCTGGTTTTGTATAGTAAAATAACTCTTCTTACTGTGGAGAAATATCCGTGGTGCAACCCTGCGCCTGTCCAGCTGTAATGGTTTGGTGAAACTACAGACCGATTCTCTCGGCAGCCGGGGTTCCCAAACGGTCCTTGAGGCCATCGGCATACTTTTAAAGGAGAGGAAATGTGGTTGCCGCAGAAACAAGACGCACACCGTCGCGCAGCCTTTGCGCTGTAACCCCACCGCCCTTATTCTAGCTCAGCCTTCGCGCCCGACCAAGCTCTGCCGCCGAGAGTGGGCAACCCCCATCCGCGCAGCCGGGAGGAGCGCAGGGGCTCAGGCTCTTCCCGCCACCTTCACTCCCCGCCGAGGGGCCGCAGCGGGGTCCGGCACACCAGGGCGGGTAGACGTGGGGCGCACCTGGGTCCCCGCCCGGCAGAGGCAGGCGGAGCGAAGGCGGAGGGAGCCGGTCCCCTCCCCGTCCCTCCTCATCCCTNGCGCCCGCGCAGCCCCCGCAGGTAAGCGCCCCGCTGAGCGCCCGGGGAGCGGAGCCTGGGGGTTCCGCCGCCCCTGTCCGGGAGGAGGTGCTCACTTCCCTTCCCCCGGGGAATCCGCGTCTCCGGTGCCTT
>VWZI01004615.1:60242-90458 GCA_013396835.1 Psilopogon haemacephalus
CTGAGGAAGTGCTTCTGTGTTCCTACAAAGGCTTGCAGGTACAAAGCAAGGGCGCAAGGACAGCAGGGACATTCTGAGCTACTATGGATATCCCCACTGATTTGGTGCCGTCCTCCATGATGTCTGAACCAGAGGTGATTGAGGTGAGTAGACCACAGTGAAACTGGCAGCTGGACTGACCTTGAATCTTAGATTTTTCTGCCATCTCACTTCTGACTCACTGAGGAATTTTTTTTTTCCTGAAATGCCATTTTAAAGACACTTCTTTGCTAAGAATGTTCTGATGCTTTGATACATGATGTTGATGTGTAACGCAACTATTGTAGAATAAAAATAATATGGCAAAATACAATTTTTACTGAGTCCATGTAGGTGAGTCCTGCACTGTGGTTTGACTTTTACCATGCCTGAAAAATGCAGAGAAGAAGGTCATAATATGGTTCAGTTGGAGTATTACCACAAGAAATTTCAGGTTTAGTGTTCGTATCTGAAAAGCTATGGTTTTAAGCCAAAAGCAGCAATAAAATTAATAATCTACTTACAATTACTAACACACTGATCTTACTTTTGTGAATCAAATCGTGTTTCACACTTCATATTTATAAATACCTAAATATTTCACCTCCATATACTGAACACCAAGTACAGTACTTGTATTTTCTGGTGAAGTAAATATTGCAAACAGAAAATAAGAAGTTGTTAACAGCCAAGATTTCATCTTAGAAAAGCATTTGCAAAGTCTTTTTGACTTTATAGAGACCCAAGTGTCTGTTACAACTTAAAGCTCTCAAGTATATATATTTTAATGAAGAAGGCACCACAGCTGATTAAGGCAGATGTCAGAAAATTATTTATTCTGATTTTCATTTGTTTTCAGAGATTATTTGGCTCAGGAAACTACAGCTCTTATCAATATGCACTGAGAAATGCAATAGTTCAAAGATCCCTGGATCCCATGTAGTTACTAAAATCTCCACTGGTGGCCATGGTGAAACGTGTGGAATCTAAAATCGGCTCTGGAGAAATGTCTTTTTGGTCTTCTTCCTCTTGGGTTTCAAACAGCGAACTAGTACATTTTAAAAGTATCTGTCAGGGTCAGATAAGGATTTTTGTGTCTGGTAAGAGGAGGAGGCTGTAGGCTTCTGCTACTGGAGTCTTCTCCCCTTCTGGAGATAGACTGCCATATGTCATCTCCTTGCATGCTGTGGAAGTCATTTGTATCCCAGTCCCCACAGGTTCTCTCTTCAGAGCCTTCTTCACATGAGAAGGTTCTGTGTATCTAAGGATTGCTGTTCAAGATAAATGCCTTCTTGAAGAGAAAATAAGGTCAGCTGTAGTGCACAAGAGACTGGAATGAAATTTGTCACTTTTAAAGGACTTGATCGATGTAGTTGCCATACAATTGTACTTATGGGTGGATAAATGAATGTGTTCTGTGTCTGTGACAGGTTTTTACTGGATAAATCCTGCTCTGAACTTGCATCACTAGGCTAAAGGAATGTTGAAGTGAGTCCAGAGGATGGCCACAAAGGTGGTCAGAGGGCTGGATCACCTCTCCTATGAGAACAGGCTACGAGAGTTGGGGTTCTTCAGGCTGGAGAAGAGAGGGATTCAAGGAGACCTTCCAGTATCTGAAGATGGCCTACAAGAAGGCTGGGGAGGGACTATTTACGAGGTCTTGTAATGACAGGATGAGGATTAATGGGTTTAAACTGGCAGAGGGGAGGTTTAAACTGGATGTTAGGAAGAAGTTCTTTATAGTGAGTGTGGTGAGAGTGGCACAGGTTGCCCAGGGAGGTTTTGACTGCTCCCTCCCTGAAAGTGTTCAAGGCTAGGTTGGATGAGACCTTAAGTGACCTGTTCTAATGAGAGGTGTCTCTGTCTGTGACATGGGCTTGGAACTAGATGACCTTTGAGGTCCCTTACAACCTAAACTGTTCTATGATTCATTCTATGATTCTATGTTGTCAGGGCTTGTAGGGATGCAACAAGGAAAGCTAAGGCCTTCTTGGAATTAAACCTGTCAAAGGAAGTAGAAAAGAACACAAGACTTTATTTGACTATATCAGTGGGAAAGGGAAGAATAGGGGAAATGTGGGCCCACTGCTGAATAAGGTGGATGAACTGGTGACAGAAGATCAAGAGAAAGCAAAGTTAGTGATTGCCTTCTTTGATTCAGTATTCACTGTTGAAACCAGCCCTCAAGAATCCCATACCCTGGAGGTAAGAGAAAAACCCTGGAGGAAGGAAGACTCTCCATTGGTCAGTGATGATTGTGTTAGAGATCGTCTGGATAAACTGAACATGTACAAATCCATAGGCCCCCATAGCATACAGCTATGAGTGCTGAGAGAGCTGGCTGATGTTGCTGCTGTACTACTTCTGCATCATTTTTTAAAGACAGAAGACTAGAGAAAAGGCAGTGCCACACCAGTCTTCAAAAACATCAAGAAGGAAGACCCAGGAATCTACAGACCAGTCAGCCTCACCTCCATCCCTGGAGAGGTGATGAAGGCAGCTCATTCTGGAGGCCATCTCTAAATACATGTGGTGGGTTAGGAAGTTTCCCCCAACCCACTATTGAAATTACCAGACCAGCTCAGATGGCTTGGGAGTAAGATGAAGCTATATTTACAGCATGTTAAAATTTACAAGCACACATACACAAGATATTTACAAGTATTTAGAATTATATAGAAATTAGAAATAATACAGAAATCCAGATTCCCTCCTGGATAAAGAAACTGCCCAGAAGGGGCTAAAAACCATTCTCGCTTCTCAGACAGAAGCCAAAACAACCAGCAAAGCAACATTGTTATTAGTTAGTGGAGAGGTTAGAACAGAGAGAAGAGGAAACAAACAGAAGTCCCAGGATACACTGGGACAAATTGTTTACATTTTGGCTTTTTATCCCTTTCAGCAAACAAATTAATGATATGGACTTCATCTTTATTTTCTTTTCACAAGGAATGATCTAATTTCTCTCATTAAAATATTCCAATTAACCTCAAATAAGCACAACAGGGAAGAAAAGGTTATCAGGAACAGTGAGGGAAAAGCTGAGATCTTATCAATATTTATAGATATTCACAGGCAGGGTGTCAAGAAGAAGGGTTCAGTCTCTTTTCAGTGCTGCTCTGTGACAGGACAAGGGACAATGAGTATAGACTGGAACATGGGAAGTTCTGCCCTGACATGAGGAAAAATTACTCAGTGAAGGATGCTGGAGCACTGGAACAGGCAGCCCAGAGAGGTTGTGGTGCCTGCTTCTCCAGAGACTTTCAAAACCCTGCTAGGTGAGTTCCTGTGTGACCTGACCTGGGTGATCCTGCTTTGGCAGGGGGGTTCAGTCAACTAGATGATCTCCAGAGGTCCCTTCCAAACCCTATCAATTCTGTAATTCCATGAAGAGTTTTTTAACAGGCAAGGTTGTAGTGAGATGCACATCTAAAGAAAGGAATTGTTAGATGGAGGTGTTGAAGAAAAGCACTTTTCAGACTGAAACTGTATGGGCTTGCCTTTCTTGTTTGCGTTGACATAAAAATGAATTTTGGATATGCTAGAAAATTACATGGAATTTTTTTTTTTCCCCCTGGAGGACATTATTTCGCCTTTTAAAACTGAGCAGATGCCACAGTGTGGTGTAAAGGCAGATATAGACTGTTTTATGAAAAGTTGTTTGTTTGTTTTTTTTAAAACAACAACTTGGAATTAGCCTTGCATACTTTCTTCATGAGCTACATGGCATCTTAGTTACAAAAAAGAAGTGTTCTGCTACTTTAAACTTCCGTCTTCTTCTTCTTTTTTTTTTTTTTTTTCTTTTGGCCAGCAGAGTTGGTTTCCTTAATTTTTGGTCAGTTTAGGCTTGGAAGTAACTGCACATGAGTCAGCAGTGTGCCCAGGTGGCCAAAAATGTTGATGACATCCTGGCTTGTATTAGAAATGCTGTGTCCAGTAGGAGTAGGGAGGTGATTGTCCCCTTGTACTCTGCTCTGGTGAGGCCATACCTCGAGTATTGTGTCCAGTTTTGACCACCTCAATACAAGAGAGATGCTGAGGTGCTGGAGTGACTGCAGAGGAGGGCAAAGAACCTGGTGAAGGGCCTGGAGACTAAATCTTACGAGGAATGACTGAAGGAGCTGGGGATGGTTAGTTTGAAGAAGAGACATTTGAAGGAAGTCCTCATTGCTGTCTACAGCTACCTGAAAAGATGTTGTGTAGAGGACGGTGCTGGTCTGTTCTCAGAAGTAATTAGTGGTAGAACAAGAAGGAATGGCTTCAAGCTGCAACTGGGTAGGTTTAGACCGGGTATTAGGAAATGTGTTTTCCCAGCAAGAGTGGTCAGGCATTGGAATGGGCTGCCCAGTGAGGTGGTTGAGTCACCATACATGGATGTGTTTAAAGGACATTTGGATGTGGTGCTTGGGGCTATGGTTTAGGGGTGAACTTTGTAGAGTAGGGTTTAATGGTTAGACTTGGAGATCCTGAAGATCTTTATCAACCTGAATGATTCAGTGGTTATCTATTTTGTATACCCATGCATGTATATGTATGTCTGTGTATGTATCTCAGTAACAAATATTCCTGTGCCCATCCTCAGTCCTTTAACTGCAGAAGGTGAACAAGAATTTTTTATTGTGGGGAAGAATCCCAGAGGCCTCAGCAGGACCTTTATCAATCTGAAGGCCACCCTGACAGGTTTCTGCTTGAGCTTGTATCCTGCAGATGTTCTTGTTGGCACCACAATGAAGGAAGGTCCTGCTAATTTAACTGCAAATTGTATCTTTCTCAAGATTTGTCTTCTGAGTCAGGTTATAAAAGATTCAAATTTTTTAAAAGTTTTAGAAAGACAATTCTTGATACTAGGTGTGAAGTTGTAGTTACTCTTTCAAAATATTCTTAGTCATAGCTTGTAAACCTTACAACTGCTTTTGTTGCTCTCTGCAACCCTCTGCTGAAGCAACACATTTTCTACTGTCATGTCTTATATCTTCTCATGCACTGACCTGTCCGAAGCTTCCTGCTCCCATTTTCTTTCTCCCCTAGCATCCTGTTACCAGAGGTAGGAAGTAGTGATTAAGAGAACAAATTGATGGCATCTTGATTATGTTCAAGTGTGAAGGATAAATACAATTTCAAGGTAGTTTAGCTATCCATAGCTGAAATCTGGAGCAGAAAATAGTCCTGGGTTACCATTCAGTATATATCAATGAAGTCAATGAAATGCAAAAAAAAAGCCAGAATATGCTTTGAGTTTTTTGGCAAACAGGGTTTTAATGTAAGGCAGAATCTAGTAAATTCAGACTAGATAAGCCATTCTGCTCTCAAAAGAGAGAGAAACAAAACATAGCAGAACTTCCTGGGGTTTAAGTTAGGGATATTTGGTGGTATGTGTAATGACTTCATACCTCAGCCACGTATAAGGAAAATTATCATAGCAACCTGATTAGTCTGAAAATACAGTAAGTGGAAAGTTGAATAATTCTGTAAGAAACATTGAGCATCCCAGAGGACTTTGCCATTTGCAGAAAGGAAACATAGCAAGTGGTGATCTAAGCTGATTAATGAACTCTGAGTGATTAGTATCCTCTCTCTTTGTGAATGACATGAAATGAATTCTTGCAGTGAAAGCTTTGAAGAAGAAACGATTTGGGCTCCAGTTGCTTAATGAACCAGGGATTTCCAACAGTGCTTCAGAAATGCTTAAAACAAGAAAACAACAAAAATTCATCATTCCCTCTTTGCCTCTGCCAGCAGCAGATCCTACCATTTATCAGAAGTAAATGAGTACATTTAGATAACTGCCTTGCAGCTATTTCAAAGAGAAATCCAGACCAGTTTCCATTATAGTGGTCTTTCATGGCTATGTGGTTATCAGAGCAAGAAACCCACTTCTTCCACTCTCTCGTACTGAATATTTCTCTGTTTTCCTGTATTTTTGTTTGAATTAGCGTGGAATGGATTTAAACTATTCTTGGCACAGAATGGTCATCTTCAGTAGCTTTTTCATCTTTTAATGATGCTTGAGAACAGACTCCTGTGAGGTGGCACATCTGTTATTACTACTTTCCTCAACAAAGCCAAACACAATTTGTGTTTTTGATTTGGTAATTAAATTTCTACAGCTGCAAATGTGCAGATTTATTTATTTTCTTACCTTCTGGATAAATAAATTCACGTTTTAACCAAAACAGGCCTCTGGTGGTTGTAAATAAGGAAAAACATAGAATAAAAGGCAATGGTGAGACTTTAAGAAACATTTTGTGATTTGAAGTATATCCACCCAGTTACAGGCATTATAGAGGAAACATACATACCGGTATACCTTATTTTTTTTGGTTGTTGTTGTTTCTTTTTATTGTTGTAGTGGGTAAGATTACCAGAGGTTCAAAGTGCATCACCATTTTGCTCAAAGTAGGCAGCTACTCAGTGCTGTATGACCAAGTAACTGAGAGAGAACTCGTTGTCACCTGAGAAATATTTCTTTCTGTATTCTATTTATATATTTCACAAAGCAGTGCAAAAGAAATGCAAACTGATCTATATTTCAAGGGGGAAAAATTGCCTTGATAAACACAGAACTTTTTATTTATGTTTGGAAGTCTTGGTTTCTACCCCAAAAATCACATTTTCTATGTTTACTACCATCATTTTGAATAAGCATTTTGCTTTTATGTTAACCTCCCTCACTTTTCACTTTTCTGGTTTGAGTGCTGAGGATCTATGGAAGGTGTGCCCTGGAGATGGAAGTAGCCCCAGCAGCCTACTGCAATTTTTAGTGTAAAAGGCCAGACTCTCAGCTACTAGAGCCAAGATTTAATTCCCAGCTTGGCTTGCTGAGCACCATACTGGGCCCAAAGGATGCATGTGGTAATTCATTATGCATGGAAACTCACTTGGGATTCTAGAGGTGGAGATTTTCAATTTATTTCTTTTCCAGTCTGATAACTTCTAAAGCAACACAAAGACTGTGTGCTGCACTCTTCAGAAAGCTGTTTCCAGGACTGGCTTCTTTGGGGAAAGTCTGTCCTGAGCTGCAGTCATCCTGCATAGCAGCCTTCAGGGACTCAAAGTGAGTCAGATCTCTGGCTATGATGTTCAGGTTGACAGTAAGGCAAGTAGGTTGACAGTAAGGCAAGTAGGCAACCAGGGAGTGAATTGGTTGAAGCAGTGGAGAGTTTTAGTCTGCATTATGACACAATTTTTTTTTTTTTTTTTTTTTTTTTTTGTAAGATTAAGAGTTGGAATATGTCAGCCAAAAAATTAGAGTATAGAATATCAGGAGGTATTGAGCCTGTATCCTTGTTTGGCTAACGTTTGTGAAGCTGAGATTGTCATGAAAGCTTCCCCAGAAGAAAATTAAGCTTGAAGAGCTTGGCAGGAATTTTTTCTTTACTCTATATGAGATACTGGGGCTCAGCTACCCAATTGGGCCTCACCATGCCTCATCAATCTCTGCTGGTGGCAAAGCCTAGTAGTTTGTTTTTGCAATATCTCTGCACTGCTGTGTGGTCTGAGAAAAACTCCTCAGTAATAAAAGTGCTTAAGCCATTCTAGCAGTGTAAGGGGGTATATATGATGGTGTAGAACTGTGCCTTGATTCAAAAAGTTTCTGCCTTGGCTGGGAAAGATTCATTAGAACGTATGTGTAGTGCTCCTCTAAAAGTTCTGTATCTGTGTCTGCCTTTCTGTGCATATTTCTTCCCAGTTCTTCTAGCTTTTAAATTCCCTAAATCTCCTCTTGCTTAAAGAATTCTTCACTGAAAGACACTTCAAGTGCATGTGCACATGTGCTTGTGTGTGTGTGTTCATGCTCACTGCTTTTCCTTCTTAGCAGTAGAAAGTGCAAGGTGACATCACATAACTGGCAATTTGGGGCCCTGTTGGACCAGCTTGGTATGCCTCTGACCTGCAGTTGTACTCACTAATGCTCTTGTGTTTGAATATTCAGTTGCACAGCTCCTGATTTATCTATCCTAAAAAGCTGTGGGGCTAAGTTGAAGTATTTCAGACCTGATAGTTAGTGATGCAGGCATCTTCCAGAAGAAAGGCATTTTTAGAATTAGCTGGATCCCCTGCTCCGACCCATCCCTTTTTTTAGCCCACAGAAGCTATTTTTGAACTCGGGTTTATAACAGTTGGGAGTGAATAAGCATGAAGGCCAACACCCGCCCTGGTTTTATAGTCAGTCTAGGAGGCTCTAATCATAGTTTCCAACAGGATCTGTGTCACTTGTGAATTATACCTTCCAGCAGTCAAACTGCTTCTTTTGCCGGTGTTGCTGACGGGGTCTCTATGGTACACTGACTGTGTAGATCACAGAGTCACAGAATATTAGGGGTAGGCACCTTGAAAGAACATTTAGTCCAACCCCCCTGCCAGAGCAGGATTACTTAGAGCAGCTCACACATGAACACATCCAGGTATGTTTTGAGTGTCTCCAGAGAAGGAGACTCCACAACCTTTCTGGGCAGCCTGTTTTCAGTGCTGTCACTCTCACAGTGAAAAGGCTTTTCCTGATGCTCACATGGAACCTCCTGTGCTCCAGCTTGCATCCTTTGCCTTTGTCCTGTCATTGGACATCACTGAGCAGAGCCTGGCTCTGTCCTTCTGATACCCTTTACATATTTATAAACATTAACAAGGACACCCCTCAGTCTCTTCCTCTCCCGAGCTAGAGTCCCCACTTCCTTAGCCTTTCCTAGTAAGTGAGATGTTCCACTCCCTTGATCATCTTTGTGGCTCTGTGCTGGACTCTTTCTAGCAGTTCCCTGAGGTCCTTCTTGAATTGAGGGGTCCAGAAGTGGACCCAGAACTCAACATACTAGCCACACCCCTTCTGTCACACCCCAGGATGCCTCTGGCCTTTGTAGCCAAAAGGGCACATTGTTAGCTCATGGTTATCCTGTTATTTACCAGGACCCTCAGGTCCTTTTCCTAGAGCTGCTCTCCAGCAGATCAGCCCGCAGCCTATACTGGTCCATGGGATTATTCTTTCCCAGATGCAAGACTCTACTTGTCCTTCTATTTCAGTAAATTCCTTCCTGCCCAGCATTCCAGCCTGTCTAGATCTTGCTCACACATTGGGTTACCTATTCATCCATGAACTGTAGGAACTTCTCAGTTCAGTTTCTAGTAGTTGGAACACTCATCAACTCTGAGACTCCACAGTAATAAAGTAATTATTAGATGTGCTAGCCACATGATCCATAAGGAACTTTATGCTTTATCATGTTATAGCAGAGTTAAAGGGATCCCCTTGCACAGAGGCCTCCCGTCTTTTCAGCTCTGTGAAGGGCAAAATAAGTCTAGTGTAAGTACTTCTTCATTGATGACTGAACCATGACATCTTATCTTTATCTTATCTTATCTTTATCTTATCTTATCTTATTATCTTTTCTTTAAGTCCTTTGAACCATTACTTAGGGAGATCCAATTCTGAAAAGGGTATTTAAGGAGCTGTTCTATCTTGGTGATAGGGTTTCATGCTTTAATTATACAGATAAAATTATGCCTACCATGTACAGATATACATTTATAACCAATTGGCACTTTTGAAACTTCTTGATTTTTTTTTTTTTTTTGCTTAAATTTTGGGTAAACGCCTCTTGAGCTTCTACTTTTGTCTTTAAAGGGAGCACTGTATTGTCCTCTTTAGCTTTAAGCCTCTTGTTTAGTGCTCTGCAGTTAGAACAATAGTTTGTGCTTTTCATTAGGTGATGGTGAAATTTCTGTCCAATACTGATTTTTTTTTTCTCATCTGTTACAACTTTGTTTTCATAAAACCCACAGTTTTGCAGTTGTGGGCTGAGAAAATATTTACATATTGATTTTAATATTACTGTGTTTACTTATGATTATACAAAATATATTGTTAATTAGTGTTTAGAGACTTAGAAGCTGACAGTTCCCCAAAGTTTATCAGCTCTGACCTTCCTGATATGTTGGTAAACATTGCAGTATTTACCTCAGCTGACATCAGTGGTACCACTAAATGAGAAGCTGTAAGACACCTATTGGTGTTCTGGAATCCTTATGTATAATTTCCAATTCTGCATTTCTCTGAAATGTTTTCTGAATTTCTGGGTAGCATTTAGAATTATAAATATTATTTTTGGGGTTCAAAGGATAGCTACCTCAGAACTTAAAGCTCATCCTGTATAGAATGAGTCTCACAGTTTTGCCAACTTTAAGGAAACTGCATGACTTGTACTTAGCACTTCATTCCATGCAAAATTGTCATCTTCCTCAGATTTCATTGCCAAATAAATTGCTTTTCATCTCCTGTTTGTGTGCTGGGTAAGAAAACAACAGCACATCAAGGTTAATTCAGTAAGGTGAGAACAAAAAAGAGGAGCAGACTGGGGAGCTTAGGGTTAAAGTATTATTTTTTTTCTTAGATACGAAACAATTTTTGTAGCTTCCAAGTTTTAAAAGCTCTGTGAAAGTTAGACCTCAGTATTCTAAGAATGTACAGCTCTGTTTCTCTTGGCAAGAAATAAGTGCACCCGTGCATGCTGAGGTGGGTATCCCTAAAATTTCTATATTTTCCCCCCCCTTTCCCCCCCTTTCCNNNCCCTTTTCTGTTTCATTTTCTGCTGTGTGGCCTTAGGAACTCTGCCAGCTCTCATATTGTAGTGGGGTTTGTAAACTGATCATTTGTCCCTCAGTCACCTTGTGCTAACTCATGCTTTATTTAGACATTTTCAATTAGTGGTGTTTGAAAACTTTTTTGGTGTTACTTTTTCACCCTAAGCATCTCTTTATATGCAACCCCCCACCAGGTGGGTTGTCACTCATCACTATGTTGGCAGGATTCAGAGGTCCCCTCTCACCTTCCTACTTCAGGCAGCCAGTGCCTTTTTCACTCGGTCTCTTCCCTAAGAGGGGAAGCAGGTAACGCACTGATGCCTCAGGGAAATCCTATGGGCAAGCAGCTCCAGGTCATGGATCCAAATTCTCATTCCACTCTTTAAGCTGTAACAAAGGGGTGGGCCAGCAGCAGAATCAATCAAGCACAAAACAGTGGAATATTACTTACATGAGCTCTTTTTCCCAGTCTCCACACTGGTAGCCCAGTGGTGTGGTCCGTCAGAGGAGAGAGACCGAGAGAACAAGTGCAACGTGTAGTGGCTGGAAAGGCCAGTGCCAAGGTGACATTCTACCTATGGAATGGCTAGGTGTTGACTGTAGATGCAGTTTTACTTATTAGGTCTTAGTGCCAAATGTCCTGGTCTATATGTACTGTGTTGTGGTTATAACTACATCTAATGACTCCATGTATTCAGAATTTTCATGTTCCTTTGTTTGGGACAGCAGTGTCTCCAGTACTTAATCAACTTGAAATAGTCAAAGAAGACATTGCGTTTGGCCTGCTTGTACTCTCTTTTGCTTTATCTGTCTTGTTGGTTTATAATTCAGATGTTGCCTTTTTCTTCGCAAATGTGTTCTAGAGGCTTAGTGAACATGGGCAATTTTGCAGCTCCGTTTGTTTGAAAGTGCTGCTGAGATATACTAAATGGATGAGGTAAATCTCAGGGCACTGCACATCTGGCTTACTCAGGCGATGAAACAAGCTGAGTGAAACTTCAGGAAATTAAAATATAAACTTCCCTGCCCCTTTTCCTTCAGGGGCAGGAAAGGGGGTGGGTATATGCCATTATGGTATGTTAACACTTTCAGTACTCAGGGATATGTTGTGTTTCCCCCCTGTCTGAGCCTTTCCAGTTAGACAGCAGCATCGCCAGTAAATGAAAAGCCTTGGGATTTGTATATTCATGAACTGAGAGGTCACAAACCTTTCTGTAAAATATACATTGGCATCCGAGAAAGCCCATCATGTGGAAGTCCCCTTTTTGAACTTTCATCAGCAAACTGCCTCTTTTTCTGTTCTTTCACTTGGGACTGACTTGTAAAGGAGATCCCAGTTGTTAGCACACCCTAACCCCAAAACTTCTCAAAAATACGATACATGAATACAGTGCTTTGTTCCTGTGTTTCCAAAATGAGAGAAGCAGCCAGTGAGCCTCATGCTGTTCCTCAGAGATTGCCCAAGTGCTTCTAAATTCAACAAGTCTGACTGTAGTGTTTAACATACTATTATGTGTATTGCATGCATTCAGCCCTGACTTGGTAGTAATTACTAAATCTTGTCTCAGATTTCATTTGAATATGCTGGGAAGGATATTACAAAACCAGGGTAACCCACACTTTAAGCCCAGGTGCAAAACAAAGCCACCAAAATGGAAGTACAATCCACCCCATTTTAAATTTCTGAATTAAAAATGTGTTCTGCCAGGTGTACTTGGCATCATTCCACAGGAGCATCAGCCAAGCAGGAGTGGCAGTCATCTGAAAGAAAAAAATTGGATCTACAAATAAATGGACAAGGAGGATTTCTTCAGGACTGCAAAAGTTCTCTAGATCCTGGAGTTCTGACCTCCTCTGTAATTCTGACTGTAAGACCTCATCCACATACTCCTGCAGACAGGGAAAAAATAAAAAAAAATAAAACAAAAGCCCAAACCAAAACCCAGGGCATTCACATAATTAATGCAGATGTTGGCAAGATTTAAGAAGGGCCACAATTCATTCATATGACTTCCTCTATCCCTCAAGGGTTCTTATACTTGACCTGTTACTACCGCATGGTCTTTAAACAAAGAATTAAAGCCAGCTGTCTTGTAGCTAGGTCTCCCTTTGTTGAGTATCTCTTATAAATCATTTGGTTTTTTTTCTTTCTTTCTATGCAACAGAGAGATCCTACATAAGAACTTTAAAAATTTCTAAAATAATTAAAGCTGAAAGGTTTCTAACCTATAAGTTGCTGTATCCTAGAGGAATAATAAAAGTTTTTATAGTCACTGTGCTTAGAAAGACTATTTACATTGGTTTCTCTTTATCCTGGGTCTGCAGATGTTTCTGATCAATGTTTAAGTTGCAGGCAAAACAATTCTAAAAAGTCTTTTTTCTTCAACATGAGCCTAGATGTCATGTAACGCATTTGGGATATAGGTGAAAAGTTTTCTGTGTTGCTTTGTTGGAATTAGCTTAATTGTGTTGACAAACACAGGGAAATAAAAGGAAATAGTAATGGATTTGGGCAATTCTTAGGAAATTATTTTCACTTGAGTGCAATTATTAATTCTTTTTCCCAGTTCTGTACATTTCGGGATTCAACCTGAAGTTAAATTAGCTACAGCATTTCCTGCAGAGTGGCTGGAGCTGTCCAAAACACAGGGCTTTGTTTGCACACTTTAAAGGGAAGATTTTCTCATATTAAAATGCTTTTAATTTCTTCTTCGATTTAGTTTCATGCTAAAACTACTTTTGTGTGTGTGTGTGTGTGTGAAAATTCAAGTTCAGTCAATAGAGTTTCACAGACATAAAAGCAGTATGTCAGAGTCAGGTCTTCTTTGAAAAAGACTTTTTTGAATTAAGGTTGTTGGGTGGGGGTGTTTTTTAATTGCTTAGTTTGTTTGCTTGTTTGTTTTTAATTTCTACTTTTATGTCCTCATCATTAAGCCATACTAAACAAGGAACTAGGATAATATTCAGAGGGGTTCATTTTTTTCGAGCGTTGCCTTTCAGGAATCACACCTCAAGTAATTGATTATAAATGAAGAAGTAAACTCATTAAGCATTTTCTTGTTAACCAGCAGTTTTATGTAAAACTTCTGCATTCTGGTGGAGTGTGGGGGGCTTGTTTGTTGCTGTGCTGAGCTGAGTACTCTGTGATGAAAATTAACCATGTATTCCCTGATGTAGTCATAACAAAATCTAATTCAAGAAGTAAAGTTTGATGCTTTTTCAACTAGATAAGTCATACATCGCTTTACTAATTTCTTGCCTCACTCCCGTTTCAGATCAGAAGCCAGTTCAGATGAGTTACACTTAAAAGCATGGTGTATTTCAAACCCTGGTTAAAAAACAGGCTGATGGAAAAAGTAGCATGTTCAGCAAAAATACAGTGGCATGCTTCTTGTATTGTTCATAAATGTACTTCATGCTCTAGGAGCAGACATAGCCCCTGACCTTGGCAAGTCGCAGTGTTAGGGCACATTGATCTTAATTTAGACTGTTCTTCTAAGTTTTTAAGACAGGACAAGAAGACCTGTTTCTGATGGAGACCTGAATGAGTCAAAATACGCTGACAAATGTAAACCACTTTTCTTCCTCTTTGAGGAGCTCTTCTTTGATCACCACTACAAGCAACAGTTTTGGCCATGGATAAACTAAATAACGTGTCCTGTAACAAAATTAACTTTAATAATTAGGAATGCCCATCTCTCTAACTGAATTTTTCATCAGGCCTGCTTGGTCAGAAGCTCATTTGCTGTGCAGTTCATAACTACGTCAGCTCCTAGAGCAGATGGAAGTATTTCTGGTTGTTTCTAATCTGGTTGCTGTTACTAGACTCCTCAGAGCAATTGTTTGTGAGTTGTGGAATGCCATTTGGTCTGAAAAAATAAATTTGTCCTGAAGCATGTTCCCTTCCTGCCCCCCTCCCCACTCCCTGTGCATGTCTTGTCCATGGAGACATACATATGTTTTCAGTTCTGACGTCATTCTTTTTTTTTCTCTTTTTTTCTCCCCTTTTCCCCACTCTTCTTTCAGTCCACAGCCATGAGCGAACCACAGTGCTACTACAATGAAACCATTGCCTTCTTTTATAATCGAAGTGGAAAATATCTAGCCACTGAGTGGAACACTGTCAGCAAGCTTGTAATGGGACTGGGGATTACCGTCTGCATCTTCATAATGCTGGCCAACCTCTTGGTTATGGTGGCTATTTATGTCAACCGCCGATTCCACTTTCCTATTTATTACTTAATGGCCAACTTAGCCGCTGCGGACTTTTTTGCAGGGCTGGCCTACTTTTACTTAATGTTCAACACAGGACCCAACACTAGAAGATTGACTGTAAGCACCTGGCTTCTTCGTCAGGGTCTCATTGACACTAGCCTGACAGCCTCTGTGGCCAACTTGTTGGCCATTGCCATTGAGCGGCACATCACAGTTTTCCGAATGCAGCTGCATACTCGGATGAGCAACCGGCGAGTGGTGGTGGTAATTGTTGTTATCTGGACTATGGCCATCGTCATGGGCGCCATACCAAGCGTTGGATGGAACTGTATTTGTGATATCACTCACTGCTCCAACATGGCACCGCTCTATAGTGACTCCTACCTGGTCTTCTGGGCTATTTTCAACTTGGTCACTTTTGTGGTCATGGTGGTCCTATATGCTCATATCTTTGGATACGTTCGCCAAAGGACTATGAGAATGTCCAGACACAGTTCTGGACCTCGCAGGAATCGAGACACCATGATGAGCCTCCTAAAGACTGTGGTCATTGTGCTTGGTAAGTGCTTATTCTGTTTCCCCTTTTCTCCCTGCTCCATTTCTTATCAGGTGATTTCAGTAATGCATGGCCAGCTCCTGGGAGGTCATCAGCATTTGGAAGACACTAGTAGAGGTGGGGGCCAATAATAATCTCCAACATTCATTAATGTATTTAGACTACCAACCCCTATTTATGGAAGTGTCTATAGGAGATGTGGTCACTCAACCCAGTAACATGAAACTAATGAAAATCCAGGACCTTAAGATGAAAGTGGTGGGTTTTTTTTTTTTCTTCAACAATACAGGTTTAATAGCTGTTGTAGCAGCATATCCAGTGCATTGTTTTCCCTTTTGCCTCTGAAGATGCCAAATGGCTGCAACATTAAAATGGTGCAAGAAAGACTCAGTTTTGCACTGAAGTACCTCTTGTGTCTTTTTTGCCACCCAGAAGGTGTTGTATGTGTTTTCAGGCAGTACTCCCATATCTGGAGAATGAGAGGCCCCAAGCTACTAATTAAAAGATTTCTGCATGTTAAGCAGTTTGCTCAGGTCCTTCATGTTTGGCACATGTTAGTTTGCTAAAACAATAGCATATGAGCAGTGGTGTGCTTCAGCACAGTGCTCAGGATATGCCTAAGTTTCAGGGTTTGGAAAACTGGGAAACAGGAGGCAAACACAAGACACTTTGGAACTGGAAGGTTCCTATCTTTTTGTGAATGGCTGTGCCTGAGTTTTGTCTAGGGCTCTCGGTTTCCTTATGCAAAACAGCCTGGATACTGTTAACCATTCCCTTGTGGTATTCATTGCAGTTTTTTGTTCTTTGTTGCTGCAGATGTTAGCGAGCTGCAGACAGACAGGGATGGTGCCAGTTGTCTCTTTGTCCCAACCTATGTTTCCACCCATGAGATCCTACAGCATAGTTTATAGATCTCTAGTGATATTAATACCCTGTTATATCATGAAATTGCCCTGCTAATCCAGAAGTGCACCTCTACACAGTCTGCAAAGCCCAAAACATAGCCCCAGCTCTTGCTCTGACATCCTGATTTCTGTGGGTTTACACTGTAGCTTGTGCTTTCTAGCAATTACTGTCTGCACAAACGTGACAAAGTATTTGACATGTGAGTTGCTGTGTCAACTCATACAGTAGTGTAAGAATGTACTTATTGCTCTCTGGAATAGAAATTATCTTTGCAATTAAAACATGAACTGTGTAATTGGCTAAGTTGGTCAATTGTCATATTCCTATGCATCCTGCTCTTCTTTTCAGGGAAAGAGATTCTGTGAATTTTGTGAGAGAAGCTGTAGTGGTGGGTTAAAACTGCATGGTAGTTAAAAACTTGTCCTTCCCTACCTCCAAGACCTTCCTCACAGAAGGCAAGATGAGGTTAAGAACACAAAGGAAATTCGTATTTTGCAGCCTTCTTTTTAGGAAGTTGCTCCTTGTTTTTTCCTCCTGAAGAAACTGCTGTTCATACAACAGTGGAATATTTCCTGTGAGGTGAGAGGATGGGAAAAGTAAGCAGCTAATCTCACATGTGTATGGACCAGAGGTATATATACAGCTGGAAGGTTAGGTAGTGACTGCAAGTCCATTCAAGCAGAGGTCACAGAGAAGATGCACAGGCCACCTAGGGTGGTCACAACAGTAGAGGTTTAGAAGGATCATACCTTATTGTTTCCAGGTATTGTTCTGGAAACAGTGGAACAATTCCAGATGTTATGTAGCACTAGCCAAACTGAAGGTGACTTCAGCTTAGCAGATGATGTAGTTCAGTAATATCTCTTATTCCTCAACAGGGCAGCTTGGAGTAAGATTTTTCAGGACTGCAGGTAGTACACGTTGAAGCTTTCTTCAAAATTCACACAGGACTTTATTTCTTGCACTGGTGCATTTAAAGGCTTTATGCACACACTCTGCTTTAGCAACTGTTGTGACCTTCATAAAACACCATTTACAGAGAGATAATGTGTTATTTTGTTAAATCTGCTTGAAGAACACCAAGGTACTCCCAGTCTGTAACACTTTGTCCTGTATTTGGATTTCCCACCTTGGTATTATTTTGGAAAGATGAGGTTTGGCTGGGTGTTTTTCTTGCAAAGCTGTGTGGTTTCTTTGGTTGAAGAAGGTCAGACACAGGGCTATAATGTAAAGAAGCAACAATGCTTTAACTTCCTTGCCACCTGCAAGACACAGCTGCAAGATAAAGATGGGTAGGAAACAGTTGTGGGTTTGCTTGTTTTTCTAAATAAATATAACCAAACCCACAAAATAACAGAAAAACAAACAAAACACCAAACCAAACAAAAAAACCCCAAAAAACCAACCAATAAAAAAACCCCAAGCAAACAACCCTCCCCCACCCCCAAAACAAACCACAAAACTAACCAACCAGCCAAATCCTGAAGCCAAGAATCAGGCTTGGGGATAACCACAGAAACTTTTGGGACATTACAGGTTTATGCTTCTGGGTGTTAAGCAGATTGTTAGAGGAACCGTGAGAAATACTCATTTGTTACCATCAGCTTATGAGTGCCATCCCGTATTACACTTGCAATTTTGATGGAGAATAGGGGGGAAAAAGGGAAAAAAGGCTAACCATCTCTTTGAAGCACAGGTTAGGTGGTCTCTCAGTGGTCTTTGCTTGCAAGTTTGAATTATGATTTTCAAAAGGAGAAGATTTCATTTCAAGTGTCATACTTCCTGACTGCCTTCTTGCAAAGGTTATCACTACACTGTGCTGCAAGTTTATCTGACTCATCTTCAGGAAAGCCAGAAAAGGTGAGTGCCTTGGGCTGCCTGGAGCAGCTTGCCAAACGTTAATCTCATGCAATCTGGCTGTTGTTTGCATCAGTGAACCTCAGTAACAGAGGAAAAGACCCTCTGCCTTTCTCAGTTGAGGCAGAAACCAACTTTTTGCTGGAGGTAGAGAGGAGAAAGGAAAGATTTCAGTTTGTTCTTAAAATCTCTTTTCCTCCTGTACTGGCCCACAGCCGTGTGTGTCAGCCCACTTACCCAGGAGAAGACAATTCATGTCGGAGGGGAGGGAGAGTGCCTTTGGAACCAAGGGAGAACAGCTTGGAGTGCCAGTAGACTTAGCAGAGGAAGGCAAGCCAGTGCTTGTCTTAGGATCTTTGTTAAAACGCTGCTCAGCTATAAGTAACCCCATTGTGATTTGTAGCAGCAACAATGTGTTCGTTTAACTTTTAAACTTCCATAAACGAGTCCCCCTGAAGTCATCTTGCTGGCTGTACTCCCAGGCAAAGCCTCACTTCTGCAAGCAGACGATCATCTTTTCCCCTGCTCCCATCCACACACTACGTTTCAGAGGGCCGGAGCAGGAGGGAGTTGAACACAAGAGCTGCTTGTTTGCTAGCTGCCTAACACGGCCTGCTCTCTGCGAGCCTTACTGCCTTGCTCCAGGAGGAGAAGTGCTGTCCCGAAGGGGCCACAGTCCTGCCGGCCGCGATGCTGTCAGCGTGTGCGGGGCGAGTGCCAGCCGCGGCTGACAAGAGGGGGATTGTGTGGGGAGGGCTACGGGCGCTTGACGCGCTGGCTGGAGCGGTCGGGATCTGGCACACTGCGTCATCCCACAGAGCGGGGTGGGATGCTGAATCCTAGGAACAAATTGAAATCAGAGAACAGTTTTTTATTTTGTTTTACCCCCACTCCTGCTCTCTTCATGCCTTTTTTTTTCTTCCTTGAGTAAAATATTTTAAACAGAAGGAAGTGATTTCATAGTTGAGCCCTTTTAACAAGGCAGCTTTTGAAATCTTTCAAAAGTAACAAGGAAACATAAAGCTCTTTCTCTAGAGCATTCCTTTCCTTAGCACTGGTTTGGCTTACAGTTCAGTGATGCTGTCTTATGCCACCACCATGCGTTAGGTTTAAACGAGTGACCAAGGAAACTGGCAGAACCAGAGCAGATACGACAACTGAAAGCTCGCATCCTCTCCTCCATCCTCCACATTTTCCTATGGACAAAGCAAAACTGTTTTTCTGATGAACATCACAGTTAGAGTCTTGGCTAGGCCAAAGGTTTGTCCCCGAAGTGGATGACAATATCTAACTACTGCTTTAAGAAGCAGTGAAAGCACTGAAAAAGAATTTCAGACCTCAGGGCTGGAAAAAAAACATCTCAGCTCTGTATTTCCATGGCCTGGAGTGTCACAAAAGGCTGGGGGTTCTTAGACACTTTAATCTACCAGCTTGAATTGTTACTGTGCTAACTTAGCCTCTATTTTCTCTTGCTTAAATGCTGATTAATCCTCTATCACCTATCCTTATGTTGCCCTCTCTTGTTTTTATAATGTGGATAACTCTTCTGTATGCGTCCAAAAACGTCCTTGGGCGTTCTTCTCTTATGTTAGATTATGAATTATGATACTGAGGTTTTGTAGCTGATTTTGTAATAATATTTGCAACAACCTTTCTCATGTCTGTTTCACCAATCCTACCTATTACCCTTCTGTGTTGGGTGAGTTCCTGATGGTTTTTTGACCAAAATTAGTCATATCTGCTGAGTCAGACACTGCAGCTAGCCCCCAGGATGTGGAAGGAGCAAACAATGAATTCATGCTTGCTTACCCTTTATGTTAACAGAATCTGAAAAGACACTTAGGTCTTTCCTGACCGTAAGACCATCCACTTTGTTTTGAGGAACATGGTTTATTCTGTAAGATTTGGAAACTAATGTGGGCATGGATTTTATTTTTTTTAAACTGACATTTCTTTTTGTATAAACCATTTTGATTTAAAGTTGTCTTGCTGTGTTTGAAGACAGTTCCTTACTTATTAGAGTGAACCAATAAATGCAAGAAAACATCTGGAAGTTCAGTATAAACATCTGGAAGTGTGGAACTGCTCAGCAACAGCTTTTTTCCTGCCCTCTTTTTCTGCCACAATCATAACAGACTTATTTTTGTACTTCTGTAGCTTTTCTTTCACAACTATGTAACAAATGGGGATGGAAAGCAGCAAATAACTATGGTAGCTCACATGAGTGTCAACATGTGCTGTAGCCCAGCAGTTAAGCAAATAAAGTGCATTATTGATAAATTCAGCCTTTCTGGTGATTGCTTGATATGGAGCATTTTATTTCAAGACCAAAAATGTGAAGTTCTGCAGTGAGAGATTTTTTTAAAAGGTGTTTTCAATATCTATGCTGTCTTTTCTGGCATTGCAGTCTGTATCTCTTCCTGCTTCCTCCTCTCACATGGTAAGAGCACTTGAATTTTCAATTGGAAAGAAAAAGGCTGTGAGAGTACCATGGTCTGAACAACAGCAGCCTATGTTTTGCTAGAGTCATGTCTTTATTTTCATACTCCTTGTGTAGTGTGAGGTGGTTAAGTGGGATGGCCTGTCATTGTTGACCTCCAAATCCTAAGGCTTTGATCTATCTGAGCCTTATTAACTGTAACTGACCAGTTACTAAGTAAGAGGTCCTGAGATGAGACAAAGATAATCCTGTCTAGATGAGATCTCTTCTCCAGATTGAATAACCCTGGTTTCCTCAGCACTCCTTGCATGATATGTCCTCCAAAGCCCTTGCCACCCTTTTTGCTCTCCTCTAGATGTACTCCAGCACCTCAGTGTCCTTCTTAAACTGTGGTGGCCAGAATAGAACACAGCTACTCAAGCTGTGATCTCACCAGGGCCAAGTACAGGGGCACAATCACTTTCCTACTTTTGCTTGAAATGTTGGTTTTGATACAGGCAAGGATGCTATTTGACTTCTTGGCCACTTTCTTGTGCAGCTGTGGCAGCACAATGCAACTGGTAAGAGGATCTTATGGAGAAGCCAGGGTTTCACTCTGAGCCCTGTGACTAGAAGAACTTCATTTATTCACCTCCTCCCTGAGGAGCCATGCTGGCACAAAGAGAGCTAAGCTCTCCAGGAGTATTTTGCCTGAAGTTACTGAAAATGAGAATGTCTTAGCTTGGAGTTAGCCTTGTAGAAAAGCAACATCCAGTTGGTTTTTCTCCTTCACATTATTACATTTTCCTTAGATGTGGAGGGCAGTGAGATCATGCTGGAGTTCAGATGAGAGTGGCATATTTTACAGCTTCTTCTCTGTAAGTGGGAGAATGTGAAGACACAGATACACAAGGTTACCCTGTGACCAGCATGAGTGCTCATTTAGAGTCACCAACCCTGCCTGACCCCTGCGTCGCAGCAGTGTCACTTGTATATTGATTTAGTCCTAACAGAAAAAAACAGGGCAATAAACTCTGGAGCTGGCACCAGCCATTCGACTCTGAGCATCAATGACTTTCTGTTCTAGCATACAGGGTGCAGTTATATGCAGTCCCAGTGTTCTTAGATAAGTGTATTTTGAAGTGTATAAGGTGTGAACTTAACCCATAGTCAGGTAAACTGGGAAATTGTGGCTGATGTCTAACTGGAGTGCTCCTCATCAGGCTTATAAGATTAATGCTCAAGACTATTGTATATCTGTAAAATAGTATAAAGAGAAGGTTCATAATAAGTGCTTTCAGAACTGCACAGTGACAACACTTTCAAACTGTATCATCAAATATTTGCATGACAAAGTGAAATCTTTGAAATCCTAACTTTGTGGGGTACTTTTATAGCATACCTTATTCTACGGGACTTTTGATTGCTTAAACTTTCTAATTTCTTACAGATGGAGTAGTTGTGATTGCTCTTTGGAAGAAAATAATACATACAGGGTGTGATGGAGGTGCTTCCAGGGCTTACTGTTGCTATCTATAACATAGATAGATCTGGACAGATGAGATTGATGGACTGAGGCCACCTGGATGAGGTTATCAAGATCAAGTGCTAGATTTGGTGCTTAGGTTGCAACAACCTCAAACAGCCCTACAGGCTTAGGGAAGAGTGGCTGGAAGCAGCCCGGTGGAAAAGGATCTGGGGGTGCTTGTGGCCAGCCAATATGAGCATGAATGAGCCAGCAGTGTGCCCAGGTGGCCAAGAGGGCCAACAACATCCTTGCCTGTATCATAAACAGTGTGTCTAGCAGGAGTAGGGAAGTGACCATACCTCTATACTCAGCCCTAGTGAGGCCACAGCTTGAGTACTGTGATCAGTTCTGGGCACCACAGCATAAGAAAGATGTCGAGGTACTAGAGTGTGTCCAGAGAACAGCAACAAGGCTGATGAGGGCTTTGGAGGACATGTCATACAAGGAGTGGCTGAGGTTGTTCAGTCTGGAGAAGAGAAGGCTAAGGAGAAATCTCACTGCTCTCTACAACTGCCTGAAAGGAAGTTGTAAGTGAGGACAGTGTTGGTCTCTCCTCCCAGTTAACTAGTGATAGGATGAGAGGAAATGGGCTTAAGTTGTGCCATGGGAAGTTTATATTGGGTATTAGGGAAAATTTCATTAGCAAAAGAGTGGTGAGGCGTTGGAACAGCCTGCCCAGAGAGGAGGTGAGGTTGCCATCCCTGGTTATGCTCAGGAAGTACATAGATGTGGTGCTTCAGGATATAGTTTAGTGGTCATCATAACTGGCTTGGGGTTGGACTAAGTGATCTTAAAGGTCTTTTCCAAACTTAATGATTCTATGATAATGTTTTTTGGGGTTTTTTTATGCATCTTCATAATATTTTGATACTAATTTTTTAAAAAGTGTATACTGAGATTGTAAGTAGCTGAAGCAGACTGGAAATGTCCATATTATTGATTATATTCATTAGAAGATTTCATTATGAAATCACTCAGATTCAGTGAGAGAGGATAGCATTTTCAGGAGCTTTGTTATCCATAATATGTTGACTAGTATTTTTATGTTCATACAAGTACACGTTCATATTTTCAATTTTTAAACACAGTTTGCTTACTATATTAAACAAATAGAGCCCTGTTTTATAAAAGAAGACAAAGTTGCACAGAGGACTGTTAGAAATCAGTTAAATTTCATCAGCAAAAGAGGTTTCTGGTTTCAGTTAAAATAATGGAGATGTGAGGACTTGGTAAGGATTTAAGCTGTGATCTGTATGTGATTATGCACTGATTGGAATGTTTCTTAAATTTAAGACACTTTAGACTCGTTTGATTTTTTTCAGTGCTGCTGGTAAAAGCAGTATTACATGTGCTCTCTGACACTTTATCTGTTTCTGAGTCTAACTCACTGATCATTTTTATTGCCATTTAGAGTCTTGTAAATGAATTCCAGTTGATCTTTGGACATTTGTTCTAATAGCCCCAAACCAATTCTCTTTCCAATACCGCTTGGCTGGCAAGAATATTGAAAGGGAAAATGGAACAAACACTATGGTCAATATGTCTGATAGACTTCATAAGTACTTTCTTTTTCTAAACAAGCCTATGCAAGCTCTCCTTGCAGAAGCAGAAGTTACTGGTGCCTTGGATCCAAGTGGCTTTTTCTGTGGACCTGGAGCATCATTGTGTGTGTTGGAAATCTTGTTCTAAATGTCTGGCTTAATTTCTTTACTGCCTCTCCCAATGAAATTTATTGCATCCCCAGCTAAAGCTGATACATCCCTGGTAACTCTCTTGTCTTCAAAGTATTCCAAGTATCCCTGTGTAATTCATTGTTTAACCCTGGGGAAACCATTTGGAAGTTTCCCCCTTCTTTCCCCCTTCAGTTAAGAATAAGTGTTATTTATTTTCATTTGAGATACTTTGAAACTGTTCTTTGAGAAACTTCTATCATTTCCCAAGGCAGGAATGTGGTTTTATTTTACTTCATTTTCCAAGGGGGGAAATCCCTTTAGTAAATCCACTCCTTCACGATGGAAATGAAGTCATATTTAATAAAAGTCCTTCCCCTGACTTCAGTATAATTTAGTACCTTTTCAGGGAAGAAATAAATTTAAAGGGCAAAGAAAAACTCTCTGCCTTCCTTCAAGAATGTCCAGAGAGGGATAACCCTGGAACAGTTCTTGGTTTGTACTTATGTTCAGCTTTTGATTAAAACAAACAAAACCTCATCAAACAAACCAACCAAAAAACCCCCACAAACCAAAAAACACAGAAAGCAGCCACAAGGTTAATTGCTTGTATGTGTTGCCTTTTGTTTCCAAAAGTCTTCTAAAACTCAATTTCAGGGGCAAATGTAGGTACTCTTTTCAGTTAGGCCAGGCAAACTGATTTATATTTTTCCTGACGAATGCTAGGATTTTGAAATCACACCCTTACCCCCAAGCAAAAGAATTCAACCTTTTCTGTCAGATCCAGGTGAAATAACAAACTGCTGCCCAAGGAGTGAAGTTCATTTAGTGAAAACCCATACTAAATGAATTAGTACCATATCTCACTCTGCCGTCTGACTCCACTTAGCAGCTTTAGATCCATCAGTGAGTTCTCAACAGTCTGGGCTTCCCCAAAATAGTGGAGAGTGGGATGTGATGTGGGACGTTTCCTCTGACCTGAACATCTGAGTAAACTTTGAGAGATCTGAGGGCCCAGGGTAGAAATTGTTACCAAGGTAAAAATGTGAAAATCGATTTGTGCAGGAAAACTTCAAAATGCTGGCACGTGACCAACAACCTACTGATCTCAGGCTTTTTGAGCTTAATTTTGTTTGGAACAGAAGGTGGGAGTCTGTCCCCTAGAAGAAACAGGAAGAGCAATGCTTTCACAAAATGGCTGCTGGCAAGATAACTTTCTGCTATCCTGCACATAGTTTCATCGGGACTTCAGTTCTAAATGTTTTGCTTAATTTCCTCACTGATTTTCTGGTTTAAACTGACTGCATCTTCAACTAAAACTGATGCATCCTTTCTAACTGTTAAAGCAAAGCACTTTCAGTCTGGAAGAATTGAGGGTAATGTCCCTGTCCAGCCACTGGCCTGTGTTTTCAGCTTTGGGTTACCATTTGCCCTTCCTTTGTTTCAGCGAAAACTGTCCAAATACGTCATAGAAGCTGAGAATGGTTTGGGTTGGAAGGGACCTCTAAAAGTCATCAGACCAACCCCCAAATGTACAGCAAGCCCTCAGTTTGAGAAACTACATGAACAAAAATGCCAGCTGTTAACTTGTTGCATTGCAAAACTGCATTCAATGAGGCACTGAACAATCATTTGTTTCCACCAGTGGAAAACATTGAAAACAAGAGGCTGTTCTGTGGGAGAGAATTTCCTTGTGTGTTGCTTCAATGCACATGAGCAGTGTGAGTAAGTATTTTGGGTTGTCTAATTCCTGAGGTAATCTGTCAAAACAGAACAATACCATTTTAAACCCCAAGTTATTTTTGCCTTTATAGTTTCAATGACACTATGGCTCTTAACATCAAAACACAAAATTATTGCCAGTGGAAAAGCTTGCTGAGACATGTGAGGTACAACAGCTGGTCAGTGGGGTGGCAAATGGTCACAAGTGAGTGATAGCCTTCATACAACAGCCTTTGTTTCCCTCTGGTCTCATCATGAAAAGGGTATTCAAGAAAAAGGCTTAATTTGTCCAATTTTTTTTTTTTTTTAATAAATGCATTTTGAAGCTGAATGTGAAAGCAAATTGTGATGCTGAGCTCTTCGAGTTCTGGTTTTATTGGCAGAACAGCTTCCTATTTTTCTCTTTTATACAGCTGGAGATGCTGTTGCTGAGCTCATAGATGAACAGCCTTTTTATTTTCTTTTTTTAAGTAAGTTTCTGTTACACTCTGACACAATTTGATGCTCTTCTTTAATGCTGAAGACAACAACAACAAAAAAGAACATACAGGAAATCCCAGTGGTTTCTGCAGTTTTTGTTCAGGAAACGTCCTTGCCACCCTTTAACTTTGCTCAGCATACAAAAAAAATGTAATCCCTGTGTTTGTTTTCCTTGAATCCATGTGGAAATACACAAGTATGCTTCTCGTGCATGTGGCAGGTCTGCTGGTGGACACATGTCCAGTCCTATCAATACCTGGAGAGCAGGTAAAAGGACTCAGAACATGGATGGAAGGCCATGTGACTTCAGGAGCTATGACATCTTTTGTTAAGTCAGAATTATAGAATCAGTCAGGGTTGGAAGAAACCACAAGGATCATCCAGTTCCAACCTCCCTGCCATGGGCAGGTACACCCTACCATAGATCAGGTTGCCCAGGGCCTCATCTACCCTGGCCTTAAACACTTCCAGGGAAGCATTTCTCTTTTGCACTCAAGTGTCATCCATTGGTCTGCCCTGTTCAATGAAGTGGTGGACTAATGAGGACTACCCTAAGTGAAAATACTTAGTTTCCAGGCCCACCAGTGAACAAAAGGTGTTCAGGAATGAATGATTTGAAGTTTGTGGGCAGGGTGACCTTAAGCTCTGCAGCTGGCACAGTGAGCAGTTATTCTGTAAAACTGTCCCAGACATACGTGGCAAAAGGCTGACTGGCTGCTGCCATGGGGCTGGTGTTACAAGAGCCTCTGCATGTTGCAGTAGGTTGACATAGTAATTCCTGGATGTTAATGCTGAAAAGCTATGATGTTACTTTAAAAAAAAAAGAGAAAGGTTCAGATAAGTTTGAGGGGAGTGTAAGAGTGAATTCCTGTTGAATTTCTTTGTATTGGAGTAAGCTTTCTGCTTGTGTCTTTCTACTTCCATGGACTACTTGATATCCGAGTACGAATGTGCTAATATAACCACAGATACTCAAGGACAGCTAAGATTTTTTTAAAATATCTTCCTTCATGAAAGAACTCAGCAACTTCTGAACAAAAAGAAGGGAATTTAGCTTTATAAGCAGGAAGAGCTGCCAGCTCCTGCATTTATCTTCTTTTCATGGATATTGTTTCCTCTAACCCTGGCCTCACTACCTTCCTTGTTCTCCTGAAAGCAGTTTTGGGAACTGTTTCCCATCTTCTGATATTGATGTAACCTTAGAACCCTGCTCTGACATATGGCATTGATAATTCTCATCATCCCTTGTTTGAAGTTGCTTTCAAGTCCTTGCTTTTTACATTTCTAGAAGTACAAGGAATACCACAGAAGTGAATTTTCCAAGCAGGAGCTGTATATATAGAGAGAAAAGAGAAAAAGCTGTGTAAATCTGTTGTGTATTTGTAGAGTGGTTTCTGCTTTCTTGCATTAAACAATGTAGAATTGAAAACTGTAGTTCATAAAAGGAGAAGGAAAGGAAATTTAAAACAACTACAACAAATCCAAACCCTTTAATGTTTTTAGATATGTAACTGAATTGCCAGGATGATTTGCTGGATTTTTTCTAAATTGGTTACTTTCACTAAATACAAAAATGAGCATATTTAATTCATATATTCTACCATGACTATATCCTGCTTATATAAGAGAGGAAGATATGGTGGAAACTGTGCTCGCTCTTCAGAACTTGGAGGGGTTGTACTGACAGCCAAAATAGGCCTGGGTACCCTACCATGGAGCTGGTGGTGCCTGCTGTTCTCCTGTGTGACATGGCTGCTCCTCTCAGCACCACTGCTTTGGTGCCAATACTGTTGCATAGGCATTCTGGCATTTGGTTAGCGCTCAGGATCGAGAAGGAAAACTTTCTACACAGTTACCCAAAAGAAAGTTAAAACAGCCGTCAAAACAGAACAGAACAAAACAAATCCATTCCCAAACATCACCCCGGGGGGAAAAAAGGAAAAAAAAAAAAAAAAAAAAAGCTCAAACAAACAAACAAAACCACCCACCCAACCAACCAACCAAACCGAAAGCCAACCAGAAGAAGTTTCATTTCAGCATATGAGAAAGAGGCAGGGTTTTTAAATTTCTCTCTTCTGATGGCATTCAGTGTGAGGATTGAAGAATGTAGTGAAAAGCTATTTAAAAGCCAACGATGTTGTGTCTATTAATCAGCAGTTGGTGCTGCAAGGTCTACGTTTGATAGAAGTGGGTTACAATCAGAACTTTACTAGCATAGCCATGAGTTTGGATACCTTACTTTACGCAATGAAGTGTCTGCTTTCAGGTTCCAAGTGTTTAATGGGGAAGTATGTTTCCTTCAATACATAGTAACTGTCAGCTTTGAATGAGAAACACCTCCTTGCTCTCGGTTAATTGACAAAAGGGCTACAAAAAAAAAATCACTTGACTCCAGGCTGTGAATGCCAAAGGAGAAAAGTTCTGTAGTACGAGTAAAAATGACCAACACCTCCTATCTGCTTGTACCATTCTGTAGAGAGCAGGGTGGGCCAAGAGAGGTGATTCTGCCCCTTTACTCTGCTCTTGTGAGACCCCACCTCATATACTGTGTCCAGGGGTGGTGTCCTCATCATAAGAAGGACATAGGATGTTATCTTATAAACAAGACATAAACATGTTATCTTGTAGTTCCACAGTTATCCTCAGCTGTTTCAGTCTCATCCTCCATGTGAAATTGGGGAAAATCTGTCATCTTCCCTACCTGTGAAGGGTATAGAGATGTCATGATCCACATTTTAGATAACTCAGAATTACGTGTCCATTTTTAACCTACTGCTTCACTTTCAAGTGTGTAGTTTCTCAGATGAATGTGGAGGGTTTTTTTTCATAAAATTTTAAAATAGCAATAAGCTCGCAGGATCAGCTACCTTTCTGCTGTAGACTCTTAAGTATGTGCTCATAAGAAGGGAAGGTCAAGAAGGGATCTTATCAATGTCTATATGTATCTGAGAGGTGAGTGTCAAGATGAAGGTAATAGTTTCTGTTTGGTGGTGCTGTGACAGGGAAAGGAACAATGGGCAGAAGCTATAACACAGGAGGATCTGCCTCAACACGAGGAGACACTTCTTTATGGTGAGCATGATGAAGCACTGGAACTGGCTTCCCAGGGAGGTTGTGGAGTCTCCTTCTCTAGTGACCTTCAAAACCTGCCTGGATATGTTACTTGTTGGCCTTTCTGAGGCAATCCTGCTTTGGCAGGGTGTGTTGGACTGGATGATCTCTAGAGGTCCCTTCCAGCCCCTAACATTCTGTGATTCTGTGTATGAAAGGCAACAGTTTCCATTTGGTAACTGCACTAGCATTAAGTGTGGTATCTAAGTTACTTCAGTTTCAGGTGTGAATGGTGGAAACAGAGGTTTGAGTTGAGAGGGATGTACCTTTCAAGGCCAGGAAGGATAATTTTTGCAGTCTTCAACCTGTCTTGCTAGAAGTCACCTGAAATGTAGGTTGTGCTGCTAGAAGCCACATGGGTTCCAGTGGGTTACTGAAAAGGTTTCCTGTTTTAATGTGCAGGATGGATGTGGTGGGGTGATGTACAGGCTTTAAAGGTTAGAAAGATAAGGGTTGACAATAACAGGAAGAAAAGACATTTGGGCAAGATGGATAGATAAAATGGTCAAATTTGAAATTTGTTTCAGAGGTTAAACTACTCCTAAAGGTAATTTGAAACAGCAGTTGCAAAATATTTGCTTTTTAATTTTTTTTTTCCTTCCCCCTATACCGGTTCATACCAAGTGGCATTTAGGAAACTGAAGAATGATTTCCCAAGAAAATGTGCTGACTTAAATTCTTGAGTTGAAGCCAACAATTCATATCAAAGAAAAGGAGGTTACACTCCCACCATTAGGTGAGAGTGGAAGAGGTGCTGCAGTACCTTGGTCACTGAAACACTTGCTCACTGTGTATGCTGTGGAATACAGAAGCTATTGGCATTACTGATAATGCTTGACATAGTTTCCAGAACTTGCATGAATGCACCATAAAGATTTGTGAATTTATTTCAGCAATGTGCCTTTTGGAAGTATTTTTTGCAGCTTATAGCAGTGGAATGTATTAATTGTTCCTTAAAGAGCTTGCAGATTTTTAAAATTTCAATATATGTGCTCCTTATGCCACATAGTAAAATGGAAAATTAAGCTGATTGGCTTTTTGCTCGTTCTGCTTTCATTATGGTTCCAGAATGTAGGGCAATTTGCAGGATTTACCTGAAGATCTGAAGATCTGGGTGTGTTTTTGGGTGGGTTTTTTTTTTTTTTTTTTTTTTTTTTTGTTT
>VWZI01004615.1:90505-128485 GCA_013396835.1 Psilopogon haemacephalus
TTTTTTTTTGTGTCCTCAGGCATGCTACAGGCTTAATGAGATCACATTGAAAAAGCCTGTCCTCCAGGTGAGGAGGGAAGACACAGACTCCCCCAGAGATCTGTTAATGTGGCATTTGGCTGCTCCCTCCTCCCTAAGTTTCAGCAGGGGCTCCTGCCCATGGTATGAAATGGCCACCTCCAAAATCTCCCTCTTCTGCCAAGCCTCTCAATGACACTTGGGGTGTCCTTGTTGTGCATTTAGCAGCCAGTTTCCCAGAAAACCCCTGTGCTGGGCAGAAGCAATGTTGGGAGTTGTAGATGTAGGGTTGCTAGACCTCAAGGGATCACTACTTGCTGCTTATTTGCTGCCTGATGTTCAGCCTTGTGAATGGGCTTTGCCTTCTGATTGCATTTAGGATTTACTCTCCTTCAGCAAGAAGAGAGTAATATCAGACTGTGTTATAGCTTAATGTCCTTCCTATTATTGTCGCACAAAAAGAGATAAAGGGAATGCATGTTGGTTAATATGCTGTATGGCTTCTGTGATTAAAATGGCCTTTCACTGAGGATAATCAGCATCTTATCCTTGGCTCTTTAGCCAGTGTTCTGTATGAAATAAGTTGTGATGGTTTCTCTCTCTCCAGCAAAAAATTTGGCTTGGTTCAGTGTAGACTAAGGAGAGATGAATTTAAATAAATAAAGCAAACTAATTAACTGGAGATAATTAATGCATCATTCTTCAAATGACAACTTCAGTTTTCAGTCTGTTATTCCACCAAATACCCAAGTGCTGCATTCATGAAGTACTGCTGAGTGATGGTGTCAAAGAGCAGAAGGTTTTCAAATACTCAGCACTGGCCTTGTTTATCCCACCAAGTAAGCGTGAGAGGTGTGTATGAAGCCATGTGCTTTTCAGAAATGTGACCTCTTAAGGACATTCTGGAGAACATAGCACTCGTTGTTGCTGTTTCCTCTGAGTTTTTCCTTTTGCTTAAATACTTCTGATTCTTCACCCACCCTTCCTCTGTTCCCATCTCTCTATTCCCTTTCTTAATTTTTAAGTTTTATCTCGATGGCTTTGGGCATGTTCAGCTGGCAGGCAGCAGCAGCTCCTCTGAGAGCCAGCCCAGCCACCAGCATGTTGTGGGAGTATGAGCGTGAGAGGATGTTGCAGCCCTGTCCCACAGCATCAGTGTCCCCAGGTTAGGTGCCTCTGAGCTGGAATGGGCTGCCAAGCTCTTATGGCATAGCAGGGAAAAGCAATTCCAGGCTTATTTCCAGAAAAAAAGGGGTAGCCACCTTCCTGCAAACTGTGGTCACAGGTACAGATGTCCAACACAGAGAGATTTACTGTTGGAATTAGAAAAAAATTATTGTTTTTTTTCCTGGGTTCTTGGAACCTGTCTGTGAAATGGACAAAGTATTTGCTGCATTTTCACCCTGCCAATGGCAATCATGATTTTCCAATGTATATTAAAAATAGCTATATTTAAGTCAGAAGAATGGATCTTAATCTTGTCACACTGTTTGTTGTTAGTAATGTATGTCGATGACTTTATTTCTTAGATTTTTTTCTTGTGTCTGTCTGTCCCCTCATCAGTGTCATTGATGAAGATGTTGACCAGCACTGGACCCAGCACTGATCCCTGGGGGGACTCCACAGGTTACAGCTCTCCAGCTGAACCTGGCACCATTGATCACCACTCTCTGAGCTCTTATCCTATAAACAGTTCCTAATGCACCTCACTGTCTGCTCTTCCATCTCACACTTCTTGAGCCTGCTCACCAAAATGTCATGGGAGTCAGTGTCAAAGGCCTTGATAAGGCCAAGGGAGACTGCATCCACTGGTCTCCCTGAATCTACTCATTCAGTTATGTGCTCATAGAATGCTATCAGGTTAGTCAAGTATGATTTCCCCTTGGTAAATCCATGCTGACTACTCCTGATAACCTCCTTCTCTTCCAAGTGCCTTGAGATGCCCTCCAGGAGCTGCTCTATCATTTTTCCAGGGATGGAGGTGAGGCTGACTGGTTGATAGTTCCTTGCAACCTCTATCTTGCCCTTTTTGAAGACTGGAGTGACATTGGCTCTCCTCTAGTCCTCAGGCACCTCTCCTGTCTGCCACGATTTGGCAAAAATGATGGAGAGTGGCAGAGCAATAACATCAGCTAGTTCTCTCAGCACCCTTGGGTGCATATCAGGGCACATGGACTTGTGAATGTTCAATTTGTGCAAGTGATCCCTATCCCAGTCTGCACTGACCAGTGGGGAGCATTCTCTCCTTCAGGCTTCCTCTCCTTCATCCAGGATCTCGAGTACAGAGGGGAACTCAGCCTTAGGTGTAAAGACTGAAGCAAAGAAGACATTCAGCAACTCTGCCTTCTCTGCATCGTCAGTTATCAAAGCTGCCTCCTCATTCAGCAGTGGTTCCAGACCTTCTCTATTCTTCCTTTTCTTAGTGATATATTTGAAGAAGCCCCTCTCGTTCTCTTTTACTTCTTTCACCAGCTTCAGTTCCAAGAGGGCTGTGGCCTTCCTTGTTGCCTTCCTAAATGCCCTGACAACTTCTCTATATTTCTACTAAGTGACAAGTCCCTTCTTCTATGAATTGTAAGTTTCCTTCTTCCCTGAGATTTCCTTCAGGAGCTCCTTGCTCAGTCATGCAGGTCTCCTAGCATGCCTACCCCATTTTCTACTCAAGGGAACACACCTAGCTTGGGCTTGGAGGAAGTGGTCTTTAAAAATTAACCAGCTTTCTTGGGCTCCTACAGGGTCTTAGCCCATGGGATTTCTGCAAGTATGCCTCTGAAGAGTACAAAGTTAACGGTACAGAAGTCCAGGGTTGTAATTCTACTTGTTGGTCTGATTCTACCTTGTATAATACTAAACTCCGCCATGTCATGATCACAGTTCCAAAGGCTATTCCTGACCTTAATGTCCTCAGCCACTCCCTGTTTATTAGTTAATACAAGGTCCAGCAGTGCAGCTCTCCTTGTTGATTCCTCCACTACCTGCATCAAGAAGTTATCATTGATTCACTGCAAGAGCCTTTTGGACTTGCTGTGCCTGGCTGTGTGAGCTTCCCAGTAAATATCAGGGTGATTGAAGTCACCCATGAGTACCAAGGAGTTAGAGACTACTTTCACTTGTCTGTAGAAGGCCTCATCAACATCTTCCTCTTGGTTTGGTGATTTATAGTAGACACCTACAACAATTTCACCTCCTTTCCCACATCCCTTAATTCTTACCCACAAGCTTTCAACTTGTTCTGCCTCCCCCCTTGGATAGAGCTCAGCACATTTCAGTTGCTCTTGCACATAGGGAGCAACTCCCCCACCTTGTCTTGCTGGTCTGTCCTTCCTGAACAGTACAGAGCCATCCATGACAACATTCCAGTCATGGGAGCTGTCCCACCAAGTTTCAGTGATGACAATTATATCATAGTTATTCAGCCTCATGCAGATCTCCAGCTCCTCCTACTGATTCCCCATGCTCCATGCATTGGTATATAAGCATTTATTTCAGGGAGGGAATTAATCTGTTGGCTTTCACTCTTGCAGCCTGACCATTCCCAGCCACTTCCATGGCCACCAACCTAGCAGTAAGCTCTGCGTATGCTGATTCCTTATTACTTGATCCCTGTGGTACATCTCTGTAAGACTTTCAGGGTTCTTGTGTATCCCCAGTATGCTGCAAGGTAACGAGCTGAAGGCTTTGATTAGCCTCCCACCTTGGTGTGCCATCCCTTGCATCCTCTCCAACACACAACTCATTGTTATCTACATGGGGCAACACAATCACAATGCCACAGTGGCATTACATAATTTCTAGACCTGTGATAACAATGTGCTTTTGAAACACAATGCAGTACTAAATGAGCCAGAGAGGGGCTGGACTAGATGATCTTTTGAGGTCCTTTCCAGTCCCTAACATCACATGATTTTGTGAAGTTCACTGCCTATTGTTGCTGCCTTTCTTTTTAAACAGAGAAGAAAACCATCTGTTAGGTACAGCAGTTTCACTGAGCATGTCTTTGAATGTGTGTGAAAAAGCATAAACCACAACAACAGGTTGTGGACAGAGTGGCTGGAGAGTGGCCAGGCAGAGAGAGACCTGGGGGTACTGGTTCACAGCCAGCTGAATGTGAGCCAGCAGTGCCCAAGAAGGCCAACAGCATCCTGGCCTGTATCAGGAATAATGTGGCCAGCAGTACCAGGGAAGTCCTTCTGCCCCTGTGCTTAGCATTGGTCAGGCCACGCTTTGAGTACTGTGTCCAGTTCTGGGTCCCTCAACTTAAGAAAAATGTTGAGGTGCTTGAACATGTCCAGAGAAGGGTGATGAAGCTGGTGAGGGGGGCTGGAGCACAGCCCTGTGAGGAGAGGCTCAGCGAGCTTGGGTTGTTCTGCTTGGAGAAGAGGAGGCTTGGGGGAGACCTTATTGCTCTCTATAACTACCTGAAAGGAGGTTGTAGCCAGGTGGGGGGTTGCTCTTTTCTCGCAGGCACCCACTGTCAAAACAAGAAGACACAGTCTCAAGCTGTGCCAGGGCAGGTTTAGTCTGGATGTTAGGAAGAAGTTCTTTAGAGGAGTGATTGGCAGTGGAATGGGCTGCCCAGGGAGGTGGTGGACTCACCGTCCCTAGAGGTGTTTAAAAGGAAACTGGATAAGGCCTTTAGTGCCATGGTTCAGTTAATTAGAAGGTGTTGGGTGTTAGGTTGGACTCAATGATCTCAAAAGTATATTCCAGCCTGGTCAATTCTGTGATTCTATAAAGAACACAAAGTCAGCACAAGTAGAAGGCTTCTGGCAGTTTTAAAGAGCTAGGACCTTTTACTGTTATGAAAGTAGTACAGTGCTTATAAAAGACACTAATGTCCTAACTGCCTGTAGAACTGCATGTATATGAATTTGCAAGCAGCATTTTGCAATGGTCTATTATGATGGAGTTCTGTGTATGCTGAAAATTGTGGTAAGAAGAGATGTATGTTATCACATCCTGAAACCATCTGTGACATGGACTGACCACTTAAAAAAGAAAAAAAAAAAAGTCTAAATGCTTGAAAGCTTGGCAGTGTATTTTCTTTGTTTAAACACATCCATTTTTCATGCCCTAGGAAAATTAAATGCAAGGCTGGCACATTGCCAGCATTTTAAAGAGCTGTGAGGGAAGAGTTGCTAGGGTAGTGATACGTTCAGAAACTTCCTGAACCAACATGAGAGACATCAGTAACAGAAAACATCTGGAAATATTCAATTATTTGCTAGCTCACTTCACATATGAATTGTTCCTTAATTTAAATGGAGAAGACTTGTATTAGATTATTTTAGTCCTTTGAGATTAAAGGGTGTGCATGTATACTGCAGTTTGTGCCCTTGGTGTGAGGTTTTTCTGGGGGATACCTCACTGGTGTGACCACAGCTGCCCTTGTTGTGAGTGTCAGCTCTGAATCCAGGACTCACTTAGAGTTCATGAGCACTATAGCTGATAAAATGTGCCTTTGGTCTGCACATGATGCATTGTGTCCTTTCCATGAGTTACTACAAATGCTTGAAACAAACCCCGGTACTGGCATAAGTCTGTCCTGGAAAGAGAAGCCCCTCAAATTCTGATTATAGCCATTGCTTCTGAACCCAAATGGATGACTAGGGTAGAAAGTTTGGGTTGGGGCTTGGCTCTCCCTCTGATGAGTGAGGTGTTTTGTGCCTTGGTATTGCCATGATGTCAAGGAACGTTATGGAGAGTGGCCATGACTCTCCCTTGGGGAACCACTGTAAAGTGCTTGGCCCTTTTCTGCAAGGAAGCCACAAGTGAAAGCTGCTTTGAGTCCTTCTCCTAGTCCCTCCAGGGCACCTCACAGCAACAGCTCTCAGATCGTGCTGTAATCTTCCTTGCCAAGGAAGCATTCTAGTGCTTTGGCTTTCACTAGTCCTCAAAACACAAGCCACAACCCAGACCGGTTAGATGTCTTAGAAATCAGGCAACACAAGCACAATGCTGCAGTGGCATTACATCACTTCTAGACCTCTGATAACGGCATGCTTTTGAAAAACAATGCACTGCTAAACCAGCCAGAGAGAAACAGCGGTGCTGATCCTTAATTCACACGCCTTTCCTTCTCTTTTCTTACCATGTTGCAGATTGTGCTAAGTATGAGTGTTCCCAGAAAACTTACCTAAGAGTTGTGGCAAGGAAGGGTTTTGTCAGCAAATTTATACTGCTGGTTATTCCAGACAGGAAGGAGACAGCTCATGCTCTTGTGATGCCAGCTTGATGGGACAGCTTTCTGTAGTGTCATGAAATGCAGATAATGCAACTAGGGAGAAAGGTGGTAGGTCACAGACAGCCCTTTTCTGCCTTAAACGACTTTTTGGGGTTGCCACTTTAAATCTGTTTCACACATTTCTCCATAGAATATTTCTGGGAAGATGATTACATTTTAAAATGCATCTGTAGGCATTTACCCATGTCTGTTGCAGCACTGTGCAATGGGCTTACAGGCATTCCTAGATTTTCCTCTGCCTTTCCCTGTGCTCATTCTACTGTATGCAGTTTCTCACTGCTTATCTCAAAGCCTCCTGACAGTGTGTACTGTGTTGAGTGGACAAATTAATTTCCCTGCATTTTGACGTGTTTGTTCCTCCCTGCACCTTACACCATCTTCTGAGAGTGACTGAATTTTCCACTCAACATACTTCTGGGCAGCAGTGTTTGACAGCCATATCTGAAGTCCTGGGAGATCTCTGTATTCACTGCTCTCTTATCAATCACAGACTCCTGCCCAAAATGACCCTGATGAATACAGGTATTATTGGTTGCAGGCAACGTTTTGACTTCTTTTATAGAAGTAATGTATATCCAGCTGCAGTAACATACAGAATATAGGTGCCAGTCACTGTGAGAGGCAAGAGTAGCAGGTTTTAACTTACAGGAATATCTCTGGTTCACAGGAAAAGTAAGAGACAGCACTGTGTGAGACAGGGAGACACTGTTTATGAATTGCTAGGGCAAAACTGTTCTGATTTTGGGAGAGTAATAGGGGAAGCAAGGTCCAGCTCACTCATTCTGTTCCTCATGCATACCAAGCTCGAGTTTCACAAAACCCCTGTGGTTTGAGCACTAATGCACTACCATCCTGTGGGTCAGGTAGGAGGAGAACAAACTCTGCATGTTAGTAAAGAAGGGGAGTGACTGAATTTCAAATAGGGATAACATATTGTGCACTGGAGCTTGCCAATTTGACTGACTCGGATGGGACCCCAGTGTTGTGGGCTTTGAAGAATGCACAATCAGTTTCAGACATGAGATCAGCCAAATGCTAATTCAATTAGGAGGAAGTGAAGACTGTCCTGCCCAGATGACATTACCTGCCCTGCACCTGTAGCTGTGTTCTCCCTCATTGAGTATGCCAATGCTGCATCCTTTAAAAATCATTAAAGCTGGTGCTTGGGGATATGGTTTAGGGTGAACATTGCAGAGTAAGGTTATTGGTTGGACTCGGTGACCCTGAGGGTCTTTACCAGCCAGAATGTTTCTCTGGTTCTGTGACTTGTGTGTGCCTCCTCTGATAAGTGCTCTTTAAGACAGGAGCATAGTCAATGATAAACATAAACAGTGTTTTCAGAAGAATTTGTGCTGGAAATATTGTAGAATTGTCATATTGGCAGGAGATCTGTCTGGAAAACCTGCCTGATTGTTACCTTGTTCCCAGCCATGCATTTTTGTGTGCACAGACAAGGCATTAATGAGCACAGTTATCATATCAAAGTTCACATAGCAGGACAGCAGAGAGAGAACTGGTGTTGGTAAAAATGCTTGTGGCATCACCAGGTGACTAAAGAATGTTTGTTTTGAAGGAGGAGCCAATGTATCCATCCCTTGTTGCTCACCTCTCCAAGAAGAGATAGGAACTTCTGCTCTTCTCACCTCATAATTTGCAGAACAGCTAGTAAAAGCCTAGCAGATCTGAATCTTGTTTTGCAGGTTGGTTTTGGATCTTTATTGTTTGAGACAACCATGATCAATCCCCAGACTACAAAGCCTGCCTCTTAAAGACAAAGAGCTGTAGGCATGGGCTTTTCCTACAGCACTGTCATGGCCTCTCTGCCTTGCCGTATTCATACCTAACTCTGCTAGCGAGGCTTTGCTCTGACCACTGATCTGAGCTCTGCAGAAAAATTGTGAGAAGCCAGCATGTATCAACAAGACCTTAAAATTAAGTCCAGCAAAGTGTAGTCTGAGTTTGCATCAGAGCTCCTTCTTTATGCACCTCCTCTACATGCCACTTCTGTGTTGGAGCTTGCCTCAATGATGCTTCAATATTCCTTTCATTGTTAAAGCATTTGAAAAAAAAAAATAAGGTTAGCTCTGATTGGCTTCCTTCAGTGTGTTGCTGAATGGATAGAAATTTTGTTCTTACCTGAAAAAGAAAAAAAAGAACTGTGTGTTTCATTTAGATCTGCAGAGCTACTCATTGGAAGCAATTACTTTGCTGAGTGGAAGGTTTTTTCAAGCAATTTGCTTAAAATGTCCTTTTTTTTTTTTTTAAACCTAGAAGTTCCTTGGTGGAGAACCTTTTGCTTCAGAGCTCTCAGTTTATCTCATGCAGCTTCGCATTTGCTTAGGTGCAAGCCCACAGGTATCTGCTAAGAAAATATCCACAGAAACCTTTTGAATTCATGCATCAGTGTGTCTGTTCCAAAATAATCTGACTTAAACTACTGTGCGAAGTGCTGAGCTAAAACATCTGAGTGGTCCCACATACAGTGTTTTGGGTGTGTGCTGGAGGCGGAGTACTCAGTGTAGATCCTTTAATTAGATGGCATTGCAAGGAAACACACTTCCAGTATCCTCAAGCCCCACCTCCTGGACACACTGGTACCACTGAGCAATGCAGGTGGACACATCCTATCTTCTTAATGCTGCAGGGCTTTTTTAAGATGGAGCAATCCAGAAGGTGGCAGCAGGAATTGGAAGAGGTGTCTTTATTAATCTTTTTGGCCCTGTTTCACCCTTTCTGTTAGTCCCCTGTCCATCTGCTGCCTCCTCAGACCCGCAGGTATGCTGCGGACCCATGCAGCTGCTGAAGGTAATTAGCTGAAAGTTGCCTTTGTGTTTTGGTAACAGTCTTAATTCTGTAGTTCTTTTATTGGGGAACAACAGCTGGTGTTATGCTGGTTAGATTTTCTGTTTTGCAACATAGATCTATGATGTCAACCCTGTGTTGTGTAAAACAGAAGGCTGCAATACAGTAGGTGGTTTTGACATAGCCAGACCTTTTCTTGAGAACTGATAACCTTGCACAAACTTCTTGTGTTTTTCCACAGAAAGAGAACAGAGGAGCTTTTTTTTTTTCCTTTTTTCCTTTTCAGCTCTCTTCTTTTAGAGGCTTTGTTTCAATGCAGATATGCCATTTGCAGCTAGCTTTAAAACTGCTTCTGGAAGTCAGCAGAGTTACAATTTCTTTGATAGTTGACTCCCTGCTTATATGCTGTCTCCTTTCTTTGAGCAGACAGCTCAGCCCTGCATGTAGGACCTGTGCCTGTGGAGTTATCAGAGCAGTGTGCCATGCAGAGGTTGCCAGTGGGCAAAGTGTGGACTATCACACTTTGGATGTGATTAAGTGTATCTAAGGGCCACTCAGAGCATGCAGAACAAATTAGGCTTCTTGTTTTGGGTGCTACTGCTTTGTCATTCTCTGCATGCAGCCTGAGGCTTTCCAAATGTGAAACAAATCCTGTCACAGGTAGGTATCTTCTGCCTGTGGCAGCTATTGGTGTGGTCTGCACTATGTGCATCTGATCTTCCACATCTAACTGAACTGTTACTAGTGGTTATTTTAAGGAGTACAGCCCTGCCATACATAATGCTGATGTGAGTTATTACCAGATCAGCTTGGGCTGCCCCTCAGAGATTTTTTTTTAAGATGTCTTGTCTTTTGAAAAATTGTACCCGGGTTAGTTTTCAGGTGCCAAAGAGCTTATATTGAATGTCATTTAAGTCATTTATCCCCTGAGTGCTGAAGTCCCTGGCAAGGAGGGAATGCTAGAAGGGGAGAATTTTCAAGTTCCTGCCCTGCAGAAGCAGCAGTGCACTCCCCAGCAGGCCTGTGAAGAGGGCTTGCATGATCACATCCATGAGCTCTGCCCGTGCAGCAGCTTGCCTTCTCTGTGTCACTCTAAGAGTCCAGTTTGCTTTGCCCTTTGAAGAGAGGTGACAGTAGAAAATAATTACTTTCATCCTTAGCAGTCTCCTTAGAGAGACCAAGAAGAATTCAGTGGGAGCAGACACAGTTCTTTCATGCCCAGCAGCAGAAGACACAGGACAAAGCCGAGCTGCAGTCGAGGCACACTACAGAGAAAGAAGCAATGTTAATTTGTCTTCCTTCCTTCCTTGATTGGGAGATAGGGGCTGGGTTTAAATGACCTTTGTGTGGTACTTCTCTTGAACACCCTTGAAAGAGTTGAAGGTGGCTGGGAACCAGCCCAGTTTTGGCATTGAAAGTATTTCAGTATTCTGCTGCAATACAATCGCCCTTTCATGAATAGGTGGGAGTAACTGCACTGAAAGAGAAGACTTAGTGCTTTTCCTTTTTTATTTCATTATTATTGTTCCTTTTTATCATGGCCAGAATCTACAGTCTTTTTTGGGGATGCTGGAGCAAAGTGTGTGCCAGAGGTCAGTGCAGTCACATCCTCAGAAACATGCAGATTGAGCAACCTTCAAAACAGCATGATAGTGCTCTTTTTTGTGGTTTTAGAGGCTATTTATATACAGATCTTTAAACCACAGTGACGCAGGATGTGGTGCTAACACAGTAGCTGAAAGGCAAGCACTATTTGTGGACACTTCTAGGTGCTATACTTTGCTTAGCTGGAGCTAAATTTAGAACAGGGGAGCAGACTGCTAAAGGCAGAGCACTGTTCCTGAAAACCAACTGAAAACATCAGGATCAGTTCAATATGCTGGAGAATGCAATGAGCTTCCACATGCAAATGAGCACAGTGACAGCAGCCACCAGTGTGGCCGTGGGCCCTGGGCTAGAACAGGCTGCCCAGGAAAAGTGGTGAAGTCCCCTTCCCTGCAGGGGTTTTAAAGCCTTGTAGATGAGGGAGATGGTTTAGTATCTGGCAGTGCTGTCTTAATGGTTGGACTTGATGATCATAAAGGTCTTTTCCAACCAAAATTATTCTATGATTCAATTATTTTAACTTTTCTGTTAGTTCCCTCCTGTGCTATGATATAAATAGTCATTTGGAGTCCTACAAGTATTGTGATTCCAATGCACATGTGATTGTTTTTAAAAGCAACACAGTAGTTGTTGCTGTTAGATGTATAAATGGGTTGTTTCCTAGGTTGTCTCTGTTGGGAGAGGTTGCAGATTGATCTGGTGATAATGGGAAGTTTTGCCCTTGTGCCTAGATCAGTGGGTCACTGCTTAAGTGCAGCTTTATTCTAGAACAGAAGTGGTACAGGTTTCTAAATGGAGGTGTCTAGTGTCATGGTAGAAGGGCCAAGATGTCCACAAGAGACTGGTAAGCAGGACACAGGCATTAGAGAGGCTTGTGCCTTGCTGGAGTAGCAGCTGGTGGAAGCCCTTAGGTGCCTACAGTGGCACCAGATACCTCTGCTTAGGACCTAAACTGCTCTGTGTGGCTGATGGCTGCTATGTTGGATGCATGTCAGCACCTGTTGTAATGACATGATCAAGCTTTCAGGTAACAGCCTTGCTACTGGTAGAGGTGATGGAAGATGAGGTAGGATTTGTTCTAGCCCATGGCTGGTTATGTTCTAGGTATGCATGCTAACACAGTTCAAGTTTTAACTTTAAATATACTTTGGCAATTTCAGGGAGACATAAGCTGGGAACATGGTCTTCAAAAGGCATTCTTTTGAATGATGGGAGGAAACTGCTTAAGGTTATGGAGAGATTTAGGTTGGATATGAGGAACAATTTCCTCCTCGAAAGGGTTGTCAAGGCCTGGAACAGTCTGTGCCGGACAGTGGTGAATCCCTATCCCTGGAGGGGTTTAAATGACATGTAGATGTGATGCTGAGGTACCTGGTTTAGTGGTGACTCGTTAGTGCTGGGCTAATGGTTGGACTTGACGTTGTTAAAGGTCTTTTCTGACTGAAACAATTTGTGATTCTGGGATACTATCAGTCAGGATCATCATTGTATTGCAAAATATTTGGGCAGCAGTGTCTGCTCTCTTCTTGTTCTAGATTAGCTGTGGAGTTTTGTCAGGGTCAGGAGAAGACTGTATGTGCCCCGTTACAGGGTCAGGTATGTTGCAGGATATGCTGCACTGTATATTTGTGTGCTGCAGGCCCTTGCAGTCCTGTTCCTATACTGAGCAAGCCAAGTTGTCTGGTTAGAGTGTGCCATGCTGAGCAGCGGCCAGCTTGGAAGATACTGGAGGAAGAGGTTGACTCCTCCACTTCTTTTGTTGTTTTCCACCAATGGCTTTAAAAGTCTGCAAATGAAAATGTGATGCCTTCTTTCCTCTCTGAAGTTACGTGGCTAACCAAATAAAGGGAATCCACATCGTCATGATTTCAGATACTTTGGTCTCCTCCTTGAAAAATCAGTGCTTGACTGGAGGTCAGTGAGAGAATCGTCCAGAGCACAGATGACTAACAGGCATTTTTTAAAGGAACATTTTAAAAACTGAAAACGTAAAAGAAATCTAAGCTGAAACAAACAGGCTGTGCTGAAGTGTTTTCCTCACCTGGGAGTCTCTCTTTGCCACTGGTGTTGCAAGTGTTATCAGGGGCTAGTTTGACTGTATGGCACTTGTTCCTTCCACACAGGTGAGAGACAAGTGTCCTCCACCAGTTCTGGAGGGTTGACTGGTCATCCCAGTGAATGGCCTTGCTCATGTTCCTCTGAGAAACTTGGGGAACCAAGCAACAGCTCTGCTGGGTCTGAGAGGTCAGCAGCGCAGCAGCTTCCATCCTCTCCCAGCTGTGTTTCTCCCACCAGTTCCTGGTGGAAAGCAGGAAGCAGACTTGCTTGGGCTGGCTGTACCTCTCTCTTCCTTACGCAGCATGGAAGCCACTTGGAGACAACGCTGCTGTGCTGGCAATGGCACAGGAGACACTGAAGGCTTAGAAGGGCTCCTCCAGTTCCTGGGCTGGGTGAATCTGAGAGACACTCTCACCTCCTCTAGCCTCTGTGGTTACTTTAGGCATCCTGGCAACTGCCAACTCAGGTCCATGTGACACCGCCAGCTTAGCTGCTGACACTCCAGGGAGCAAAGGCTCCAGAGAAGTGCAGCCAGCAGCCTGTGGGCTTCCACATGCAAATGACCATAGTGATACCAGCCACCTGGGCCCTGGGCCTGGGCTCGTGACCTAGAACAGGCTGTCTGGAAAAGTGACGGAGGAGTACCCTGCAGGGGTTTAATAACCTTGTAGATGTGGGTGCTGAGGGACATGGTTTAGTGGTGACCTAGCACTGCTGTGCTACTGTTTGGACCTGACAATCTTAAAGGTCCTTTCCAACCAAAATGATTCTATGATTCTATGATTTTAACTTTTCTGTTAGTTCCCAGGGTTTTCCACAGGTCTATACTTTTAAGAGAATAGGCTAGCTGAAGATGCAACTTTTCCCCTCCTAGTATTATGCATAGTCTAGCAATGTGATTCTTGAAGCTATGCTTTGGAATAAAGGTATTTTCTTTCCAATTATGTCTTCTGTGTTTGCCTGAAGATTTTAAATCAATATAGATTTTGTCCTTCTAAGTATAAATGAAAACACAGAGGAGGTGCCTCTGGAGTCCAGATATTTACCACCAGCAATGAAACATTTCCAGACTTGTTCACCATATTTCCCACTTCAAGTATGGGAAATACTGTCTTTACCACAGTAAAATTATATGCTGTAGTATGGCAAACACCCCTCTGACAGGGAAAAAAAAAAGCTGTATGCTGTTCAGAGATTATTTCTGCATGATAGTATTTTTAATGAATCCAGACACTGGATTCATAGAAGTTGATGAAACACTAATATTTTATTCTCCCTGCCAAGTAAGGTATGAGTTATGGTGTGGTGGCATTTTGTCCAGACAAAGAAAATTATATGTTCCAGGGCAATTCAGAGGCATCTCTGAATACCAAGGGTTAGCTGCAGCCCTTTAAACCATGTCTCATTTTCATTGTAGAAATATAGACACTGCCTCTCCACCCCCCCAAAAAAAAAAAAAATCTGCACAGGTTATATAGTTTTTTTTTTTATGTCTGGAGAACAGGAGGCTATAGGGAGACTTTACCACTCTCTACAACTACCTACTTAGAGGTTGTAGTGAGGTGGGTGTTGGTCTCTTCTCTCTAATAACAAGTGGTAGGATGAAAGGATATAGCCTCAGGCTGCTGCAGGAGAGGTTTAGATTTAATGTTAACAGAAACTTGCTCACTGAAACAATTATCAAACACTGGAATATGCCTCCCAGGGAAGTGGCTCAGGCCCTATCCCTGGAGGTGTTTAAAAACCCCAGAGATGTGGTGCTGAGAGTAGCACCAGACTTGGTGGAGTTAGGTAATGATTGGACTTATAAAGGTCTTTTCCAGCCAAAAGGGTTCTATGTTTCTAATTTTAAGTTATTAAATATAATTAGGTGTTAAAAACCTGGAATTCACTCTTCTGATAAGCTTTCAGTATATACTTACCACTAGGAAAGTTGTGGGTCCTGCTCAAGTGGTGATGTGTAAGAGTGACTTGCTACAGTGCTGTCTGTAGTAGTCTCCTGATTTAAGGCAATGTTTTCATTTGTTAAGATTTAAATAGCGACTGGAGGATCTTTTTGGGGAGCAGACTATCCTAAAATACCCAAGAGAGAAACTGATTTTTCAGGAAGATTTATTCTGCAGTGAATAAACCTCCCTAACCAAGACGTCTTATCCCCTGTTGTTGACCCTGAAGCTGATGCATTTTGTTTTCCCAGGGGAGCATAGCTTCCGTGGTGGATTATGCTTCTTGAAACTAGTTTGCATAACTAGTTTTAATGCAGTTCCCTCAAGGGGTGTCTACTGCAGCTTAACCAGCTAACTATTATCACATAAATTGCAGTATGGTTGTATAAAAATGAAAGCACCCACACGGTTTTGTTGCAGTTGAGGTAGAGCTGCTGTATACAGCCATTTGAAGTATTTCTACCTTTTTGTTGCACTTTTTCCTATTCACAGTCTGGGACTAGCATGGGAGAAACAAATTTTATTCCTATTAAGGAAACAGAGAGGCTAGTATTTTTCTCCTAATATTATTAGTTTCATCTTATGTAAGAATCAAAGCAGTCCTTTACATATTAAATTGCACCGACTTCATTTGGAAACTTGTGTTGCAACTGGAGCTTGTCCAAACATAACTGTAACACTTAATGTCCTTAACAACAAAGGAAAATACAATTAAACAATCTTTCATAGCAAAGTTGTTTGGAATCTGCTAAACAAACTGTGTTGTCTGAGTGTTGCTCATTGTGACTGTCCCCAGGAAAGTACCAGAGTTGGGGGGGGAGGCATGTGGATTTCCAGAGGTAAAGTGGGCAAAGCAGGAGAGTTTCAACATGGCCATGAATGATTCTTTTGTGATCAAAAACTGCAGGTACTTGAGAAGTGGTCAAACACCCAAGTCTCAAGCATGCTAAATATACCTTGCAGAGGCAGGCAGAATAAGGACTGGTTTGTGAGCCCTGCCTGCAGATTACCAGGGGTCCTGCTCTTCCTCAGATGACCTCTTGTTGCAAGTCTTTATGTTAATGTAAGCATGTTCACTTTGCCACTAGACCTGGTCATCTCCAGAGTGTTCTATGTCTGGGACCTGAGAGCATCACACAGACCCATACAACAAGGGTCCTTTGCCATTTTGGGATGAGTCTGTCACCCACCTGGTGACCCAAGTCATGACCATGAGCAAACAGTACCCATAAAGAGGATCTTGGCTGAGCTGCAACTAGGGAATGCAAGTAGGTTGCCAGATACAGACTGGAAGGCAATTTCTTGCTGCTAATTTCCCCTAGACATCTGTTGCCTGCTTTTCATTGTCCCGTCACTGTCCTTTGTCACTGTAACCCAGGGAAACCAGTACCATAAGCCTCAGGAGTGCTTTTGTGCTCTTTTTCGGGCCAAGCTATCATCACTTACTTGGGACTGTAGAAACATTTGTGTCCATAATAGAGCATAAAGGCTCATCTAGACTGCCTGGAAGTTGAAAAAGGCACCAAAATTTCCTCTGTGTGTCAGGTTTTTGGCAACAGCTCAACTCCATGGGGACTACTGTTTGTCTTTACACAGAGATAAATACTGAGATTGCTTTGGCAACAGCCAGGCTTTTATTCAGAGATTAGCTTCTCATATCTTTATGAATTTAGAAATCAGTTGGAATCCTGACCATTGGTGTTTAATGGCTTCCTGTTTTTGTCTAAAATGCTTTTTATAGATAAAAGGCTTACTTTACTCTTTAGCAGGGGGTGGTGGTGGGAACACCATGTCTTTCCTGCAGGCACTAGGTCAGTGGTGAATTCCATTTTTCCTTAAAGACCTTCTGACTTGAGGGATTGAAATGGACACAGATAAGCTGCCACGGGCTCAAGACGGTTTTTTTGTTTGTTTTTGGAAAGCGGTTTGCATGCGCTGTCTTTGTCAGGTGTTCTTTAAAACCAGCAACAGGTGGACATTTGAAACAAGGAGATATTTGGACACCTTTCTTTGGTTTACATGTGTCAGTTGAAAAACAGATCTAATCTCCTGCATTTCCCATAGGGCTTTATTTCTCCTTCAGAGATGTCAGCCAAGGAATACTTGAGGGCAGCTGGATCAGGTGGGGGGCAAAGATTGGCAGACTCGATTGTCAGGACTGCAAGCAGAAATCAGAGAATGACACCAAGAAAATGGTAACCTAGGCTAGAGCTGAATGAGCACCCAGAAAATAGATGGGTCAGTTGTGATGGCTTACTCCTGCCGACATCTCATTCTCTCTTCAGTCTGTTTTGTTTTATCAGTCCTTACCAGGCTTTTTTATCTGTTGCTGTTTCAAACTTCAAGAGCTTTGGATTCTATGGAGATATGCAAGGGCTTGGAGACCCACGTGGTATCTGAAACATCTGCAGCTGGTGCCAGGCTCTGTGGAAAGGCCACACAGGGTCCAGATAGCAATTCATACAGCAGATAGGACCTCTCAAAGGAAAGCCAGGAGGCCAAGTGTCAGCATACCCTGCCTCCAGCACTTGGCAGCAAGCTCAATGTGCTGCAGAAAGCAAGTTCATGAGGACTCACACAGTTGTCCTTTATGTTATAAAGTCCTGCTGAGGAAAACCTGCTATTCTTCACTACCTCTGCTCTGGGCTTGCACACTGATGGAGGAAGAGAATACCAATGGTGTCAGCCACCTCAAGTATCACTCTGGGGGTATGATGGTTGCAGATGCAGTCCCACCAACCAAGGTCATTTTTCTGTCTGTGCTCAAGAATGGTGTTTGTGTGGCTAGTGGTACCGATGGGGTTATTGGATAATGGTTATTGCCAGCACCCTGTGAGTGTCACAGTGAGTCAGCTGTATATTCAGTTGACTCTACCTGCAGCAGATGCAGATGCACAAATGTGGCTGGTTTAAAAGGTAGGCTTTGACCTAAAGATTTCACCAAGCAGTTTGTAAGAGTGAATATTTAAATAAGTCATCAAGAGCAATGTGGGGATGTAAGCATTGGAAGAGAGCAGGTAGAGCCAAGACCATCTTGTAGAAAAGTAATTTATATGCCAGCAGGATTGTCAGTTGTGGTCAAGAATTTATGTCCATTTAGGAAGAGGTTTGGTTTTGGTTTTTTGTTTTGTTTTGTTTTTTCTGAAATGAATGAAGGTGATGAGGATTAAAGTGATAAATGGACACAGATTAAATACTAAATATTAAGGCCCAGAGTGAGTTGGTGGTAACATAGGCTGGAACTTCAGACTTTGTGGATGTGGCTTGCTGCTTTTGCTAGAGCACATGCAGAACCCCAAGGAAGCTTTCTTGTTCAATCATTATCATGCTTTGAATTGGATAAATAGTTCAAGAGGAAAGCAGTCAGGCTCCTCAGAGAGGGGGTGGTTTGTTGACAGAGGTAGATATGCTTTAAGCATTAAGTAAATTCTCTGCACAGGGGTTCAAAGGTGAAGGCAGATACTTGAGGCAGACACATACTGTGTTCCTGATGAGAAGGAGAAGAAAGTTTTGGAGCAAGACACACATTCTGTGTTACTACAGTATCCAGCCATTATTCCATATAAAGTATGACCAGCTCCACAGCTGAAAGTCCCGGATCAGTATACCTTAAATGAAGGAGTTTTGATATCACCTTTTCAACAAGGCCATTCCTAACTGGGATGCTGCATGCTGGTCTCACCAACATGGGGTGATTTTCAAGGTTTGTCTTTCACTGCCATTCTCCCCAAGCCTTTTAGATTCTGTGGATGAAGAGGAAAGCAAAACTTGCCAAATATAGCATAAAATTATTTTACATGTATTAATTTAGTCCATATATGGTAGTCACCTCTATTTTTTTTCCCCCACATAAAAATTCCATGGATGGACACAAACCTTACCCCAGTGTGGACTGTTTACAGCAGAAACCACAAAACCCAGCAGCAACAGTGTTTTCATCCACCAAGAACTATAAGCTGCATTGTAGTAATGTTGTGAATTGGAGAAGATGATGTCAGAATAGAATGAAAAGGATTACTCCTGCACTTCTGGGGGTTTACTCTGTGATAAACAATCTTCATGGATCTTCTGCATATATAATAGCTCAGCATTCCATTTTAGATTTCATTCTCTTAACATTTGTATCTGGGGGAAAGTATATGTAGCTATAAATAAACACTATTTCATGCAGGACTTATGCACCAGATAATCCACAGTGTGGTAAGGAGGGTTACTGATACAACTTACAGATGTCTAGGGCATAAAGAAGGGCAGTTGTGTTGCAGTTAATGCGCTTGCTTCTCAGCCGGCATAGCAAGTGGCTGTCCCTGCTGAGGGTGGGATTGTACTGGGATGTGGAAAATCACAGGCATTTCAGTAGGCCATTTTGTCCATGGTTTTGTTAAATAAATCATCTCTCCACAGCATTGCATTCAGCCTGCAGGAAGTGCCACAAGACCCTTCTCCCTGTTGGTTGCTGGCAGTGGTGATAAATGTGCCTTCCTCTCTTGACTTCTGTCTCAGTGGAAGAGGTGGTGTAGCCACACATCAAAAGTGCCACTGAGAACAGGAGGAGATTTGGAGAGGACTTAGGGAGGTAGACAACAGTGGCAGAATGTAAGTGTCCCTGCAGTTCAGCTGGAAGGGGTCTTTTCTCTCTTTGGTATGGTAGTGCCTTATCCTGTTTCTGTAATCTTACCAAAACTGCAACGTCAAGCAAGATCTTTTTTCCCCGTTCTCTCCTCTTGCTCTCTAAGACAGACCATTTCCATATTTTTCCCCTCCATATGGACTTCTGCATATTTCACAGAATCACAGAATGTCAGGGGCTGGAAGGGATCTCAAAAGATCATCCAGTTGAACCCCTCTGCCAGAGCAGGATCACCTAGAGCAGATCACACAGGAACACATCCAGTTGAGTCTTGAATATCTCCAAAGAGGGAGACTCCACAGCCCCCCTGGGCACCCTATTCCAGGGTTCTGTCATCCCCATAGTGAAAAAAATTCCTCCTCATGTTTCTGTGGAACTTCCTGTCCCTCAACTTTCACCCTTTGCCCCTTGTCCTGCCATTTGGCATCACCAAGAACAGCCTGACTCCCTCCTCCTGGCACTCACCCTTGATATATTTATCAGCATGAATGAGGTCACCCCTCAGTCCCTTTTTCTGCAAGCTAAAGAGCCCCAGCTCCCTCAGCCTCTCCTTGTAAGGAAGATGTTCCACTTCCTTAACAATTTTGTGGCTCTATGCTGGACTCTTTCAAGCAGTTCCCTGTCCTTCTTGAGTTGAGCGGCCCAGAGCTGGACATAATATTCCAGATGCAGCCTCACCAGAGCAGAGTAGATGGGGATGAGAACCTCTCTCAACCTGCTAACCATAGCTCTTCTAATACATCCCAGAACATTATATGTAATGTTGGGATATGGACATATGTAAGACCATGACAGAAATTAGTGAAGTCAGGGCCATCACTCAGGATGGGTGGAAGAGGGCACATGCAAGGGACACAGTATGGTTAAGTGGCTGTAAAGGGATGTTTCAGAATAGGTGGTCAAGAGCTGCTTCCCACTGGAGCCTCCAAGAGACAGAAGTGTGTGACTTGGCAGAAGTAGAAGCACTTCTTTTATTTTGCTGTTGAGTTAGAGGAAAATAAATGTTCATGGAACCAATGCAGACTTGCACTCTCCAAGAGAAAAGGCAAAAAAAACTTCAAACCAAAGCAAAAACTGTTGCTCATGAAATGCTTTGCTTGCTAGCCTGAGAGGTTTCATGAGTAGCCATCCAGTCTGGTATCCTAGTAATGAGTGACTAATTTTTCTCACATACCTTGTTTCTTTTCCATTTTTTTTTCCCTTGTTTTTTCTAGTCACTTTGGTTTTTGTGTGATTTATCATGGTTGTTTCATAAACCTACTGCCCACAAGATTGTACTTTCTTGCAATCAGATCTTGCCACGAGGCTATATCATGCTTATCCTGGATTTTCCAAGCATCCGCCTATGATGGAAATGCAATCCACACTGTTGCCCCAGACGGTCATTGGAAAAGCCCCCAAAGGACTTCTGCTACAGTGCAGCAAAATGCTCTTCATGAGGAGTTGCAGTTTCACCCCTGGGTGGCAGATAGCACACAGCAATAGAAAATGAGATTAATCTCATGATTGCTTTTATTTCCTGCTGTAATAAATGCTTCTCAGTCTATGGGGACCTTTCCATTCTTGTATTCTTGAGGCCTTTTAAAAGATGCAATACCATTTCTCTGTCTGCCTCAAGCTTTCCTGCCTCATGGCTAGCTGTTTGCCCCTCTGTCTGGTAGGCATTTCATCCTTACACACTCCTTGCCTTCCAGACCCACAGGGCAGAACATGCACCACTTCCTGCTGCAAATGAACAGCTCAGTCAGCTTTGTGCAGTGCCAATGCTTCTAAGGACTGCCAGGGTTGGAGATGTCACCTCAGGTAGCAGGCAGCAGTGGTCTTCAGGCACCCAGGGACTTTCCAAATGCATCTTGGTCTCCCCTAGTACCATGGCATGACAATGACATATCCACAAAGATGAGCAGATTTGGTTTCAGTGAATGCTTTGTGTGTTATTGTTAATGGGAGTTTGGCCAAATCTATAAAATGGACCTGGAAATTACTCGTGCTGTGCTTTGGACTGCTTTCAGTTCTGTCCCTGAGCAGAAAAAGCCAACAAGATTTTGGTATACACTTAAGGCTTCTCAGTATATGGCAACAGGGAGCTGCTTGATCTCACTGTTTTTATTATATGTGGTATTTTTAGTTCTTCATTCCTGGTGAAATCAATGCATAACAAATTTCTTGAAAAAAGAATTTAACCTTAGTTCTTGCTTAGTATCATTTCACTTTGGTAAACATTTTAAGGAAGAAGTAGTAAAAATAAATTTCAGGGTTTTTTTCTTTTATCGTTGTCCTTCCAGGAAAAGAATTCAGTATTTTAAAAGTTGATGTTTACTGAATCTGAACAGAAGCAGAGCACTTGTATGTTACTTGCTTTATACCTAACTCACCCTTGCTGTGAGTGATGCTTTCCAGTATTTTCCAGGGGAGGGACACTCAAACAACAAAAGAGAAAACCCAAGTCATTGTTTGTGTCACCATTTGCAAACACTTAACTTAATAAGCTGCGGGAGCCATTAGCACGGTGGGAAGTTTTGCTAGGAAAACCCCGGGGGTTAAAATAAAACAAAACCTACTAGACTAAATGATGTTGGCCTCAATGGCCTTCACATCCTGGTGACAGATGAATCCTCTGTGAAGAAGCTTGAAGCCAGCCCTGCTTGCAGAATGGTGTGGCCCTGCAGGCTTCATGCTCTTCTGCTACCACTGCTGCCATTCGGAGGACACAGGCTGGAAAGTCAGCCTGGTGTGCAGCTGAGAGTCAGGGCAGTGAAAAGCCCAAACTGCCCAAGGGGATGTGGAGCTGGGCAGCATGGGTTTCTCCTCTTGATGATCTGGCTGCCAGCATTGTTACTGACCCAGCTACAAGCCTGGCATGAGCAGTAGAGTGGTAACCTGCAGAGTAATGACTTCCAGTCTCTTCCAGAGCTGGTGTCATGGTTTGAGGGGGTTCCCAGGGTTCCTCTAAAAAACTACAGAGAACAGGACCCATCCTAGGAGATGGATCTGGTCGCCCCTGGATATCGTAATTTTGTTATTCAATCCCATAATCCTGCCAAGTGGGCTGCAAACTCAGTTTGTTCTCTTTTTCCCCTTCCTTTTCAGCTCTCCAGAGGGATTTTTATCTAGGTAACTATGTAGAAGTACCCTATGGCCTGTGGCCTTCAAGGTCACAGCTGCAGCAGATTTCAGCCTGTTTGGCCTGAATGGGAGACAGTGAGGGGAGAAAATGAGCACTGGGGTTTTAATGGTTTAGCTCGGTTGGTGGGGAAGGTTTTGGGGGAATTCTCATGTATCCTGTATCTGTATTAGGTGTAAAGGATTCACGTATGCCGTATCTTTTCCTGCACATCTTTAAAATAAAACTTCTCTGTATTACTCTCCAATTCAGCAGGAGCATTATTATTTTACTGCCTTCTTTTAAAAAGAGTGAAACAATTTCAGTCTGCCACGCTCTTAAACAAAAAACGACAGCTGGGTGTGAAGGTGACTCTGTGTTTTTATTTTTTATTTCAGCATTAACATGATCTGCACAGAGCATTTAGGTGGTTGCTGAATGTCCAACCACGTCAGGCCTCAGCACACAGACTATTGGGCTGTCTGAGATACTGAGAAGCCTGGAGAGGCTCAGAAACTCCATCTGAGACCAATGTTCACTGCAGTGGGCTGCATACAGAATTTTGTCAAAGATTTTGGGGCGTTCTCAGGGCCAAATGCCTACCTGCCTCACTGGACTGCTTCTGTTAACATACTCAAAACATATATCAACAGAATATTCTGTTTGCCTTATTGTTTAATTTCTTAATGAAAGATCTGGGAAAAAAAATCAACAAGAACAAAAAAATGTTGGAAAGTTGGAAGCTTTCAGTTGCAACTTTGAACAGCACTAGGAGAGCCTTCCTGTCGGCTCCATTGTTTTCAAATTGGACTTCTCTGCTACAGGCCTGATGAGGATGTTCTCATTGTCTTTTGTCCTTGACTGTAGATCCCATGACTTGCAGTGTTTCCATGTCTGATGTTCTCCTAAGGCAGAAAATGCATGCTCAAACTGGAGTGAAAACCATTACTGCCTTACTAGCTCACTAGCTCAGTGTATGTTGAGCTAGTAAGGCAGTTTCAGCAGTGAGTGGTTGAGTTTGAAACACTGTATTAGTTTCTGCAGAAACCAGCTCATCAGAGTTGCTCCACGAACTCTGTATCCGTGCAGGGTACCTTGCAAGTAAAGAGATTAAGTTTTCTGCTCTTCTGGAAACTAATATTAGACTAAAGAGACAAAAGACTGTAGTCCTTTGCATGGGTTTCAAGTACTCTTTCCTAAGACTGCTGGAATATAACACAACTGCAAACAAAAGCTAGGAAGTGGGTTCATATGTTTGGTGCCACTTTAGCGTGGGAGAGTTTCATCCTTGTGCTGTAAAATTGCTGCTGTTGCCTATCAAAGTCATCTGGCCAAAGACATTGGCGCTTTGTACTGGCAGCTGGCGGTTTGGATTCCAGCCTCTCCCCCTTTGGGAGCTTTGTTGGTCAGCAAAGTGATAGGCATTGAGTGGCACTGTGGCATTACCAGTTGCAAGCAAGCTCAGTTTATGGATACTTCTTGGTATGTAGAAAGCCTGTGTGTGGTCGCCTGGTTGGCAACCAATGATTGTAGCCTGGCACACCCAGCATGTTTGCAGAGCCCTTTGGAAAACATTTTTCTGTTTGATATAGGTGAGTTTGGTATGCAAACAGAAAGGTGTCTCCGCAGCTTACAGTCACGACTGCTCAGGCTGGAAATAGCTGGTACCTTCTTGGCAAAAATTTCCCTTGCTGTGAAGACTGACTGTAGACAGCTTCTAGACCTGCAGAGAGCATTACTGCAGGGAAAACCAGAGGCAATATGTTAACAAATAAATACCAGAGTCTCAGGGTAACCTGTTTGAAAACAGCACTCACTGGGTAGTACTGGGAAGCCCTTGCTGCTGCTGCCTGCACTAAGCATGCCTGCTGATGGAAAGACCTTGGTTTCCACTGCAGTCAAGAACATGAGGCTGGAAAATCTCAGGAGCACCATCTTCCTTCAGACACAATAGATGTGTAAGGGCTTCCCCAGTGATGCTTATATTTAAAACCTGTTTAATCTTTCAAGGAGTTAGCATCTTCATTTAACTCATTACTTCCAATAAAGTGCAAAGGATCTGATTTTATTTCTGCGTTGAGCTCTGTATTTTGTTCTGGCCCTTACTCCCGTCAGAGCTTTGCAAATCAGAGAGAGGAGGGGGAAGCATTTTAATCAGGGTAAGGCTCTTTGGTATTTACACTATTGAAGCCCGAGGAGCCTCTGAATGTCTGTTGAATAGAGCCCTAAGAAAAGAAGTAGATCTTTTGAAGGACAGCATTTCAGTGCAAGAAAGATGTGTGTTTAGGACTTTCCATTACATAATGGGGCCGAAATGGATTAACAAGACCCAGGCTTTCTTCTTCTTGAGAATTGCTGCCTGCACCACTCTTTATTACTGATGCTTTGGTCACAGCACTCACAGAACGGTTTTCTTTGTTTTTGTTAGTTTGAGAAGTAAATTGCAGCATTGTTTCTCCTGATCAAGAGATTGATTAGTAGGAGGTCTCTAGCTGAAGGGAAAAAATGTCCCTCATTATCAACTTTAAATGCAAATGCATTTGCCAAGCAGAATTTCGCATGGTGACTGTGGAGGGGAGTGTCTTGCTCTTTTGATGTGCTGCCCGTAACCATTTACAGACCTTTGAAAGGCATCCTGCTCATCAGGTTGGTGAAGAAATAGTGTGGGAATGATAATCTGGAAAGACAAAAAATAAATGTTACCCCTTCCAATTGGATGATTCTTGTGGTATTTTGATGAGTAATTTCACGTTAGTATATCTGTGGCTTTTGTTGTGTGCTCTTTCTCTTCCTAGGTGCTTTCATAATCTGCTGGACCCCAGGATTAGTCTTGCTGCTCTTAGATGTTTGCTGTCCACAGTGCAACGTCCTGGCCTACGAAAAATTCTTCCTGCTTCTGGCAGAGTTCAACTCAGCCATGAACCCCATCATCTACTCCTACCGGGACAAGGAGATGAGCGCAACCTTCAAGCAGATACTCTGCTGCCAGCGCAGCGAGAGCACCAATGGCCCGACTGAAGGCTCAGACCGGTCAGCATCCTCACTTAACCACACCATCTTGGCTGGTGTTCACAGCAATGACCACTCAGTGGTGTAAAACCGCAGCCAGACACGTGGCTGATGAAAAGCAGCGGGGCTACGCTGCGGAGCGGGGTGGGTAGGCGGCCCCGGGGAAGGTAACCCACTCACAAGTATTTCTCAAACACTAATGGACTACAAGAGCTTCTTTTCCAGGGAGCCTGACACACCGGCGCAGTGTACTTTGTCTGCAGGATTGGCCATGCTGCAAGGCCTTTGATTTCTACTTTCAGAAAGTAGAAGGCAGATGCCTTGTGGTGGAGGTCATCAGTAGCCCATGGAAAGCCTTCCCAAGAATTTGTCGGACTCTGCTGCGTCTTGGTGCCAGTCTGAATCAGCTCTGATTAATTAAGCTTATACCTGCTTCACTGCATTTACATGTAGCCACTTAGTCTTTTTAAAAAGGGAGTAAAGGGGATAAAAGTATGCCTATCATTTAATAGACATGTAATATTTATCACCATCAGCATGCTTGTGATGAACATTTTCTGTGCAGGGAGTAAAACTGTGCTCTAGTCTTCATATCCTTAGCCACAGTGCCCTAACTACAGTAAAAACAAAAGTATTTTCTTCTAATACAGGCAATGAGAAGATGACGGAAACTGACTCTTCCTACCTTCGTTACTGGTGTTAGAGAGCATGCGTGTTTTGTGTGTATGCAGATTGTTTTAATTATGGGGGGGAGGGGGAAAAAAAAGAAAAAAAAAAAAGAAAGCTCATTGTAAAGTCTGCAGGAAAGTAGAAAAGCATAGACTGTATTCCAGTGTTTGTTTAGATTATGAAATAAACAGTACTCTAGTCACAAGGTATTTAATGTTCTTCTTTGAAGTGTGGTGTGACATGTGTAACATGTGAAAGGTCCCAAGTTTTTTAAGGACAAATTCCCAGAACACTTTCCTAAAGCTCTAAAAGGACTGCAGACAGGTACATATACACATATATACATATATATGTATAATGTTTTAATTATTTTCTTTTAAGAAAAGTATTTTTGGCATTGGAATGCTTTTTCTTGTTCATGGCAGAATGCAAAGGGATTTTTAATGTGAAAGCAATTTATATGTTTGTGGGGTGTTTTTTTAATAGAACCTTTCTTGTAACTGAAGACAAAACACCTGCATTTTTTCACTAAAAATATTTTCAGGGTGTCTCTTAAATCAGGTAGCCCTCATTTCAAAAGCAGTGGGCTACTAAGAGCACCAATTTTCATTGTGTTGTGCCAAGACAACATGAGCAGTCATATGCTGCAAGTGGTTACACTGTGCTGCATATGATGCATGCTACAGTGCATATAATAGCTAAGCATGCACATTGTTATGAACAGCTAAGCTAGCACATGGAGTCCTTCACATGTGGCTGTTTGAAAGAGAAATGCCACTCGTGCGAATCTCAGTTACGGAGAGTCACTGACATTAATTAGAACTCCTTGACAGGGGGAAATGTGAACAAAGTCGGAATTTTGCTGATAAAAAACTTGGGACCTTTCTATGGGAAATTCACTGTTCTCCTAACAATGTAAAATATATCTCAACAGTAAATTCTTGGGGCTGTTTCCCTCGTCATAATTTGGCTCTACAATAACAACAGCAAAAAAAAATTTCCAGGGAGAAAAAAAAAATTGGAGGTGTATTCTTCAGTGTACCATACAGGAACATGACATAAGGGACAATATTCTTCTGCTTAGAAAGGGAAGAAATAGAGAGGAGACAGTCAGCCCAGCAAAAAAGCAGTATTTAGCATCTCTTGCTTTGAAGAGGTGCTTGGATTTTATGCTTATAAGCATAAATTTACTTGGAAAAGGCAGTTTCTTGCTGAGGGAATGAAGATCAATTGAGCAAATTGTCCTTTGCTACTTCACTAAATAAATTAAAAGCTTGGTCACTGCTTTCAGTAAAACTGAAATTCACCTGTACTGGCAGGCCAAATGTGTGCGGACACTGGAATGGAGTGGGCAGAGGGGATAAACACAACATTATCTGCCAGTTAACCAAGGTATTGAATTGCTTTGGATAAAAAAGCTCCTCTTTTTCCTGCCTGTTTTTGAGAGTAAGTGAATGTAAAGGTTGATTTGGGTTTTTTTATCCACATACACTCCATGTGGATATACATACTATCCACGATACTGAGAAACAGAAGGGCAGGCCGTATCAACTTCCTCATTTAAAAGCAACTGCCTGCTAAGCCACTCATAAATTTATCTTAGTGCCTGCCTGACAGTTGAGCTAAGTGCAGGTAAGCATAAGAGAGAAGAGGCTGAAAGCCTCCAAAGACAGGAGACATCTGACTGAAAAGCAATTTTCTTTCCTCAGGAGTGCCCACAGTTGCCTTCTTCCCTGGATCCAGGGAAAGCACTGTTTCTTGTCCCCAGCTTCCCCACATGGGGCGAGGGATATGACTGACCTTTCCAAGTGTCATTTTTTACTGCTGTTTGCATGTTCTTTGTTGAATGTTCCCTGGATAGTGTGGGAGGATGATATTAAGAAATAGCAGCAAATGATTGACCCTAGCGTACTGTGTTGGAAGTGTAATGGTTTTGGAGAAACCAAGGGTAAAGAGTTTCAAACAAGGAGTGCCATCATTTGTAACATGCAGGCGGCTCCAGAAGTCCCTTGTGAAGACACATGCACAGGTGGAAATTGCTGCCCAGGTACATGGATCATTCCTTCTCAACAATTCAAGAAGCTGGCCTTTTGAACTCTTGACAGCAGTTAAATTTCAGTCTCTGGGTAGATTGATCCAGGAGCATTTCTGGCAGCAGGTGGCTTTTTCTTCTAAAAGGTGAAGTGCAATGCTTTAGATCAAAGATGGCGGGATGCAAACGTTACTTGTACAATTCCACTGGAGGAACTCAATGAGCATGTTTAAGAATTCAATTAGTGCTTTGTTTCATTGACATGATCTCCCTATACCCTTGAGAAATCTGATCTGTGGATTGAGTGTTTCTTTGCAAGCTTATGAAATTAAAGCTGCTGTGAGCAAAGAGAATAAAAAACAGAGCTTGGAATAGAGGGATTCATTTAGTCTGTTCTTTAGAGTGGTTCCCATGCCACTTGGTTTCATCTCAAATGTTTTCTGCCTTCTACTTCAGCTTCATTATGCAGTTTTAGGACTCACTTCTGCTATGTGAAAACATGGTGTAAAGTGCTTAGAGAAGAAAAAATTGCTCCACTTATTTTTACTTATCTCAAATCCTTCAAAAGGTTTTAAAAGACTTCTTAAAATACCAACAATCCTCCCACAGTCATTAAAATTCTTCTGTTGCTGGCAGCCTCTGCTCCAAGTAAATCCTCTTGAGGGTCAAATGCAGTGGTGTTTGTTTCAGCAGTTGCAGTGGTGGAGTGTTGTGCATTAAAATGAATATAAATAATGAACTCACCTGCAGGTCAAAGAAAATGCTTTGATTTTTCAGTGAAGAAGAATTTCAACTCCCTGTTACTATCACATTTAAAGAGGCATTGGTCTGCAGAGGTGTTTGTCACAGCACTTACATATAAAGTTGAAAATGCACTCTGTGTTTGACACGCGTTGCATTTCTTGCCAACCACCATGTCCTCTGGGATCTCTTGATTGCTCACCAGGATGCTCAGTCCTGGGCAGATAGCTGGCATGAGGAGGAAGTGCAGATCAGTGAAGCACCTTTTCAGTGATTCCTGAAACCAAGCACACCTGTCTGACCATAGTAACACAGTAATGACAAGTTTTCAAATTGTTGCCCCAAGATCTACTATTGATTGTTTAACTCTCTCTTTCCAAACAAGTCACAGCTGTGGCATGACTTAAATAAGCTGGCAGCAATGGACTGGTCTAGATCAGTCACCTGTCCAGCCATGTCTGCTTCAGAAAATATCCCACTTTCATCTCTGGTTTTCTTCTCTTGGAGGATTTTCCAAGAAGTCTTTCACCCTGCTCTTGTTTTCTATGTCTGTGGGAGGCAAAAGGAAGTTGATATAACAAAACACAGTAACAAAACAAGAAACAAAAAATAAGTAGCAACAAAACAAGGAAATTAAACTATGCTGCTGTCTTCTGAGACATATGGAAATCCAACCCACTGATAAGCTGCTGGCATTTGAACAAGAGAGCTTCTATGAAATGTTCCTGTTTGCCTGTGATAAACTTCTGATAAGCAGAAGTCTATGTGGGAGACTCAGGAATCTGTTCATTTGTTTTCCTGTTTAAACAAGACCATGTTTATAGCTCACAAGCATGGATAAAGCCAGTGAGGTTTGAAAAAAAAAAACAAACAAATTGGTGGTAAGTGCACTTACTGTGAATGCTTAGAGGTTGTATCCAGTACAATAAAGTATTGGAGCGTGCAAGAAATACCCTTTGTTGGGAGAGCTGGTACTTTGGTTGTGGAGGGGAATCTCTCATGAAAGTGTATCTGTGTAGAGGCACAGACTGATCTGTTTCAGGAGTGAAGAACAGACAATGAAGGGACAGAGCTTATTTCATTCGAGTCAGTTATTAATTAACTTTGATCCCTATTTCTACCTGCCTGTCTTACTTCATTTCAAATCCACATTTGGCTTATCCTTCTTTCTCTGTAGAAAAGCTTTATTGCACAGAGAAACCTACTGCTTCTTTTCTCTCTCCCTCTTCTTCCCTTTCTTCCTCTTCCCATCTCCTTTCTCCTCCCATTCCTTTTTTTGCTGTGCACAGACATGTTTTCTCTAGATTGTGTCCCCAGTTCTGAGCAACCTGTTCTAGTGGGAGGTGTCCCTGCCTATGCAGGGGGTTGGAACTGGATGATCTTTGAGGTCTCTTTCAACCTAAACCATTCTATGATTCTATGATTTAAACGTAGAAGGTCATAAAATGACTAAACCAAAGCTGCTCGGCTTATATATAGAAATGAAGCTGTCCACACCGGGAGATTTGCAAAGCCATAGGAAAGAGGAAGAGCTGGGGGCAAAATAAATAAATTATTATATCTGTGCTGTTTGAGCACAGCTGGTTTAAGACTCTATGCTAATTCCTGTTTTACATTTGAAGAGAAGAGGTCTTAGGTGAAGTTCTGATTCACCCCCTGCCTTCCTTTAGAGAACTTAAACACTTACATACTTAGAGAAGCCAAGCATCTGCCTAAGAAAAATAGCAGAAACTTGTCATTCCTAAGGTAAATTACATTACTAATCACCTGAGGCTTTACTAAATAGAAAACTATAAGGAAGGAAGAGTTTCTTTTTTTTTTTTTTCCTTTCCTTAAATCCTGGTGACTCATGACAAATGCCCTAGTGCCGGGCTTTCGGTGGTATGGCATGTGTAAAGTGCAGCAGCCCTGCAGAGCTCGATTGCTGGACATAGCATGCAGAAAGCCAAGATACACAATTGCTAAACAAATCAGGCCTGCTGAAAAACGCATGGCAATGCCTCTGGAATTCTTTGTTTGAAGCCCCAGATCAGCATTTTCTGGCAAGGTTTCGCTGTTTATGTGACGATCTGCTAACATTAAATACACAACACATGCAGCGACGCAGGATGCAGCCCCAGCACGCAATAAGCAGCATGCAGAGCAGGAGCTCCGAGGGCAAGGATGATGACACCCAGAGTCCATGGTCTACTCCCCAGCACTGGGCATGGCGCTACTCACATTCTGCTTTGCACTTTTTGAGGTCTGCCTCTTCAGGCCAGGTGTGGCTGGGTGAAGAGGACTGCTGCAGGAGCAAATGTGACTACTTTTGCCTAAAACCTTTTTAACCACTTAGCCTTTGTGTGGTTCTGCATCTGATGCTCCCTACTGTAGTTGTTGCATGATCAAGCCCTTGATCATTTTATCAAGCCCAACAAGGCTTGCTTGTTTCCCATCCAAAGAGCCCCTCCAGTTCCTCATTTGTGTTGCTTAAAGGTAGGAAGGCTGTGCAGAGAGATGACACAGGATGGGTTGATGAGCTGAGGTCAATTGTATGAGGTTTAACAAGTTTGTCGAGTCCTTCACTTGGGTCACTACAACCCTATGCACCACTACAGGCGTGGGGAAGAGTGGCTGGAAAGAAAAGGACCTGGGGGTGCTGGTAGACAGTCAGCTGTGCGCTCAGGTGGCTAAGAAGGCCAGCAGCATCCTGGCCTGTGTCAGGAATGTGCCCTGTACTCAGCACCAATGAGGCTGCACCTTGAATAATGTGTTCAGTTTTGGGCCCCTCACTACAAAAAGGACATTCAGGTGCTGGAGCTTGTCTACAGAAGGGCAACACAGCTGATGAAGAGTCTGAAGAACAAGTCTTGTAAAGAACAGCCAAGGGAATGGGTATTGCTTTGCCTGGAGAAAAGGAAGCTGAAAGTAGACATTATTGCTCTCTACAACTACCTGAAAGGAGGTTCTAGTGAGGGGGGCATTGGTCTCTTCTTCCAAATTAAAAGCATTAGGGCAAGAGGAAGCAGCCTGAAGTTGCACCAGAGGAGTTTTAGACTGGACATTATGGAAAAACTCTTCCTCAAAATTAAGCATTGGAAAAGGCTGTCCAGGGAGGTGGTAAAGTCACTGTCTCTGGAGATATTTAAAAGATGTATAGATGTATAGACCTGTTTAGTCTGGAGAAGTCTGTTCAGTCTGGAGAAGAGGAGGCTCCGAGGTGACCTTCTTGTGGCCTTCTAGTATCTGAAGGAGGCCTACAAAAAAGCTGGGGAGGGACTTTTTAGAATAGCAGGTAGTGACAGGACTAGGGGGAATGGAGCAAAGGTGGAGGTGGGGAGATTCAGACTGGATGTGAGGAGGAAGTTCTTCACCATGAGAGTGGTGAGACCCTGGAATGGGTTGCCCAGGGGGTGGTTGGGGCCACATCACTGGAGGTGTTTAAGGCCAGGCTGGATGAAGCTGTGGGCAGCCTGATCTAGGGTAGGGTGTCGCTGCCCATGGCAGAAGGGTTGGAACTAGATAATCCTTGTGGTCCCTTCCAACCCTGACTGATTCTATGATTCTGTGATTCTATGCTGTGGTACACAGTTTAGTGCTGGCCTTGGCAGTGGTTAGGTTTATGATTGGACTCTATGATCTAAATAGTTTTTCCAAAATGAATAATTCTATGACTCTATGGGAAATAAATAAATTCAGTGCTTAGAGAACAGAGAAGTGAAAAATTTGAGGGAGGGAGGCACAGCACAGGGGAATACTCCCTGCCTTCTGTGCAGGATTTGGTCTATGACCCTTTCAAAGGCTTTCTGGCAATTTCAGGAATGGATCTTAGATTGTGGGATTTTTCTTCTCAGAAAGAACAATGCCCTTTTCATGGAATTATGGCTGCTTTTTTTTTTTTTCTGATGGAAGACTTTGTTGTTTTAGGTGTATTTCATTTATCAAGAGCACAAGAGGCCAACTGAAATATGGAGAAGCTTTCCCATTTCCCACCCACACTCAACACAAAATTAAACTGTTTCTATATAAATGGTGTTTTACCACTAAGAGATTGAAGGATGCTTCAAGGACTGGCATAGGCTGTGGTGGTGGTTTTTTTATTTGATTATTTTGGTGGGGTTTTTGTTGTTGTTGTGATTTGGTTTTTGGTTGATTTTTAAATGGGGGTGTGGGGGGAGGGGAGTGTTGTTTTGGTGGGGTTTTTGTTGTTGTTGTGATTTGGTTTTTGGTTGATTTTTAAATGGGGGTGTGGGGGGAGGGGAGTGTTGTTTTGGTGGGGTTTTTTTTACTTCTCTGTTTTTCAAGAGTTCGTGATATCTGGATATTTTAATGCTTGCCCTGCCACAGATTTTTGAAGTTTGTACATTCTTCTTGTCCTCAAGTGTCTCTTTGCAATCCTGCTTTTTCAAAATATGTAAACACTCCTTAGTTCAAGGGAGTTACTCAAAAATGTGCTTGGTTTGAGATAGCCCAGCTGCTGTTGCCTTCCAGACCCCCGTCCTGTTTGCTCACACCGAGGTCTGATTTTGAGCTACAGCTAGATGCTAGCAAGTGACAATTACTTTGTTTAGAAATTCTTGTGTCAGGGGAGATGCCAATGTCACGTGCATGCCCTTAGAGCTAAGACATTATGCTGCAGGCAAGCCAGCTGCCCTGGTGGCACTTCGTAAAGAGGCACATTAGGGAACCAGATTATCCTGAGCTGGACTGGGTTAAGGGTTTGAAAAAAGCCTTTGTTTTATGTCTTGAAACATCATTTTTACATCTTATCAAGGCCAAGCTTAGAGGTGAGTTGTTTAGTCTTCAGATCACCTGTCCTTTCCCCTGTTGTTCAGAGGTACACACACTCCTGTCCATGGCTCTCCTACCCACAGTACTGTCAGTGGAAAGAGTGGTGGGATGAGGAGTGCAAGACCTGGGACAGGTGTGGGGGCAGAAAGAGGAGAGGCTCTGTCAAAGGGCTCGAGAATGGCCCAGAACTGTTGTGTGGGCTTCTAGACCCCAGGCTTTTTGGTGCTGGCCATTGGAGGTGGCCAACAAAATGCAGGGGAGGAGGATGCCAATGACAGCCGAGACTACAATGAGGAAGATTCTAAGCCCATACCTTACAAAATGGTTAAAATGTGGTCCTGTGCACATCTGTAGAAATCTGATTCTTGTAATTACTTTTACTTGTGGCTCTTCTGCCCTTCCCACATCACTTACCTTGGGTGTCCAGGCTGGGACATCCCTCTGGGGGCATACAGTACCCAACAAAAGGTTTCAGGTTGCTGGCTGAAGGGTCATGTGCTCACAAGCAGGTCTGGTGATAGCTTTAGTTCTGTAAATGGCAACCTGTCTTGCCTATGACCACTTCCCTCCTCTGCTGGTTCAGAGGATTTCCCCATTTTGGGAGAGGAAAGATCTTTTTTAAGATCCCAGATTCAGCAGCCTGGGAGGGGCCATTGAAGGTGAGCTGGTGAGTATTTTGGCAAAATGGCTGCAAGGAAGGACAGCCTTGTGCAAGGGAAGAGATGGCCAGGTGGGGACATCTGGGCATGGACACATCGAGCTTGCACAGACCTGTGGCAGCAGGAATGTGTGCTGGAAACAGAAGATTCTGACAGTTCAGAAGCACTGATCTGCCTTCTGGGTTGTCATTCCTCAAAAAACGTAGCTTGGGGGTGAATAAAAAATAAAGAAAAAAAAAAGGCACAAAAAACCCCACACTACAAAATGTCTGGAAATCCATTTTTACAGTCCTCATAGTTAAAAGCACAATCCATCCACACCAAATCTACCAGAGGGAGTGCACAGGAAAGAAAAGCAAGAAATGGGGCCCTCAACTGTCAGACCTCTTTTCTTGTCAGCTGGACACATGCTTAGTGTCAGTGCTGTGATGTCTATTTTCGTCTGGGAACACCAGGCAGATTTAAAGACTCCTTCTAAGTGCACAAATAAAACACAATTGCAACACAAGCAGTAATTTCACTTAGACAAACTCCACAAAATCTTGCAGGATTAGAAGACTTCCACTTAACAGTGGGTGAATTGTTTTTTATTCTTCTTCTTTTATATTTCTATGCAGAAAACTGACAGGCTTTTTAAAAAATATATTTTAAAGTGAACAAGGTGCTGCAAAATCCTGGAAAAACACAAAGAACAACTATAAAGGGAGAAATCAATATTTATATTTTTTGTGTGTTATGATTGGTTAGTTGGTTGGTTGTTTTGTTTTGTTGTTTTTTTTTAATTTCCATCCATAGATGACAGCTTCCTTTTCTAAAACAGACCATGTAAACCAGCTGCTATAGAAAGATTGCAGTCCTTGAGAACTGCCCATGCCATCTTATGAATCTGATCTGTGCTTAGTGAGCTCAGGGAAGGGTACATGGTTGGGGAAGTTTTGTTCACCTTTCTCAGTTTCTATCCTGTCGTGGCTGTAGTGGTGCAGAGGAAGGCAGGGACCAAAGGGGCTGTGGAGGGGAAGGGGAATGCCCATGTCTCACCAGGGAGAGAAGTCAGACTTGGAGAAATAGAAGGGAAAGGACAGCTGTGACAGGAGAGCCTTGGCAGGGGCAGCAGCCACAGGTAAGCCACACGGCTGTGTTGCAAGAGACACAATAAAAGATGTTTGTAAGTAGTGATACAAAATGGAGCCAGGCTGGACTAAACTCTTCCCTGCCTTTAGCCAAAATTTAGACAAAATCTCTGTTCGGGATACATCAGAACCCCACTAGGTTGGGATGGAGGGAATTATAATGATTCCATAATGTGGATAATAATAATTGCACACCTGGCCCAGAAAGCAAGGATATAAATTTTGCCTGGGCTGAGGCTTTAATGGCTGTTTTCAGGAAATGTCAATTGCAGTGCTCCACAATGAATTCAGGATGGTCTCCTTAGCACTGACTTTTAACTCCTACTCCATGGCTGTAACTCAGCCAAGAAGGATGTGTCAAAGAACATATATGGCTTTGTTGCTATGAAAGGGTCGTCCCAGGAACGTGGAAAAAATTACAGCTCTGCCTCTCCAGTGGCTTCCAGCCAGTGGACATTTCTAGCTTGCACCATCTTGCAGGGAGGTTGAACTGTGGCAGCAGGAGGTGTCCTGCAGTAGATACTATTGACATTATTTATTCACGTTCCATGTTACAACAGTCTTTATGATTTTCTTTCTCTCCAGCATTTGAATAGCATTTTGGAGGTTTCCTACTGAGCTGTGGCCAAACTACACATTTTATTAATAAGCAGACACCAGGTAGTGGTGTAAGAAAAAAACATCAAAGTCATCAATGCAAAATTCAGGTTGCTACTTTTTCTACTGTACAGTGCTATAAAAGAAAGCCTTCACAGCACAGATGTAGTTATTTTGACATTAGTGCTCTGTGCCTATACTTGCAATTCTAGCATTTCCCCAGAGAACTCACACAGATGAAGAGGCATAAAGTTTTGGTAGAATACTTTAGCTGAAGCTCAAAAGGACTTTTCTTTCTAAGTGCCCTAAGTTGCACACAGATGTGGTTCCATTCATTTTGCTGAGTACCATGGAATAGACACAACTCTGCTTGGGACAATACATCCATGCTAGTCTACCATTGCTTGTGCCAGTCTAGGTTATTCTGGTTCAGGGACCAGAAGATACTGCACTGGTAAAAGGCACCTTTGTTCCAGTTCCTCATGAAGGTGCAACTCTCAAAGGAAAAACATTACATTCACTCCAGCATGCACCAGTGAAATTTCTCTGGTACAGGCCATGGGCTCGTAAGTAGCTCAGACACTTTTGAAAATATTACTCCTCATCCAAATAAAGTAAAAGAGCAGCCAATATTCAGAGTAAGTGGCTTTGCTAGTAATGTTCCTTAAAGCAACCTCCCACATGCTTCCACCTTCAGCGAGTTACTCTGTAACTGAAAGATCTGGAGATGGTCCAAACAAAACAGTGTGTTTTTCATTAAAAGTTGGNTGACAGTGACACACGTGTGATTTTAATAAAGAAAACCATGACTTCATTAGTTAGTACTGTGCGCGAGTCAAGCACAGAATGAAAAACAAAGCAGATCCACACATCCATCAAAGAATTGCTCATCAATAAAGCTACGTGAGCCCTTGCAATCACACCACCAGGCTGGGTGGGCTTCTGCCCCCTCCTTCTTTCCTAACCATCCCTAGACCATTGATGGTTGGATTTAACCCTACAGCCAGCAGTGGAGTGCTGTGCTGAGAAGCTCTGTGGCTGTGGTTCCTGTGTGAGCCCCTCTCCTGGGGCTCAGTGGCCATGCATGAAACCACCACATGAAACGATGCAGTGGTTTGGTCACTGTGCCATCCTGTGCCTTCCCTTCTGTTTTTGCCTGCAACACAGTAATCCACAACACGGTCAACAAATGCAAGGAGTCATTAGAAGAAAGAGCAAATACAGCCAGCTGAATGAAATACTGTGCCAAGTCTCCCCAGATGGAGGTGATGTCTGGCTCTGCCACAGCCTGCATATGACTAAGCAATTTCCCCTCAATATCTGATGTTTCCATTTCAGTAAGGGGTAATAGGTTTGTTCTCTCTGCTCCCTTTCCACCCTGAATTCCACCATATGGCAAATGCCTCTTCATCGTGTATTTTTGCTGAACCCAGAGCAACAAGTGAATATCTCCATGAGAGAGCATTTCCACCAGGAAATGAGACCATTTCTGGTGCAGAACCTGATTCCCTCAGTTGAGCAACTCAGTCACCCAGCTGACTCACTGTCAACTCAGGCATGAGCTGATTAGTAATGTACTTACCTCACTCTTGGAGAAGAACTTGGACAGGAAAGCAGAAAGAGGGAATTACATCAGAATGCAGTTGGACACCAGAAACTAGTAATGAAGAAGGCAAAATATACATTCAATGAGGATACTCCAAAAGGAGAAATGTTAGAAAAGGTAAATATAATGGATTCATTCTAAAGGTAAAAAATTCCATGCAGTTTAGATTTGCTGAACCACTGCCAGAGGACTGATAGGACTGCAGCACTGGAGATGAGGAAGCCATTAAAAGACCTACTGAAAGGTAGGATTCTGAAGCAGTGCCCTGCAGGAAATGGCTGTATTTCCTGAAAGCCTGGAAAGGCTGAGTTAGTCAGCAGGTTTATCTTTCAAAGAACCTCAGATCCTTACGGTTGCTAAG
>VWZI01004616.1:0-17886 GCA_013396835.1 Psilopogon haemacephalus
GCAGATCACTGCAAACCCACTACAAGGGGAGACCTCATTGCTTTCTACAGCTATGTGACAGGATGTTGTGGAGAGTCTGCTGCTGGTCTCGTCTCACAAGTAATTGGAGACAAAGGAAAGGGAAATGACCTCAAGCTGAGACTGAGTTTAGATTGGACGTTAGGAAAAAAGTTTTCACAGAGTGAGTGGTCAGGCACTGGAATGAGCTGCCCAAGAAGGTGGTGGATATGCTTAAGGGTCGTTTGGATGTGGTGCTTGGGGATATGGTTTAAGGTGAATCTTGTAGATTAGGGTTATAGGTTGGACACTAATGCAAGGAGCATGGGGAACAAACAGGAGGAATTACAAATATTGGCAAGTCTTCAGAGTTATGATGTCATTGGCATAACTGAAACATGGTTGGATGTATCTCATGACTGGAGCGTAGGGATAGATGGGTATAGACTTTTCAGGAGGGACAGGCAGGGGAAAAGAGGAGGGGGTGTATCTCTCTACATCAATGATAAACCGGAATCCATGGAGCTCAACCTGAGGATATCCAACACCAAAACAGAGAGCATATGGGTGAAGGTTAAAGGGAAGGCACGGGAAGGCAAGGGAAGGGGACATCATAGTAGGAGTCTGCTACGGACCTCCTGATCAGGAAGGTAAAGCAGATGAGGCTCTTTACAAACAAATAAGAGAAGCTTCACACTCACAGGCCCTGGTACTCATGGGGGACTTTAACCACCCTGACATCTGTTGGAAGGACAACACAGCAGAGCACCAGCAATCTAAGTGGTTCCTGGAATGTATTGATGATAACTTCCTGTTTCAAGTGGTAGAGGAACTGTCCTGGTATGGGTGTGACAAACACCCTAGAATTCATCCAATCCCTGGGGTCTCTCCTCCTCCTCCTGTCCAAGGTCCAGNTAGAGAAGCGGCAAGATTAATCCCCTTCTCTCTCTCTCTCTCTCCCCCTATCCGGGCTAAGTCGGTCTTTTCCCTTCTTCCCGTCAGGTTCGGGAAGGAGCGCGGTTTTCCCCTCGCGCCCTGCGGGCATTTATAGGCACGATCGGGATCTATTTTATATGTAACCTCTCTGTTTTCTAAGTTCTGACTGTTAAATTGTTGCACCTGACGTTTTGAGCAACTCGTGCGTTTGTTTTCTGCTGACCGCAAACCAAAAGAATCTCGGGGGGCACCAGGACCCCCCTCCACAGGATATCGCCCCTAATTAAACGATATCTCGTGACAGGAACCCACAAGAAAAGGTGCTGTGCTTGACCTAGTCCTCACCAACAAGGAGGGGCAGGTGAGTGAAGTGAAGCTGAAGGGTAGCCTTAGATGCAGCAACCATGAAATGGTAGAGTTTAAGATCCTCAAAGCATCAAGGAGGGTACACAGTAAACTCACCACTCTGGACTTCAGAAGAGCAGACTTCAATCTCTTCAGCAGGTTGCCATAGGAAAAAAACTCTGGAAGGAAGGGGGGCCCAGGAAAGCTGGTCATTGCTCAAGGATCACCTCCTTCAGGCCCAGGAGCAATGCATCCCAGAAAAGTGGGAGGCAGGTAAGAATGCAAGGACGCATGCATGGATGAATGGAGAACTCCTGGACATGCTTAGACGCAAGAAGAAAGCCTACAGAGAGTGGAAGAAGGGACAGGTAACCTGGGACCAATGCAAAGATGTTATTTGTAGAAGCAGAGGTCAGGTTAGGAAAGCTAAAGCACAGCTGGAGTTGAATCTGGCTGGGGACATTAAGGGCAACAAGAAGAATTTCTTCAGGTATATCAGTGAGAAAAGGAGGACTAGGGCGAATGTGGGACCCATTCAGAAGGGAAATGGAGAGCTGGTGACAGGGGACATGGATAAGGCTGAGGTGCTCAATGACTTCTTTGCCTCAGTCTTCAGCAGCAAGCGCTCCAGCCACAATGTCCAAATTCCAGAGGGCAAAAGAAGGACTGGTGGAGTGAAGACCTGCCCACTGTAATTGAAGATCATGTTCGTGAGCACCTAAGTAACTTGAAAGTTGTGGTGGTTTAAGCAGTTACCTGCCCCCCCAACTTTTATAAACCCCGTCTAGGACTCAGGAACACTGGAAGTTAATAAATGAAGCTTTATATTTACAGCAATGCACAATATACAAGCAAATATTTACAAGGTATAACAGATATTTACAGATATATACAATGAAAAGGTAATACAGACATCACCCCCCTCCCAGAGACCAAAATCCACAAGAGAGGGGTAACCAACCANTATGGCAGACTGGCGAAGTTCCTGCTGACTGGAAAAGGGCAAACATAACACCTATCTTCAAGAAGGGAAAAAAGGACAACTCTGGGTACTACAGACCAGTCAGCCTCACCTCAGTGCCTGGCAAGATCATGGAGCAGATCCTCCTCAAGGCTCTGCTGCGGCAGATGGAAAACAAAGCAGAGGTGTCTGATGCCAACCAGCATGGCTTCACCAAGGGCAAATTATGCCTGACTAATTTGGTGGCTTTCTATGATGAAGTCACAGCAGCAGTGGACAAGGGAAGGGCAATTGATGCCATCTACCTGGATCTAAGAAAGGCCTTTGACTCTGTCCCACATGACACCCTGGTCACCAAGCGGGAAAAACATGGACTTGATGGGTGGAGAACTCGCTGGATAAGGAATTGGCTGGATGGCCACACACAGAAAGTAGTGATCAACAGCACAATGTCCACCAGGAGATCAGTGACAAGTGGTATCCCTCAGGAGTCAGTGCTGGGACCAGTGCTGTTTGACACCATTGTCAGTGACATGGACAGAGGAATTGAGTGCACCCTCAGCAGGATTGCAAATGACACCAAGCTGTGTGGCACAGTCGACTTGCTAGAGGGCAGGGATGGTATCCAGAGGGACCTGGACAGGCTGGAGAGGTGGGCCCAGGCCAACCTCATGAAATTCAGCAAGGCCAAGTGTAAGGTCCTGCACCTGGGTCGTTACAATCCCAAGCACAAATACAGGCTGGGTGGCGAATGGCTGGAGAGCAGCCCTGAGGAAAAGGACCTGCGAGTCTGGGTGGATGAGAAGCTCAACATGAGCTGACAGTGTGCACATGTGGCCCAGACAGCCAACTGTGTCCTGGGCTGCATTAAGAGAAGCATGGCCAGCATGGCAAGAGAGGTGATTCTCCCCCTTTACTCTGCTCTCCTGAGACCCCACCTGGAGTACTATGTGCAGTTCTGGAGCCCCCAGCACAAGAAGGACATGGAACTGCTGGAGAGAGTCCAGAGGAGGGCTATGAAGGTTCTCAGAGGGCTGGAGCACCTCTGCTACAAGGACAGGCTGAGAGAGTTTGGGCTTTTCAGCCTGGAGAAGAGAAGGCTTCGAGGAGACCTTATAGCAACCTTCCAGTATCTGAAGGGGGCCTACAGGAAGGCTGGGGAGGGACTATTCACAAGGTCTTGTAATGACAGGATGAGGAGGAATGGGTTTAAAGTGGCATAGGAGAGATTAAAACTGGATGTTAGGAGGAAGTTCTTCACAGTGAGGGTGGAAAGACACTGGCACAGGTTTCCCAGGGAGGTTGTGGTTGCTCCCTCCCTGGAGGTGTTCAAGGCCAGGCTGGATTAGGTCTTGAGCGTCCTGATCTAGTGGGAGGTGTCCCTGCCTATGGCAGGGTGTTGGAACAGGATGATCTTCGAGGTCTCTTCTAACCTAAACTATTCTATGATTCTATGATTCTATGATCTTGAGGGTCTTTACCAACATGTATGTTTCTGTGTATCTGTGACAACCTCCCAGTTTTATGTTATCTGCAAACTTACTGAGAGTGCTTCAATCTTATCCAGGTCATTGATAAAGATCATTGATAAAGACAGTCCCCAGTGCTAAACCCTAGGAGGCACCACTGATGATTGGGTTCCAGTCGGACTTAACTCCATTCCTCACCACTCTTTCTGCCCAGACATCAGCCAGTTTTCTATCCAGGGCAGAGAGCAACGAGCCAAGCCTCATGACAGGAGTTTCTGAAGGACAATGCTGTGGAAGACAGTGTCAAAGGCTTTACTGAAGTCCACATAAAAGCAATGGGGGTAGATGGGGAAGAGCAGAAATTATCACAGGTTTCTGTGACTTCAGACTGGTGCCAGTTAGCACCAAATGTATAGTAATAATTACATAAATAGTTAAAGTAATTCTGGTCCTCTGGTTATTCCTTGCTTGGTCCTATGAAAACATAACAATCATAAGTACAGTAGTACAGAAATGTTGCCTGTATACACTAAAAAAATTAATTAAAATTGCTGTGGAAACTATAACTTTCATTAACCACTGTAAAGTATGTTAATATTAACCAATCCCTTTAGATACTTGATACTGAATGTTTAACACTAAATTTCCTGCTATTACTTTGGCTATAACATTTCCACAGTTCTTTTCTTTTTCTTTTTGTCAATAAATTTGGTAAGTTTTGTGGTATAAGGACACAGGCAGAATTTCTGATAATTGTTTTCCATTTCTTAATACATAGTATTTTAGAGGCTATTTTTTTTTTTTTTTGCAGTTCCACATGCTGTTGCTGTGAATCGCATTTCACTGATGGTCAAGAAAAACTTGGAATTACAAACAATGAATTTTTTTTAAAAAATCAAATCCACCAGATGTTTTAAACATTTCAGCACCTCACAGGATCACAGCATGTTAGGGGTTGGAAGCAACCTCTTGAGAGCTTCCAGTCCAAACCCCCTGCCACAGCAGGACCAGAGAATCTAGTGCAGGTCACACAGGAACACATCCAGACAGGGCTGGAAAGGCTCCAGAGAAGGAGACTCCACACTCGCTCTGGGCAGTCTGTGCCAGTGCTCTGGGACTCTTACAGTCAAAAAGTTCTTGCTCATGTTGAGGTGGAACTTCCTGTGCAGTAGTTTCCATCCCTTGCCCCTTATCCGATGCCAGGGCACAAATGAGCAGAGGCTGTTCCTTCCTGAGCCCCAGCCCTCAGATATTTACAGGCATTGCTCAGATCCCCTCTCAGCCTTTCCCTCTGCAGACTAAGCAGCCCCAGGTCTCTTAGCCTTTCCTTATCAGGCAGTGCTCTAGTCCTTTCAGCATTCTTGTAGCCCTCCCTTGAACTCTCTCCAGTAGATCCCTGTCCCTCTTGAAACACAGAGCCCAGAACTGGATGCAATATTCTGGGTGAGGTCTCAACAGAGCAGAGTAGACACACTCTTCTCGACACACTCTTATTAATGCAGCCAAGGACCCTATTGACCTTATTGGCCATCAGGACACATCCATGTGCCATACAGAACTTTTTCCCATCAGCACTCCTGGGTCCTTTTCCACAGGCCTACTTTCCAACAGATCACCTCCCAGCCTGTACTTGTGCAGTTTATTGTTCCTCCCCAGGTGCAGGACTCTGCACCACTGCGAACCAGGAGACGGGAGACGGTTTGATGCAAACCAATTCTCTCAATTTTATTAGCCTTAGAGTGGGCTTATATACATTCTGAGCCTAATACATACAAGATATCATGCATATGTGGTAAATGCTGATTGGACAAAAACTGTTGTCCACGCATCTGTTTGGCTATAGCTGATTGGTAAGGGCCAGGTGTTCATGCAATTACATAATCGCGGTGGTCAGTTTATGGTTATTGGCAAATAAATGTGTTGTTGTTCTTATGTAACAATTTCCCATTTACTTCTTATGGAAGTTGCTGCTGCTCTCAAGGCCATTTCTCTTCCCCTTTTCAACCTTTCATAACTCTTATGTGATACATCCTATCCTTATTAGGTATCTTGTCCCTCTTTTAGGCATTCTGTTCCCTTTTAGGTATCCTGTTGCCATGGCTTACTGATTTCAATATCCTGATACAACAAATCATCCATATTTAGAGTTCCTACACTGCACTGATCCCTGTTGAACCTCATTAGGTTCCTCCCTGCCCAGCTCTCAGTCTGTCCAAGCCTCGCTGAATGGCCGCACAGCCTCCAGTTTTCTCAGCCAGGCCTCCCTGGAAGTTTGAGTTCAGATGTGTCTGGCTTATTCAGTTACCAAGCCTTACATTTGCATGCATTGCAAAGTGAGATTAAACTCTTTGATCATTATAGGATCTACCTAGAACCACAGCCCTAGCTAATTCTGCTGGAAACTTCCTACAGTAAGAATTTTATTTCAGTAAACTAAATTAGGATATGTAGAAACAGAGGTTACAGTAGTCTCTGTGCTTTCCCCCTAAATTAATTATCCATACACAGTGTGCATCCTTTGTGACCTAACTTAGCCTAGAAACAACAGCAAATAAACTTAAGCTGCTTGGGCTGAAAATGTCTATGTTGCATGTCTACCCCAGGCTGATTTCTTTTTCTTTCAAGTTTCATTTAAAATAGTTTAGCCTACTTTTATAGGACAAAAATACTGTGCTTTATGCTGAAAAGCAGTTATGCTTTGAAGCAAAGGCTGGAAATCAGGATATTAAATGTTTGAGTGTCAAGAATGTGCCTTTTACAACCTCTGTGAAAATCCAAGGAAAGGAAAAAGAAGAGTGAGAGGGCAATCACATCTGCACAGATGGGTGAGCTGCTGGAAGTGTAGCCTTGGGCAGGAGGCAAAAACATACCTTAGTTCTGCCCTTCCCAGGGCAGAAAAACTGACACATTGAGCCTGGGAAGGGTATATCTTCATTCAAAGGAAGTTTGTGTCCTTTTCAGCAATATCAGTGATCAAAAATGTGTCAAGATTGACGGCAGTGCCAGTAAAATTCCCCAGCTTCCCTAAGACATGTTCCCCATGACCCTATTTCCTGTGAAAGCAGCCCTCATGTTCCTCTGTACAGTTGTACTCCATTAATATTGTTGTGCCTACCCAGTGAGAAAATTATCTGTGCTCAAAGCTAAACCAGACACATAAATAAATGTGTCATTTATTTGCTTATGGACACCTAACCTCCAGATAGAAACTGCCTCTTTTTGATAATGGAGACCTCACCTCCAAACTGCCTCTTTTTGTTTATGGAAACTTAACCTGCAGACTTGTATTTTGCTTATGGAGACCTAACCTCCAAACTGCTTCTTTCACTTATGGACACCCAGCCTCCAAAGAGAAAATGCTTCTTTTAAACAGAGAGCCAGCTGATGCCAGTTTAAATGTACGTGAAACTGTGGCCTTGCAGATGCCTTTCAAAGAACCAAAAATTTCATTTTAAGCAGCATTCAACCAGTCTATTCATAATGAAGAAGTAAAGATGAAATGGATGGAATCTTATGCAAAACTAACCTCCTTCTGTTTTGGGAAAACAGTTGAATTGGAGCAAAATTGCCCAGTGAGATATTACCAGCTAAGGAGGTATCATGGAACTGCACCTTCAGATTGTTTTTCTGACACGTCCTCACATATGTGAGGAAGAGGAAAACCCAGTGTGTCATAGCTTCCAAGAAATGTATCCATTAACATAGGCAGAAGAAGATCTGTGAAAACAAAGATCTATCACAGGACTATATTTCCATTGCAGTGTAGATGTTAGAATTATGGTAATACTTTAATTCAAGGTATAACTGCACCTTCCATTTTGGCTTTCTAGTTTTTATTTTAGGGGAAGGAATGATAATAGAATCACAGAATTGACCAGGTTGGAAAAGATCTTTGATGTCGAGTCCAATTTATCATCTATCACCTTCTAATTAACTAAACCATGGCACTAAGTGCCTCATCCATCTCTTTTGAAACACCTCCAGGGATGGTGATTCCAACACCTCCCCAGGCAGCCCATCCTAATGCCAGTCTCTCTTACTGTGAAGAATTTCCTAACATCCAGTCTGAACCTGCCCTGGTGCAGCTTGAGACTTGTCCTCTTGTTCAGTCACTGGGTACCTGAGAGAAGAGACCAACCCCACCTGGCTACAACCACCTTTCACATAGGTGTAGAAAGCAATAAGATCTCCTCTGAGTTTCCTCTTTGCCAGTCTGAACACCTCCATCTTCCTCAGCCTCTCCTCACAGGGCTGTGCTCCAGCCTGCTCACCAGCCTTGGTGACCTTCTCTGAACATGTTCAAGCACCTCGACATCTTTCTTAAACTGAAAGGCCCAGAAACATGTGCCTAAGAGCATGGTAAGAGCATAGGTAGTCAAAATTATTGTAATTACTCCTACCTTTTTCTTACAGTGAAGATACTATGACTGACTTTTTTTTTTTGTGGCTCAGTTTCCTCTGCAGACAATTTCCTTACATTCTTGTTTTCCCTTTCCAGACTAATTCACACACAAAGAAAAGAGGGTAAATGCAAGCCCAAAATAATTATAAAGACATCACATACTGTGTTATGCATCTTAATTTATTCAAATGCATTGCCTTAAAAATGATATGCCTAATAAGATAATGTTATAAGTGGAAAATGTTTGCAACCCTTTCACAGAAAAAAAAATGAGTATTTTAAAATCATCTACAAGCAACATTTGAAGTGTCTTCAGTTATAAGTTTTCAGTGTAAATTTACACATTACTGACTTGTTTGTATTTGCATTAAAAATATCCTCTTACAGTGTAGTCTGATGTGTTCATTTACTGTTTTGTAACATAATGTAGTTGGTTCTCATTATGTTTCTTTTTTAATTATTTAAAGATAGTAAAATGTTTTGTAGTCATACAGCAGAAGACAAGAATTTTGTTCTTTTCTGTGTTTACATACTCCTTCCTTACAAATCTACTCAATCTAACAGCAACCAATACCAATTAAACTTCATTGGACATGAAACAGGCTGAGAGAGTTGGGGTTGTTCAGTCTGGAGAAGGCTCCAGGGAGACCTTATTGTGGCCTTCCAGTATCTGAAGCCAGCAAAACTGGGGAGGGACTTTTTAGGGTGTCAGGTAGTGATAGGACTGGTGGGAATGGATCCAAGCTAGAGGAGAGCAGATTTAGACATTAGGAAGGAGTTCTTCAACATGAGGGTGGTGAGACCCCAGAACAGGTTGCCCAGGAAGGTGGTGGAAGCCTCATAGAATCATAGAATGGTTTAGGTTGGAAGAGACCTTGAAGATCATCCTGTTCCAACCTCCTGCCACAGGCAGGGACACCTCCCACTAGATCAGGTCACTCAAGGCCTCATCCAGCCTGGCCTTGAACACCTCCAGGGAGGGAGCAGCCACAACCTTCCTGGGCAACCCGATCCAGTGTCTTGCCACCCTCACTGTAAAGAACTTCCTCCTAGCATCCCATTTAAATCTCCCCTCTGCCAGTGTAAACCCATTGCTTCTCGTCCTGTCATTACAAGACCTTGTGAATAGTCCCTCCTCAGCCCTCCTGTAGGCCCTTTTCAGGTATTGGAAAGCTACTCTAAGGTCTCCTGGAAGCCTTCTCTTCTCCAGGCTGCAGAGCCCCAACTTGCTCAGCCTGTCCTCAGAGCAGAGCTGCTGCAGCTCTCTCAGCATCTTCATGGCCCTCTTCTGGACTCTCTCCAACAGTTCCATGTCCTTGTGCTGGGGGCTCCACAATGCACACAGTACTCCATGTGGGGTCTGACGAGAGCAGAGTAAAGGGAGAGAATCACCTCCCTTGCCCTGCTGGCAGCGCTTCTCTTCATGCAGCCCAGAACATGGTTGGCTGTTTGGGCCGCATGAGCACGCTGATGGCTCATGTTGAGCTTTTCATCAACCCATACCCCCAGGTCCTTTTCCTCAGGGCTGCTCTCCAGCCACTTGCCACTCAGCCTGTATTTGTGCTTGGGATTGCACCAACCCAGGTGCAGGACCTTACAACATCCCTGGATGTTTTTAAGACCAGGCTGGATGTGGCTTTGATTAACCTGATCTAGTGTGAGGTGTCTCTGCCCATAGCAGGGTGGTTGGAGCTGGATCATCCTTGAGGACCCTTCCAACCCTGACAATTCATTAGTTCTGTGATAATATGTCTGTGATGCAGGCTTAATGCCACAGAGAATATTCAGTTTCACAAGGGTGCTATAAATTTCTGCAATCATGAAGAAAACTAAGCTTAGGTGCTAAGTCTTTTCCAATGTGATTGGCACTTGCACCTTCACACAAGTCCTGCTTTCTGAAGTAAAATTGGTGCAAAAGGGAATCAGATCCCTTAAGCCAATGAGCCAGCAGTTGATCTATTTTAACTGACTCATTGGAGACTTTCTTGGGTTATTCCTTTAGGTGTGTGATAGTTATAGAACATTACATTTTTTGGTAGTTTCTTTGTTCTTATCTAAATGAAAATTAAAGCATAATAGCTGAAAAGAGCCTCTACTTTAATGTACTACAATGATCTAACTTGTAAAGGATCAAGTAGAATTATTCATATGATTTTTTAACAGTATGCAGTTAGCTAAAATATGATTACACACATAAGTGTCTTTTTAAGAGTACACACTTGATCTGTTACTATCAAGGTCACAGGAAACAGCCTCTCCTTTCCCAAGATCTAGTATCACCACCACCAAAAGCAGCAACTTACATTATAATGGCTGTGATCTAACAGCACTTAAATTTTGAGAGTATTCTATATTAAAATCACAGAATCACAGAATGGTCTGGATTGGAAGGGACTTCCAAAGCTCATTCAGTCCCACCTCTCCTGCAGTCAGGAGGCACATACTCCACTACATCAGGTTGCCCACAGCCCTGTCCAGCCTCACCTTCAAGATCTCCAGGGATGGGACCACAACCACCTCCTTGGGCAACCTCTTCCAGTGTTCCACTACCCTCATGATACAGATCTTGTTCCTAACATCCATTCTCAATCTGCTTTGCTCTAGTTTGAAGCCATTGACCCTCACCCTTTCACTGCAGGCCTTTTTAGGCCCTCTTCAGATACTAGTAGGTCACTATTAGCTCTCCTTGGAGCCTCCTCTTCTCCAGGCTGAATACCTCCAGCTCCTTCAGCGTGTCCTTGTAGCAGAGATGCTCTAACTTCCTGATCATTTTTGTGACCCTCCTCTGGACCTGCTCCATCAGGTCCATGACCTTCCTATGTTAAGGATTATAGTAGAGGTTTGAATATTAATTGGCCAAGGCAGGAATTATAAAAATAGAATTATTTTTATTTTCCTGAACCCCCCTCTCCCCCAAACTCTATACAGAACTAGTTAAGGTTTATTTACAGTCTCTAATTCAGTCAGGAGAAATCTTCAAAGGATGTTTATGGACAAATTTGGAGATTTAAGAAAGTCAGAAAACAGAAAAGGCTAAGCTACAAACACAGCTTTCCCCCACTACAAATCAGGCTGAGCAGAGAATTAAGGGAAACAGGGAGGTGAGATAGGAAAGTGGCAATCATCTCTTGCTGAATTCCTCTGCTGGCAGCCTCTCTCAAATGCCAGCAATATCCAATTGTGTGGATATACGCAGCAAAAGTCCAATCAGCTTCCATGAGACAAAGATTCATGGAGCAGCACTGCTTCGGTGGCATGAGAAAAAGACAAACTGCTAGGATATTCCCCAGCTTGGGATGGCAAACAGGAAGTCTGCCTTTGGTGTGGTTTTCTCTCAAGAGAACCTAAAAATTGCCAAGCTTGCAGACCTGCACAGAATGGTGCATAAGTAGGGGACCATCTGAAAACAGGCATGGTGCAAAAATGGGAGCTGTGTAAAAGTGGGAGCTGTCCAAAGTGGAGTGCTACAAAGATGGGAACACTGCAAAGCCAGAACTCTGTAAAGGTGGGAACTTTGTCAAAGCAGGAATCCTACACTTTTCCCCTCACTCTATTTATGCCTTGACCAGACAAAGTGTCCCAGCCAACCACGAGCCAACTCCCAGCATGGGCTTCCACACAAGTCACTATATGTCTGGAAAAGGCACCTTTGCTGTTCCCCCTTTCAGGCCCATGATGAGAGGGAAGCAGTTTTTCATGCCCTCTCTGTTTAAACCTTCGGAGACAGAGGGGATGGGGGCAGAAGGAATTTGGAGTGCTCCACACTAAGGGCTGCTGAGCTGGATGCAGTACTCCAGGTGAGGTCTCCCCAGAGCAGAGCAGAGGGACAGAATCCCCTCTCTCCATCTGCTGGCCATGCCGATTTGGATGCCTCTCAGGCTGCCACTGACCTGGTTATGACTTTCCCTTTTGGGTGGTCTTTTTGGTTAAGTCAGAAGCTAAAAAAGCTTGTAGCCAAACAAGCATCTGCTCAAGGGGAAATGATACTGACTAAAGAAGGGAAGTTTTGCTATCCTTATCTTCTCCACCCAGAGAATTTTGCCACAGGATAATAAGAATGCAAGGCAAGTACTATATTTATTTCTTTTTTTATTCAAGTGATGGGGGTCTTGTTCTCCTTTTAGCTGCATAACATATTTCTTTTTTACACCTCTAAGCCATGGCTATTATTATATTCTTTTTCTGCTCAGAAATGACCTCACTGAAAACTGCATAATAATACTTTAAGGAGAATTAAAACCTCCTAGCTCTTCCTGTGCCCTTGGTTTATGTCAGAGAGCCTCAGCAGCCTGCAAGCTGCTGTAGATGCACACAGAAGCTGAGTAATTATGCCTCTGTTAAATGCAATTCTAAAGAGAGATCATCAGAGATTATTAGGAATTAACTAATCCACAAGATAAGGGCTGTGAATCTGTTTACCATCCAGATGTGAATAAAAACATTAAACAGATGATGATAAATTGCAGCAGCTGTTAAATACTATTGTAAACACTTAAAGGAACAAGTAATTGCAGGAGCAAGGCCCATAGACATCTTGTATTTATACCCTTTGAGCTGAAAGGCAATGACTAAAGGCTGCTAGACTAGAACCTGGTCTCTTTCTTGTAATGGTTGGATATGAATGTGAAATATGATTTTTGAAAATTAATATAGTTTATTAATTTTGTTATGCAGAAACTTGCTACCAACCAGTACTTTTTAATAATAATAGGTTCTTCACATGGTCATGAAAACTTTATACAGAGGGAGATAAACAGGGAATCTGGAACACTTAAGGACATAATTAGCAACAATATAACAAATATTAAACTTGAAACTGGAAAGAGGGAAAAAAGTCTTTGTTCTTCTTGCCCACCTGGGGGCTAGAGAGGCCCCTTTCTGCTGCTAAGGCAGAAGATACTCAGATTCACTTAAGAATTTACAGAATCTTGCTACAGATTTGCTAAGAGGCTTTTGAGTGTTTACACACAGAGTGGTCTCTCTGGATTACCAGGGCTGCATTACAGTATCAGTAGTGCCCAAAGCATGTGGAGGGGTTGCTGCTGGTGGTTTCAAAACCGTTAGAGGCATAGCCTCTTTCCTGCCCTATACCCTTAGGCCAATAATGTAAACAAGATACTGTTGCATCTTGAGTCTCAGTAAAGAGGCAAGGACTGAAAAAAATGTATTTTCTACTATACTTGGAGAGAACTAATCTCAGCTTTGCAAGGCTCAGCTTTTATCACCTTTCCATTACTTTAACTCATCTCAATATAGAGGTGCAGATATGGGAATATATTTGACCCCTCCATTTTATCTCCTTCTTAGTTCTTTTCTTGAGAGAACAATAATTGCTACTGCAGGATCATCAGTATTTGTTCTACCTAAAGTAGGTTTGTCCCAAATGTCAGTGTTTAAATATAGCACACTTATGTCTGGTGAAATAGATCATGACTGCGCAGCATCCTAGCACAAGTCAGATGCTTGACCCAGAGTGTTCCTGTATTTCCAGAGGTGTCTGCTAGCAAAGCACCCTCTCTGATCTGCCCTTCCTCACACCTCTGCTGATTGCTACTGCAAGAAAAGGCCATCAGGAGTTACTCAAATACCAAGGAAAACCCAAAGTCACTTCGTGATCTGTACATTAAGGTTTGAGATTTTCCTGTGAGAGACAGGGAGAAGGGACTGCTGCGAATGATCTCTTGTATGAAGAGGATCAGAGACCAAAATGCCAGAAACTCTTCTGCCTTCTTTAAATGATTTCTACAATCAAAGTTACTGTGTTAAGGTCATCTAAGACTCAAGGAAACAGAAACATTTCTACACATATGCCCCTCAAACTACCTTTTCTGGAGATATTAAAAACCTGCCTAGACGTGTTCCCGTGTGATTTGGTTCCTGTGTGATATGTGTGATCCTGCTCCAGAAGGGAGGTTGGACCAGATGAGATTCCAAGGTCACTTCCAGCTCCTAACCTTCTGTGATTTAGTGTTACACAAACTGCAAAGCAGAGTACCTAGTTATGCAAATGCTTCAGCTCACATCTTCCACTAAACCTGAACTGCTCAGCTGTCAAATGCTGTGGTTATCTTACAATCTGTCAGATTTTCTCTTGTTAAACAGCTAATTACTTTGTCACAGCCAACAGATATGGAGCTGACCCTTTCCAGCCTGAGCAAAAGTGTTTTGGGTTCTTTCTATTCACAGAAAATACAACTGATAAAGCCCTGTGTTTGGAGAAATGCTTTTGCCTACAGAGAGGATACAAACTGTCCATTTCCCTTAAACATAAAGTAACAAAGCAGTTTGCCAGTAAGTTTTGCCCAAAGAGACTTTCCTGGCTGTCACTTCAGGGTGATAGCAGCATTTGGTGCGCAGCTGAGACCAGATGACCACTGAGCCTTGACTTCATCTGCTGTCAGACCCAGGGCGTTGCCTTAACTCCTGAGCTTTCATGTTGATCTTCAATCAACTAGGGCTTCTTCTTGTGATAAACGGGACCTTGAAAGGCACTATGAGAGCTGTCTAAATTTTGCTGATAGTACTAAAACACTAACCAAAAGCAAAAATTAACCTAAATGAAAAAAAACAAAACAAAAACACAAAAAACAAACCAACCAAACAAAAAAACCCCACAAACCCAAACAACAAACTCCAAACCTACAGCAGTAAACACATAGATCTAATGGCAAAGCTATTTGGACCTTGGAAAGAGATGGAAGAACTGCTCTTTACTGGAGTTCAGGTATACCAGAGGTGTTTCTCTTCAGGCAGAAAGGAAAAAAACAAGTTCTTTTTTTCTCAGAGGAATTCTTCCTGAGATTGATAGACTGCTTCTGCACAAGCTAAATTGATTTTTGTTATGCAACTGCACATTAATTTCATGTTGGAGTGAGGGATGTAAGTAAAAAAAATTACCAGCAATACTGATGAAAGCATCCAAAGAAAATCTTAGGTCATAAGCACAAAATTGAGTCAGACCATATGTTCTATAGCAGGGCTAAGGGCATGTTAAAAAGTGCAGGTGAGAAAGAGAAGAAAAATCAGAAAGTGATGTCAGTAATTAATCTCTTTTCTTACTTCCACTGTGTGAAAGAAGGGCTTAAATGAGATATTCTGTGATGAAAAACTTCATTGCTAGAGGAAAAAAGAGACAACAGATCAGATTAGTGCAAAAGGAAAGTTGCAAGTTACATGTTTTTTAGAGTAAAGTTTCTGAATAAGCCTTGAAGTGGAAAATGGCAAACAGGGTACTCCTCAGTTACATGCCCATGACTATGATTTTTTTTTTTCCTTGTCACAGTTTTCCTCTCCTCTCTCTTCATATTAAAGAACTTATGGAAAACATCTTAGATAGAAATAAGACCTAACAGGGGCATGAGAATTGCCTGAGGTAGAAAGCAAAGCTGAACTGTGTCTCTTACACTCATGTGCAAAGACTAGGTAAGACTAAGAAATATTCCTTTTTCTCTCTTAAATGATCTGTAGCAACGTCTCCTGTGTTAACATCCATGAGGCAAGCATGCAGCAAGGGAAGGAATAGCCTTCTTCTGGACAGCGACTCCTTTAATTGTGAACTAAAATACTCAGTCCCATCTAAACTGAAGAGTTTTTAGACCTGAATAGAAGCAGACTTCTATGTGCTTGTAGAAAATTAAGTATGACAATATTAGAAGAGTAAGAGTGGAGCTCTTGGAAAATGTTTAGGGTTGCCATTTAGGATTTTTTATTTTAAATCTCTGGCTTTAACTGATTCAAAATATGAGATGTGTTTTAAAAGAGAGAGACTCTAGTTTCCAAGTACAGAGGTCTTCTAAACTTCTAGAGAGCACAGGCTCACAGGATTTTAGGGATTGGAAGTGACCTCTTGAGAGCTTCCAGTCCAAACCCCCTGCCACAGCAGGACCAGAGAATCTAGTGCAGGTCACACAGGAACACATCCAGACAGGGCTGGAAAAGCTCCAGAGAAGGAGACTCCACAGTCTCTCTGGGCAGTCTGTGCCAATGCTCTGGGATTCTTACAGTCAAAAAGTTCTTGCTCATGTTGAGGTGGAACTTCCTGTGCAGTAGTTTCCATCCCTTGCCCCTTATCCGATGCCAGGGCACAAATGAGCAGAGGCTGTCCCTGTCCCTTCCTTCCAGAGCCCCAGCTCCAAGATACTTAGATGCATTGCTCAGATCCCCTCTCAGCCTTTCCCTCTGCAGACTAAGCAGCCCCATGGCTCTCAGCCTTTCTTCATAAGTTTTGCTACCAGGTTTCATTCTGAAGTTTGTCACCTGATCCCTAGATAGCATTCTCATAAAGCAACTATAAAAGTAAGGACAGAAATCCTACAGCATATACTTAGTTCTTTTAACACAAAAGCAGACTTACTGGTGCTAGACTTAGTAATGTCCAAGCAGAACAGACAGCTTTGATCTTGTTTTGAAAATCAGTGTAGATAATGGGTCTCTGTGTCCATTATGAGGTACCGGATAAACCAAAATAATTTAATGAGTGGGTAAAAAGTATGTCTTTCAAAAAATGGAGGGAAAACAAGAATGTTTTCACATTCCCTCAAGGGTGTGAATAAACAAGTTCATATTTATACAGTTGTACTCAGTGATGTCAGAAGACTGTTTTCCCTGACTGCTCTGGAGTTTTTCTTGTCCTAATCTACACATTAATCCCTGCATCAGGATGGGGAAGGACTCTGGATAAAATCTGAAGGATGAAAAAGTGAAAAAAAAAAAAGGCAAGAACTTCTTACATAAGTGTGTGTTGGGGGTGGGGAAGGTGATCTGCAGGACAAAGTCAGAGATGATTTGTAGATGACCCTGGAATAAAATATATCTTTTAGTGTGCTGCAGGAGCTCTGAGAAAAGGAACAACAACAAAAAAAATTAAAATAGGTGTATAAAAAACTTTTTAAAAATGAGAAATTAAAATAAATGTTAAAGAATAAATGTAACACAAATAAAAATAAATGCGAAAAAAAAGGAAAATAAATGTAAGAGTTAAAATAAATGTAAAAACAATTAATGTAAAAAACTAAAATAAATGTAGAATTTTCTACTGTAAAAAAATAAATGTATGTAAATATAAAATAAATATTAAAATATATGTGAAAAAATAAAAGTAAATGTAAAAAAAAAAAGTTAAAAATTAAAATCTGTGTAAAAAAATAAAAAAGAAAAGAAAACTTTTCAGATCAACAGTCCTTTTATTGATAGTGGTCTTCAAGAGAGAGATCACTTTTCCTCTTGGCCCACCACAATAGAGTCACTCTCTTCACTTTACCCTTCATTAATATCTAGGTTTCTGTCCACATTTTAGGCTTGAATTCATTTTTCCCCAAGAGTTCTTTTACGAAGAAAGTTTTGAAATCAACCAGGTGTCAATTACATTTGAGAAGGTGAGTTTGGCAGAGACATTTTCTGAGAATTGCAATCAAATCTCTCTGGGAACAGATAGGCCACAGCCAAACCTCATGAATCTGCTGAATGGGAGTAAAGAATCTTCTCACTGTCTGCCAGTTTAAGGCTATTTGGAATATTTTAATGACAGAAAAGAGACCATTGATTGTGAAAATAAAATAATAGTAATGTCTATATCACTCATTCATTCTGCTGTGAGATATAAAAACAGAAACATAAATAAAAATTCAGTCAGTCTCTGGCTGTTGCTGCTTCGCTATCTCTGCCTGGACCTGTGTAACCCAATCTTATCTTTTTCCTTCTCACCTCTTGCTGACCTTTCACATCTCACCCTGCATATAAAAGGGATCCTGAGATACACAAAGGTACACAAGAAGGTA
>VWZI01004619.1:970-16177 GCA_013396835.1 Psilopogon haemacephalus
CTAGCTTTTCTCTACCCCTCATGCCATTACTACCATGTGAATTACCACTTGATTTTTCCTTCTTGGCAGACAGAATTTGAATTGGATATGGCCCTTCTCTGCAGAACCCTGGATGCACTATTCTGTTCCCAGGATGCTTCAGGGCAGTGGGTTGAGAACCATCACTTAAACCCCGTTGCTCCCACACTGATCTGTCCCCCCACATCTTACCACATGAGGGTGTGATTACTTTGTCACCCTCCCCCTTCATAACCCGTTTAAAGCCCTGTCAACCAGCCCTGCTATCTCCTCTGTAAGGACCCTCTTCCCTCTTCGAGACAGGTGTCTCCTGTTAGGTGTCAGCAATCCTGGTGTTGTAAAGGCCATACTAATTTTACAGAATCCAAATTTATGGCTGTGACACCATCCACGTAGCCACGTATTAAAAGACTGCACTTGGCTACTTATTCCAGTGTCTCCACCGTCAGCTGGAATAACAGAGGAGAAGACTGTTTGTGCCCCTGAGTTCTGTACCATCCTGTCTGGCAGGTCATAAAATCCTACCAGATTAGTTCAAACCCCTGCTCTCTTCCTCCTGTTGCAGGTCCAGGAGTGGATGGGTGTGAGCAGAACAATGGAGAGTTTGGCCCCAGCAAAGCCCCGAGAGCCGTGTATTTAGCAACACCAAGTCAGGTGTCTTGTGCTGTCCCTCAAGTGCTTTGGTGGACACCTAGGAGCAGAACTTTGAATTCATTGGCCAAAATAATGAATGCTAGTGCCTATTGGCCAGTTTCACTTTCAAAATAGTGTATTTAAGGGGGTGATTTACAGCCATTGCTCCTTTTTCCTGCTGCTTTCCTCTGGGACCAGAGGTCTATTCACAGCTCTTTCACGGCGGCCACGTGTTATGACATTTGCACCAGCAGCCAGTGGCAAGGCAAGATTTTCCTCCTCCTCTACTGGGAAACTTTGTATCTATCATACCCGTGAGTATATGCTAAGACTCTACAGGTGTCCTGGTATGGGCATGATTACTGCCCAGAGTTGGTTTAGTTCCCGGGGTCCCCCTCCTCCTTCCGTAGCAAGGCCCAAAAGGGGGAGGGGGGGCACACCATGTGGCCCGGGAACCAGGAGACCTCGGGCTGCATGTACAAATCACGCGCCTGAGTCAGGTGATCTGTGCTATGTCCCCCTGGACGCGGGACTATTTTGAACCAACTGGCCATTCAGTGGATGCTAAGTGCCTATTGGTCAGTTCCACGCTCCCCAAATGGGGTATTTAAGGGGGTGCAATGACCGTTAGGGTCTCTTCTTCTTCCCCCTCTCGTGCTGCGAGGAACTCAAGGCTCAGCACCTGTCCTGCACCAGCCATGTGTTCAGCGGCGGCAGCAAACAGCGGCAGGCATCACAGCTTATAGCAAAGCAGCAAGGCAAAACCCTCTCTTTTCCCTTCTATTCAGAATAAATCCTTCTCCTTTCCCCTCTTTTGGGAAGAAACATTGTAACCACCGTGCGTTTCAGGGGCTTTTATAGGCGCGGTTGTAATTGCTTTGTATTTAGACTCTCTGTTCTCTAAGTTCTGACTGTTTAAATGTTTATTCTGTGTTCCAAGCCATGTCGTGCATTTATTCCTGCCAACCACACATTCAAAGAACCCGGGGAAACTATTCCGGACCCCCTCTGCGATTATCAATAATAATTGAAATCGATATTTGTGACAATAGGCATAGTTAGAATTTCCCCTGTTATCAAGTACCTATTTTCCAAGTCCTGTTTAAACTCTTTAATTCCGTGTTTATAAATAAACTTTGTGTGGTNATCCAAAGAATCTCAGGGAATTTCTCCAGCTTTTAAAATATTAATATTTTTAATTAGTATTAATAAAAATATTATTAATAATTCATAACAGGTTGTTAATAATCAAAACAACATGTAATACAGTGGTATACTTGTCCTGTATTATCATAGCCCTAATAATCCTGGCTTTATATATAATTTCTGTATTATGTGTCCAAAATTCAAAGTTAGTATCTTTATAAAAACAGCTTGGAAGAGACAGGAGGCAGAGTACAAAGGGTTTGCACATCCCAGAGTCAGTGATAAGGTCTGCAGTTGGCTGGAGTCCTGGACAACTTTCTCTGAACAACAACTCTCAAATTCCTACAGAGGGAGAAAATGGGAATTCAGCCATCACAGATTCTGGGAAAGCTGCCAAAGTCTTGGTTGTTGACAGTAATGCGGCAGACAGCCAAAGACCAGGTCCAGCTTTTCAAGTCTGTATTTTCTCATCTAATTCAAATCCATAGGCAGCAGTTGACACCTCTGTACCTAGTTTGAATCCATAGGTATTAGTTCAGACACTCAGAGATTCAGACTGCCAGAAGGAAAACTACGGCCTTTTTGACTCCACCAAAAGCACAAGTCAAAACTAAACATTTGACAAAGTGATTCAAGAGAGGATCTAGGAGAGGGTTCCTCTAGTGCACAGGAAGAGGAAGAAGAGTGATACGGTTTAAGAGATTTAGCCAATTTACTTAAGTCCCAATATTCTGATGAGAAGAGCTATGTGAGATTGGCTGCCAAGAAGGAGGATGGCTCTGAGGAGTTTAAGAATGATCTTAGGAAAGTTCTGTTTCTAAGCCAGAGACAGCCAGGACAACCAGAGGAAGAGAAGGTTGATATCCAGGATTCCAATAATCCCCTCAAATGGATCAGGGAAATTAGAAAGGAATATTCAAGGGAATCAGGACAGCCAATCCTAAATTGGCTGGTGAGATGCCATATAATTGGTGCAAATGCCCTACAGGTAGGAGACAAGTCTGCAAAGCAGCTAGGAACGGATCTGGCAACCTCTCTCAGCAAGATTAGCTTGTTGACACTCCTGTTGCTTGTGGCTATGAAATATTCCTCCCTATACGATTTGCCATGGGCAGCTAAGAAGTGGAACAAAATTAAGCAGGGAATTAAGCTTCTGAAGGAGTTTGCTGTGAAGGAAGTGCTTTATGGAGATCATGCTACACTACACATGAGACTGATGACATTCCTCTTGGAACAGGTCTCACAAAGAAGATTATTAAACTTGCTCCTTCATCCTATGCTAACATCTTGGCTACCTGGTTTCTATCAAGGGGTGATAATGGAAGGTGTCTCAATGTTGGCAACTTCACTGACCAACTGAGGCAGATAGAAGACAGCTTGCCACATTCTACCCTAGTCTCTGCCATAAAAACTATAACTACAGAGATAAAAGGTGCCATGAAAAACTGAAGAAGGAATTCAAAACCTCCACATCCAATCTGGCAAAGGATACCATTCCTTCATCATCTGAATGGGTGCAAGTTCCTGCCATCAGGAACAGATGTCCACCTCCTGCAAGGCAATTCCGGCCCAGGAGACAAATTGTACCAAGACATCAGCAGGAGAATCCAGTCAATTTGCTGAGGTAAAAGCAGTCCAAATAATGTTGATGAGGATGAATGGGAAAATTGGCCTATCCTTTACCTCTACACCAATTCATGGATGGTAGCCAATACTCTACAGGATTGGCTAAGGGACTGGAAAAAGAATAGTTGGCAGAGGAAAGGAAAGCCTATTTGGTGTGCTGATCTATGGCAGAACATTGACGCACAAATGGAGAGAATTCCAGTGACGGTGTGGCACATAGATGCCTAAAAGCAGAGCGACTGAGAAACACCATCATAACCATCAGGCAGATCAAGCTGCTAAAATTGCTCAAGTTGACACAATGACCTTGATCTTGATTGGAAACACCGAGGTGAACTGTTCTTAGCTTGGTGGGCTCATGATTCTTCTGGATATCAAGGCAGAGATGCAACATACCAATGGGCACATGACAGGTCAATTGACCTATCCATAGACGCTATCACCCAAGTCATACATGACTTTGACATCTGTGCTGCTATTAAGCAGGCTAAGTGAATCACGCCCTTATGGTATGGTGAGAGATGATCAAAGTACAAGTATGGTGAAGAGTGGCAGATTGAGTATACATCACTTTACCTCATTCTCGTTCTGGCAAGCAGTATGTGGTAACGATGGTAGAGGCAAGCACCGGATGGCTGGAAACCTATCCACTTCCACATACTACTATATCCTATAGTGCATTGGCTACCATCCTTGAATTGGTGTAGAGGTAAAGGACAGGCCAATTTTCCTATTCGTCCACATCAAGATTAAATTGGACTGCTTTTACCTCAGCGAATTGACTTGATTCACCTTCTCCATCTTTCGCTTCAGCAACCCTCCTGGTAAATGAAGCTTTATATTTACAGCAATGCTCAATATACAAGCAGATATTTACAATGTATAACAGATATTTACAGCTATATATTGTAAAAAGGAAGTACAGAAACATCACACCCCTCCCAGAGATCAAAATCTGTAAGAGGGACCACCCCTACCACCTTTCCCTCCTTCCCCAATCTTACCTCACCATCTGTTGATGCAGCAGGTAGACGAAGGTAGATCGCCTGGAGGGTTAGCAGTAGGAAAAAAGTTAGTGGAATTATTGAGAATTAGCCTCAAAAGGCAAGGACAAAGGAGCCATGCAAGGAGCCATCCACAGCCCAGAGAGGTCTGGAGCACTCTGACTTATCTGTATTTGGGTTACAACTCTTAAAACAAATTTCATTTCTTCTCAGTAGAGCTCTGAGGAATGTAGCATCATCTGTTTTCCTCTCTCAGCCTATAATCTAATTTTTCTCACTCAAATCCTCCAATTAGTTCAAACCAGCACAAAAGGAAAGCACTGATGGTGCTACTTCACTCATAGCTTTACTGGAGAGAAAAAAAATTGTTTAAGAGTTGTAATGCAAACAGATAAGTCAGACCACTTTGGGCTGTGGCTGCTTTTGCATGGCTCTTTCTCCCTGCATATCTGGATCTGAATAGTTTCACTAACTTCTTTCCTGCAGCTAATCCCCCTTGCTGATTTACCTTCACCTATCTGCTGCATGGAACAGATGGTGAGATAAATTGGCAAAGTGGGGAAGGTGGTAGGGTTGTTGGTTACCCTTCCTAAGAGGGGATTTCTAATCTCTGGGAGTGGTGTGATGTTTCTGTATTACCTTTTTACTGTGTATATCTGTAAATATTTCTTCTATATTGTAAATATTCTGCTTGTATATTTTTTAACTTCCTGCTGACTGAGTCCTAGCCTGGGTTATTTCAAAGTTGGGGGGGAGGGATGGTGGGGGCAGGGGTCAGATAACTGCCAAACCATCACAGCTCTAGAGGTGATTTCAGTCTTACATTTCTTGAAAAACTGAAGAAAAATACTGGTGCAAAATCTTAAACAGAGAGGGAAGTTGCAGTCAATGATCTCTGGAGGTCCCTTCCAACCTTGGAAGTAGTTATTCTGTCATTCTGTCTTTCTATTAAGTGCCTTGCCTCTATCTTTAAGTAAGTCTATTTATAGGGGTTTCACTGATTTCATGAACTCATTCATTTTCCTCAGTAATTAAAACAAACTATGTCTTTTATGTAGATTTCTTAAAAGTTACATCAATGGAACAGTTTAGGTTGAAGTCTGTATACCTCCTGCTGTTATATAAAATTATTCTGGAGCATTAAATCTAACTTCCAATCATTCAAGTACAATTAATGCAGAGACATTTTTGCATCACTTTATTTATGCTGGATGTTGGCCAAATTAACTTGTAATTCTAAAAAAACCCATAGCTACCAGTGCAAAATAACTCGAAGTGACAGCATATCACTCTAAATCATAATCACTGCACTAGGTGTTACAATTTGTAAACCCATGGTTTGTCTAGTGCTCTTTTTTATATCTTTTTCTTTTTTTCTTTTTTGTTTGAGAAGAAGGATAAATTTGCTCAAGAAAACAGAATCTATTGTCCAAATATTTAATTCAGAAGGGATAAAATTTAAAAACCCAAGCAATTTACATATATATGCACACTTTCAAAACTCTCTTGGAATTGCTCCTATATTCCAAAAGAGAGAGACAAGGGAAAGAGTTACAGCTACTCATACCCTACGATGGGCCTCCAAGGCTGTGTATCTGCATATTAATAAAGCAGAAGAAAATAATAAAGTAAGTTCAAAAAGGAGGTATGATTGATATTTTCATTAAAATAATAACTAACAAAAAAACCATTAAATCATAATGCTATCTGAAAAACATGATTATTTCTACCCTGTTCTAGGGGAGATAAATTTTGCCATAGTATCCCTGTAAAACGGAGAGCCATTGGGCAGCAAATGAGGCACATGAACCCCTTTGCTAGTCTAGCAATGGAATTCCAGAAATGCAGAGGACAAAGAATCTCAGAGGTCCTTTATTACAGCATTGATGAATCCCCAAAATTACAGAGACTTAAGAGTCCTATTTAGTGACAAAGTCCCAGAAGCCCTTAACAGAAGAAGCAGCTAACAGCAGCAGTAGAAGTCCTGAGCATGTTTCTTGCCATATATCCCAAGACCCTCTATTGCTTACAGTGGCTGTTTATGTACTCTTTATTATCAATTACTTAACCAATAGAGTCCAGACATATATAAGCTAAAGCATGCTCCCAATGAAAGGTGCCAGTGTGGCAGGAGGGCTGGCAATGTTTTTGTCTTGTTCTTTGCATCATTTCAGGTAGAGTGTGTTTTGCAATCCCATGCACCGTACACATGCAAGCTTCTTATCCTGGAGAGCAACTTCTGCAACACATGATAAAACAGATTTAGGAAAAAAAAAAGCTTGAAAAAGCTACATCATTTAATTTCTCTTTTAAAGCAGTCAAATTCCATTTAATTGATTTTTAAACAATAAAAAACATATCCAATTTGAGATATCAATCAGTAAAACGCTAGTGATTGATTTGCCTCAAAATACTTTAGAAATATTAAAATTGTTGGAAAATATTTTGAAATTATCTTTATTTTAAATACAATCCCAGAAAGATTAGAATTTAGTCAGTCTTTTCAGATAATGTATTTCCAGTAGAATTTATTTGGCTATAGTTGTGGATGATGTATAAACACACCACAGCTTCCACCACATGGTGGAAGAGATCCAGGTGCCTGGGCTTCCTGAAGTGCATCATATAAACGTCCTTCAGTCAAGGCCTAAAGTCATAGATCCTTAAAGTTGTCTTGTTTATCAGGCAGATTTCTCCACCTCTTGTGATAAACCTTTTATGAAGAGCACAGACTTGCTGGTTCATAGAAGTGAAAATGAAGAATGCATCTGCAGTCCAGTAGTTTCCTCATACTTGCACAGATTACTGATTAGAATGTAGGTATGGGTTGTGCTCCCCATCCCTGTACTGCTCATGTATTTTACATAATTAATTAAGCAAATTAAAGAAGCAACCTTAGCAACAAGGATCAGAATCTTATTTCAGCACTCTTATGTGAGTATCCCACATAGTGGCCTTGTTGCCTTCCTGTAATTATTATTGAATTATTTTCTCTACACTGGCAGTGCAAAGCCAGTGTAGATTAAAAAAAAAAAAAAAAAGCCAGTCCAGACTGGTTCATGATTACTTTTTGGCAGTTCAAGTATTTGAGTGCCTTCCAGTTGAAGGGGATGCATAAGCTTCCTTTCTGAACAGTGGTGTACCTCCTGGACCTTGCATATAATTCCTTTTCCATGGTAGTTATGCCATGTCTGGGAAACTAAATTTGAAGGATTCCTGCACTTTATACTTTGTCTATTCCTTAAAACTTTATCTAGCAAGTCACAATGTGAATTTTTGTCCTTGAATACAACAGCACAATTGCAGTATAAATCCTCAAAATTTTCCAGATTATTCTAGGCATAATATAATATTAGATTTAATTCAAACAAACAAATATCAATAATATCAAAATGTATTGGTGTGTTCATGCATAGTAAGGAAGTAATAGTCTTTCAAAAAGATATGCAATTTCAAATATGCTTTTTATTTTCCCCACTAGCTACCTAACTGGCTAAATGTAAATATTTATAAAATACATATAAATCTATTTGGTTGATAGTAATGGTTTTGGAATCAACCTAGTCAAGTGAATCAAAACAACACTGAATACATATAGAATTGGAAACTATTTAAGTAACTGATAAAATTACATAGCTGCATACATGCATACTAGCTCCACAAGAGTGGACTGTTAAAACTATAATAATTATCCTACTAAGCAGGCATGCAATCTTCTACAGCACATTTCTATAGTTTTGTGCTTGGAATGCTTTTGAAAACTTGGTCATCTATTTCCTGTTTGGATTAGTAACTCAAAAGCTGATGGTGATAAGAAAGGTATGTGGCAACCAACCAATGCTCCAAATTAATCATCATAGCAGTAGGAACATATACTAAATAATCTGTCAATATACATAGAGTTCCAATGAAATAAGATCTAAATGGTATACAGAAAATATACCCATACTATCTCAATATTTTTTTCAGTGTTATGGAAGGACAGTGTTCTGACTGGATTTGAAAGAAGACAATATGGATCCATTCAACAGGAATGTCTCATGTTTGTAAACATCGTGCTATAGAAGATTGTATTGATTATAATTGACTTTGTTATGAGATTGATATAGTGCTGATCATTTATTTATGCCTGATAACTAACATGCTTAATTTAAGATTTTTTTTCTCATGAAAACAAACAAATAAACAAAACTCACAAACAAACAAAAAAGATACAAACAAATTAAAAAAGCCAACCCATCTGGAAAAAAAACAAAACAAAACAAGCAAAAAAAAAAACAACCTTCAAGTATTTGATCCATGAGAAAAACTATTTTGGTATATTTTTTTAGAAATTCCAAGTTGTGGATTTGCAGAACTTGTGCCATTTAAGTAGAAAAAATGCTAACACAAGTCCATGAGATTCAATATCTATCTTTTGCAAGAACAACAAGCCTCAACAATGGAAGAAAGATGATGTGTTCATGAAGCTCAGAAAATAATGCAGTAAACTCCCACAGTAATAAAAAAGGCTGAAATTCTCTCAGTATCAAGGGAACCAGAGGTGAACTTTGCTGCAAACAAGAAGCTGCATCAGTAGAATGGATCAGCTTGTTATGCAAATGAATCTGCTAAGCTAATATTAACTTCCTGAGCCAGCCAGATCAACATACAGATCAACATCAGTCCACTATAGAAGATAATACCTAAGCAACCAACAAAATGAACTTTGAAGAAAGCAAACGGCTTTAGCTGGTTCAACCCCTAAATTTCTTCCCAACAATGTGGATGCTCAGTGTTTTGACAATAATCATGTAATGAGAATCATATTCGTATTACCTTCCAACTGTACATAACAATTGCTATAGTCACAGAATGCAATGGGTTGGAAAGGGACCTCTAGAAGTCATCTAATCCAGTCTATACTGTGTTGCAGAATTAGTGTACTGCTCTATCACGTTTCTGTATCAAAATTCCATGTAATGTCAATTATCCTCAGATAATTAATTCAGGGTTAAAACATTTAATCTTCCTCATATATAAAATCTAAAAGGATCTGAGTGAAATTTTCATATTTTAAAAGTAATCACTTTATTAAAGCCAGCATTGATTGCGTTGAATGAAATGTAGGAATTATAACAAAAATCATGACAGTATACAGGTCAATAAATTAAATCCTTATATTGACATAAATTAAATATTTACTTAAGGCTGAATGCAAAGCATGGGGTTAAAAGCCTCATCTGAACCCAGAATTGCTAATTTACTTTTCCAGGTCTCATTTAAGCACATATCTGAATGGTAAGGAGAAATAGCATTTTCAGGATAGATTTTTAATACAAACCTCTCAGAGTTGACGTTAGCTGCATTTCAAGATATCTTCTGGCTTCTCTCATGAAAGTTTTTGACTTCCTGAAGCTATCTTGCTGAAATGCATAATCAACAGTGAGAAACTGTAACTTAGCTAAGTAAAAACTTGTAATTGTACTTTATATATCTCAGATTCGAAGCAACCATTTTAATCTGGATGAATGTTTACAGTGATTATTTTACACAACTAACTTAAGTGCCTAGATTAGGATTATACTTTTCCTGTGTAATCAGCAAAGAAAAGATGTAGGCTTCTCCAAAAGATGGTTCATAATAAAAGCATAACTAATTTTTTCAGTCTGCACCGTTGAACTTGTCATACTCTGATAATCCACAGTCCATATCCATTGATAAGCAGCTTTAGCACTGTAGGTTTTTGGTGTGAATCTTGCACCAGCTCAAAGGAAACAATAATAAATCTCTACGTCTTGCAAGTTCTATGTCAGAAAACCTTGTTTGTAGATGCAATATTGTTTTGCAAACAACTCTTAGGATGTTTAATGATAGATCTCTTTTGTGAAGTCTAATTATTCAGATAATTTTATTCACGCTCATCCTCCTCTGGTATAGAAATCACACATTTTTAGAATCTTTTACTTCATTTTCAGAAAATTTACTATAAGTACATGCACAAGCACATAGAATTGTTCTATTCCCTACAGTCCTCTTTAATATAACATTAGTCTTAAAAATAGTGACATTACTAGATATTTATGCATAATTTTTCATATTTTTAAATCTCTCATATTAAATTATATATTATTATTAACTTGTTCCTCATGGTGTTATCTGTTAATTTAATTCAGCTTTTCAATGTGACTACAAATACCAAATTTCTTAATGATTACATTGTGACTAATTAATATGTTTATATTTATCTTCGTTGCCTTTTCAGACAAATCTTAACTGCTAATTTTAACAGCTACTTCTGGAAGCTTCTATTATTCTAGCAGTGCCTTTATTAGGACATCTGGTGCACAGGATTGTCCAACTAACAACCCACAGTCTATGTCTTAATTAGTTGTCATGCATCAGGAAAAAAGGAAAAAATAATCTGAGTTTACATGATTTGCAGGCTCAGGTGTTTTTAGTATAGAACTGAGCACTCAGTACAGATTGCACTTGTTATTCTATTCATCCTTCTAATTTTTAACTATTGAACATTATTTTAGTCAATGAATATGTGTATGAATATGCTTTTCTTTTTTTCCCTTAAACTTACTGAATGAGATTTTCAGTAGTTACTAATAATGTCCCCTTGACCTCTAGAATTTGTAAGTTTACCTTCAGGAAAGAGGAACTTCTTTCAGCAGTTAGTTGTTTCCTGCAAAGCAAATCCATATAAAAGATTAAAGCTGATCCCAAGAAACGTGAATCCATATTTCTCAGAATTATTATTCTGATTCAGCTGCTAGTAATTGTTTTGGTGGGGCTGCCTATCCAGGTGGGGCATAAATCCTTCCAGGCTTGTTTAACCCTTGCTACCATCCTCCTGTTGTGGGTCTAGGAGATTAATGCACTGAGCAAACAATGGAGGGTTTGGCCCCAGCAAAGCCCTGAGGGCTAGCACCACCAAATCAGGTGTCTTGTGCTGCCCCTCAATGTACCTCCATAGTCACACAAGGCATGGGGCCTCGAGTTCACTTGCCAAAAGAATGATGCTAGTGGCTATTGGCCAGTTTAATTTTCAAAATAATGTATTTAATAGGGGGTGATTTAGAATAGAATAGAATAGAATAGAATAGAATAGAATAGACTAAACTAGACTATTCAATGGCACTAAGTGCTCCATCCAGTCTTTACTTGAACATCTCCAGGGATGGTGAGTCCACCACCCCTCTGGGCAGCCCATTCCAACAGCAAATCACTCTTTCTGTGAAGAACTTCCTCCTAATATCCAGCCTGTACCTCCCCCAGCACAGCTTGAAACTGTGTCCCCTTGTTATGTTACTGGTTGCCTGGGAGAAGAGACCGATCGCCACCTGGCTATAGCCTCCGTTTAGGTAGTTGTAAACTGCAATGAGGTCATTAGAAACCATACCCTCTTTCCTGCATCCTCTCTACTGGGAACAGCATTCTATTTGCCTCTCATTAAACTAGGAGTCACAGTGGCCACAGTGGCCACAACCTGGACCAGCAGTTTAGCAGCAAGCCAGTTCTTCTCCTTCCCTCTGCCTGGCATACATTGCATTTTTGCCCCAGTGCATCATGAGTACATATGCTAATGCTAAGACTGTAAGCATAGATAGAATTTTTCCTGGGTTTACATTCCTATTTTCCAAGTTCTGATTGTTTAAATTGTTTCATTCCATTTTTATAAACACCCTTTGTGCAACTACTTCCTGTTGACCAAAAATCCAAAGAATCTCAGGGAATTTCCCCAATTTTTTTAATATTAATAATGAAAATAATTTTAGTAATTCATAACCAGTTATTAATTTCTACCACAAAAATGGCATAATGGACAGGATTTTCAATTGTGGGAGTATTGCACAGCATGGATTATAAGTTAATGGTCTCAGACTTGGACTGGACTGAACAGTATGGAAAAAACCAGCAAAGATTGATGAAAAATTACTCCAGGCTTCTTGCAATCCAGCTGTAATGCTGGGAGTGTGAGTTATTGAGGGACTAGATGAATTTAATAAGTTCAAGGAGAGGATCATTTTCTTGGAAAAGAAGCAAGAGAGGTCAGGGGTGAATTATAAGGATCTTATAGATTTATTCATGTTGCATGTCAGGGAGTCAGGTCCATCCACTGCCGCAGACTCCACGCCACTGACAAAGCCCCATTTGACTTTTGTGCCCACTCGCACCCCACCAGCCTCAGGTTCTACTGAGCTAAGCCAGGATACTTTGCATGGCCACATACCAGCTGTTTATTTGGGTTTTCCATTCTCTTGGACACTGGCACAGCCACAGCATCACCCTGTGACATATCTGGCCACTTTCTGGCAGCCATGGCCACATCCCACAGCAAATTCAGCTTTTGTCGTGTTTTCAGTCGCCAACCAGCTGCATGGCCATTCTCATGCCACTTTTTAGGTATTTTCACCCATTCACACACCAGCTCCAGCCTCAGGCACTGCCAAGCCAAGCTGGGATGCTCCTGACTCACCGGCATGGCAGCAGCCACACCCCACGGTGCCATCGACCACATTTCTGGCACTGATCCCCATTTCAGGTTTTGCCTCCTTGCGTCCAGTGGCAATGCATTTGGCTTTTGCACGGGCTATGTCTACCACCAGCTCCATGCTGCTTGTGCTGCCGTCAGCAATGCTGCAAATACAGGCTGTTCCACTGGCACTACTTGAAGCATATTATTTGCAAAGTCCCTGTATGCAGCAGGACTTTACCTCATTGCTGAGTGCAGCCATGAGCGTTTTGCCACCAGGTGTGTATTGAAACTCAGCCACACAGACTGTACAATCTCAGGCTGATCCAGATACGGCCCCAGAAAGGTGCCGCCCAACCAGACAGTGCCACCACAGGGGAACTGCCAGCCCAACTGGACAGCACATGCCTATGCCCCCTGATGTGCTCGTTTGAACTAATTGGAGAATTTGAGTGAGAAAATTAGGCTATTGGCTGAGAAATTAAAATACATTTTGTCACTTCACACACAGCTTTACTGAGAAAGAAAAAAAAAATATTTTAAGAGTTGTAACCCAAATATAGATAAGTCATATGGTTTCAGACCACTCGGGGGCTGCGACTGTTTCCCTTGCACGGTTCCTTTGTCTCTGCTTTTGTAGCTAATTCTCAATAATTCCATTAACCTCTTTCCTACTGCTAATCAACAGATGGAGAGATAAGACTGGGGAAGGGTGGTAGGGGTGGTTAAAAACCCCTCTTGGGAATTTTGATCTCTGAGAGGGGTGTGGTGTTTCTGTATTACCTTTTCACTGTATATATCTGTAAATATTTGTTATACATTATAAATATCTGCATGTATATTGAGCATTGCTGCAAATTTAAAGCTTCATTTATCACCTTCCAGCTGTTTCTGAGTCCTAGCTGGGGTTATATCAAAGGTGGGGGGGCAGGTAACTGTTCAAACCACCACATATTTTTAATTGGCACCCGATGTGGAGCTTGAGGTTTAATTACATTTGTTTCATTGTTAATTAACCCTGGAAGTTAAAATGAAGCTGACATGGCTGTTGTGCTCGATTATTCCTTCTGTGGATATGTGTTTTTTCCATAGATGGCTTGTGGTTAAAATTGGTATTTTTCTCTGGGAATTTGCTTGGAAAAAGTTTAAGAAGATGGTATGGGACTATTTTTATAGTCCCATATAGGGACTTATAGGTTAAATATAACTGAAAGCACTACAAATGCTGGTTTTGATGCTTTTAATAAATTGGGAAATATTAGCAATAATATGAGCTATTCTACAGCATTTGTGAGAGTTATTCTGCCAAAAAGCATTATGCCTGATCCTTGTGAAAATTTCTGTTCAAAGACCATGGTGGTATATTTAACCTGAGTCATTGTTTTCTCATTAATTATGGATTTATTCTTAATTTTTGCTCTGGGCCTGAAAATTTCTGCTATGACTTTTAAAAAACCAGATAGAACATGCCAGGAAACAAAAAGAAAGAAATACCTCAGTCGAAACAGTGGCAGAGTATGGCTGTATGCCCTGATAATATTTACAAAACAGTCCCAAAATTGAATATGTAAATGAGGAACATTGTCACAAAACAAAATATAAGTTCGAAGGCTCTTTTGTGGATGTTAGCTTGTCTTCTCAGACAGAAAATTGTGATTCCACTATAAAAGACTCTAATATGTTAGCAGCTCAGGTTCCCCAAAATTAATATCAACTACAAGCTCCATCTTCTGTTAAACTGGCCCTTGACAAAATGAAAGCTAAAATTGGGTGAAAACATGGTTCAAAAGAAGATCTAGGAAGTGAACAGGTACCTCTGAAGTGCCAAGGAAGAAGAAGAGAAGTTTAGTCTTAAAGATCTGACTGGTTTGCTTAGGTCTACATGTAAGATTAGTCAACAGGACAGATGATGGCTCTCTGGAGATTAGGAATGCTGTTAGAAGAGGTTTGTTTGGCCAGGCACCAACAGACCAGCAGGAAGAGGAGGAGAAGAATGACATCCAAGGTTCTAATGATCCCCTCAGAGAGGTCAGGGAAGTTAGAAAGGAATACTCAAGGGAATCAGGAGAGCCAATCCTAAACTGGCTGGTGAAATGCCATACTATTTGTGCAAATGCCCTACAGGTAGGAGACAAGACTGCAAAGCAGCTAGGCCCACTTGCAAAGGAGAGTGAAGTGGACAAACATCTGGCAACTGATCTGGGTGTGGTTAGCTTGTGGACACATCTTCTATCGGCTGTGGGTATGAGATATACCTCCCGAGATGACTTGCCATGGGTAGCTAGGAAGTGGAACACAGTTGAGCAGGGAATTAAG